>LR778289.1:34466928-34571928 GCA_902810595.1 Coregonus sp. 'balchen'
CTTTTCTGTTGTTTTTTTTTCTATATTATATATTTTGAATTGTTTTACAATAAATTAAATGAAAAACAACTAGGCATATCAGACTACAAAAAGCGGTTAGTTGCCCTGGCAATGGGGAAGAATGGAATGATATAAGAAGCATGGAGAATAACAGTAATGTTCTTGCTGACAACAAGCAAACTAAATACCCCATATTTGAGCCCATTGTCGGGAATGAGAATTGGTCCACTGACTTACATTAGCTATTGTGAAAGACCTAATTTAAAACAGATGTGTGGGGAAATGTGGCTTAGTATAGGTTGGAGCCAAAATGCTGACCGGAGCCTGCATTTAGGCCTATTTTAAATATTGTTCATTGAGATATGTTAAATATACCATCAAAACTTGGTTTTAGGAAATGTTTGTTGTTTTGAAGCTAATTTCCTGCAATTCTGCATTGTGTAACATGACTCATGAGTCACGACATCTTTTGGGTTGAATATTTTATGGTAATATGGATAGGGAAAATAAAGTGTCGACTATTTTCACAAATGTTATTCTGCTAACAAATTATAACGTTAGAAACCAGATTACCAGACCATATAAAAACCACGTTGAACCGCACCCCCACCGAATCACGATTGACTCCTGATTGGTCAATGCCACCCACCATCTGCTCGCTGAATGGGCAGAGTTCTCCATTTTAGACCAATAAGAGGACGCAAACGGAGTGTGTAGGGAAGCAACAACCGTACCAGGCCATAGAGCCTGAGAAGGGAGATAATAATAATAATATATTGCCATTTAGCAGACGCTTTTATCCAAAGCGACTTACAGTCATGGTGGCATACATTTTTACGTATGGGTGGTCCCGGGGATCGAACCCACTACCCTGGCGTTCCAAGCGCCATGCTCTACCAGCTGAGCTACAGAGACCCCCATGTTGAGATTAGAAAGAAGGAAGAAGTGGGAGTTTTGTTTTGTCAATGTACTATTTTTATTTGGGTGGATTAAGTTTCCCTATCACATGGATTTTCTTTTTACCTTGTTTTGGTTTACAACCCGTCCAGTTGATGGGCAATACACATCCAGATTTTCATACCTACCTTGTGCCACACAGGTTATTTGGTAATACCGGCACTGAACACAAGGGTGCTGTTTTTAAAACCCCACTGATACTCAGTAATCCGATGGTTAGCAATGTACAAGTATATTACAAATCCCATAGAGAACGCTAACTAAATGCTAACGAGCGCTTTGCGAACATTTTACAGTCTCAGTATCTAACTATACTAGTACACTAAAAATGCTACTCTCAGTTTTCTGCACGCACAAACAAATATTAGACAGCAAGGCTCTTGATCCAGGAGGAATTCTCTACTGTTGCCAAGTGAATGCTTGGTTTTGGAGGAAGCTAACCACTTACACTACATTGACCAAAGTATGTGGACACCTGCTTGTCGAACATCTCATTCCAAAATCATGGGCATTTATATGGAGTTGGTTCCCCTTTTCTGCTATAACAGCCTCCACTCTTCTGGAAGGCTTTCCATTAGATGTTGTGAACATTGCTGCAGGGACTTGCTTCCATTCAGCCACAAGAGTATTAGTGAGGTCGGGCACTGATGTTGGACGATTAGGCCTGACTCGCATCGGCGTTCCAATTCATCCCAAAGGTGTTCAATGGGGTTGAGGTCAGGGCTCTGTGCAGGCCAGTCAAGTTCTTCCACATCGATCTCAACAAACCATTTCTGTATGGACCTCGCTTGTGCACGGGGGCATTGGTCATGCTGAAACAGGAAAAGGCCTTCCCCAAACTGTTGCCACAAAGTTGGAAGCACAGAACCGTCTAGAATGTCATTGTATGCTGTAGCGTTAAGATTTCCCTAAACTGGAACCCTTCATTTTAGACCGTTAAATTAATAGTTATTAGATATCTAGTTGGCAAACATTTAGTTGTGAATTCTATACTGTAATTAGATTTTATTTTACAAGGTAAGTTGACTGAGAACACATTCTCATTTACAGCAACGACTGGGAATAGATATATAATAATATATAATATATAATATAATATAATAATATAATATAATATGCCATTTAGCAGACGCTTTTATCCAAAGCGACTTACAGTCATGCGTGCATACATTTTTTTTTTTTTTTGTGTATGGGTGTCACGCTCTGGCTCCGGGACTTTGTATGTTGAGCCAGGGTGTGTTCGTTTCGTTGTGTTCTGTTTTGGTTGGTTGTCTATTTGGTTATGTTTTCCTTGTTTGGTCATTGACTCCCAATCGAGGTAACGAGTGTCAGCTGTCGGCTCGTTATCTCTGATTGGGAGCCATATTTAAACTGTGTGTTTTCACCTTGTGGTTGTGGGTTTTTGTTCCGTGTTCAGGGTACAGTGTGACTGGGGACTTCACGTATCGTCATTTGTTTTGTTGTTTTCGTGTTGGCTTTAATTTAATAAAGTCATGTTTCTCTCACACGCTGCGCCTTGGTCTACTTCGCTGCTAGACGTTCGTGACAATGGGTGGTCCCGGGGATCGAACCCACTACCTTAGCGTTACAAAGCGCCGTGCTCTACCAGCTGAGCTACAGAGGACCACTACAGGGGAGAGGAGGGGGATTAATGAGCCAATTGGAGCTGGGGTTGATTAGGTTGGCCATGATGGCCAGATGGGGAATTTAGCCAGGACACCGGGGTTAACACCTAGCCAGGACACCGGGGTTAACACCTAGCCAGGACACCGGGGTTAACACCCCTACTCTTACAATAAATGCCATGGATCTTAGTGACCACAAAGTCAGGACACCTTTTAACACCCATCCAAGACGGCACCCTACATGGGGGCAATGTCCCCAATCACTGCCCGGGGGTTTTTGGGGTTTATTATTTTTTAGCCCAAAGGGAAAAGAGTGCCTCCACTGGCCCCCCAACCCACTCCGCAGCTCTGGTCTCCCATCCAGGGACCGCCAGGCCAACCCAGCTTAGTTTCAGAGGCAACCCAGCATTGGGAGGGCAGGGTGGCAGTGCGGGCACATGCTGCTAGCGTTGGCACATGCTCTATCTTTGGCACTGGGGCACAGCTGCTATGCTGCTGGCCATTTGCATGCTTGGCACATGATGCTAGCTGCTGAACTGCTAAGGGGTACGGGGACTACCTTTGCTTCATAAAAAAACCATTGTGACGGTGACTGGGGATCCCCGGGAACTTCAAAAATAAAAATTGGACAGGTGACGGGGGGACTACCGGTAAGCTTTAATGAAACATTTACAGGGGTTTTGGGGACTCCCGGTAAGCTTCTAAGAAACGTCAGGGTTCAGAACGACCAGAGGCCCCACAATTGCGTCACACCAGAAAGTTTTTAAAAATTTTAAGGGAAAAGGGAATAGGAGTGAATAAAGTCCAGGGGTAACAGGGTCCCGTCCAAGGGCGGGGTCTGGCCCCCCCCAGGGGGCAGGATGGTCCTATGAACCCGGGGTGGGGGGTCCAGAAGTCCTGGGGGGGGACCAGAAAAACAGGGGGGAATGAAAACAAGGCACATACAGTTAAAGGGAACCAAAATAGAAATAGCAAGAAAGGGTGGTCGATTTCCCGGGTTAAGATATCAGGAGTCCGTTATGGCAAAGCAGGCGGATTCCTGGGCAAAGAGATCCAAAAATCGGGAGGCCCGGGGGGTCAAAAAACCGGGTGAGCCAAAAGGCGACAAACGGGTTTCCCGGGGGTTTGAGCTTTGCAGACGTTGACCCCGGGGAGAGCTGAAAAAGGGGCCAAAATACTGGGAGGGGGTGTGGGTAATGCAGCGCACGGCAGATAATTAAGCAAGCAAGCGGGGGCGGTATTTATTAGGTTTAGTAGGAGAGTGGTGAGCAAGTGGAAAAAAAATTTAAAGGGTGGAACCCGGTGGAGGGAGGCTCAGACAAAACCCCCCCCCCCAAGGGACGGCCCCAAAAATCCCAAGAAAAAAACCACGCCGGGCGGGGGGAGGGGGACCCGGGAGGAGGGCTAGAACCCTCCAAACGGCCCGAGTGAACGCCTCATCCTCGGGGAAGCGGAGGGCCGGTGGGGAATGGGACAGGCCCGAACGGGACAGGCAAGGCCCGGGGAAGCCGAGCGGGCGGGACGGTTAGGGCCCCCTCTGGGGGGGCCCCCCAGGGATGCAGGTTGATCGGATGCCGTTGGGGGAAAGCGGTGATGAGACCCCTTCCACAATGCAGCGGCCCCCGGGTCCTTTCCTCACCCAAGCCCTCCCAGTCATGGGGGTACGGGAGCCCCCACCCTCCTCTGGACCAAAGCAGGCGGGGGAGGGGAAACCAGACCACCATCGACGAGGTGGAGGGGGAGGAAAAGGGCGCCAGGGACCAGCGGACTCCATGGAGGGGTTAATCTTAGACACGGGGAAAGGGGGGTCACCCCAGGGAATTACAGTTGGAGCCGGACAAGTTTGGGCTAATCACTCTTATGTGGGGAAGGGGCCAAATAAACCGAGGTGCCACTTCTGGACCCCCCCTAGGGGCAGGTTTTTCGATGACACCACCCCCTTTTTGACCAACTTGGGGGGGAGCAGAATTCCCCGACTTGGCCCGGAGTGTCTGGCAACGGATCTGAGGAGTGTGGTCGGTTTGTACCGGGTGCGGCGACAGGAGGGCAAAAGCAATGCGAGGGGCAAGTAACCCCCCTCTTCCTGGCTGGAAAATGAGGGGGCTGGTACCTAAACACTTGGAAAAGGGGGACATACCGAGGGGCAAGGGGCAGAAATTTGTGTGGTCCTCCCCCATGTCAATTGCTGCGCCCCGGAGTGGGGGTTGGTAAGTCGCACGAGTCCCTTTCCGAGCCCTTATTCCCGCTCTATCCCCTTTTGGATTGGGGATGGAATCCGGAATCAGACTGCGTGGCTCCCAGCAGGTGCAAAACTCCTCCAAAAAAGGGGAGGGTTTTTTGGGGGCCAGGGTCAAAACTACATCCTTGGGCAGCCCGTGACCCGGGAAGCGTGTTCCAGGACCCCTGGGGGGTCTCCTGGGGGTTTGGGGATTGGGGGGGAATGAAGTGTGCCTCTTGCAAAAGGGGGCAACAAGGGTGAGATGACGGTCTGCCACTTAAGGGGCACCCCGTGAAAATAAGGCGATGTGAGACCGGGGGCTCGGGGCAAGGCAGGGCGCAGCAACCGGCGGGGGGCGGCAGGAGACTTGGTTTGGTTGCGAGGGGCAGGCTTGGACGAATTCCCGTACACCCCTTCTCAAAGGGGGCCACCAAACCTCGGGCGACGGGTTGTAAGTGCGGGTGGGCCGGGGTGCAAGCTGGGCGGAGTCATGTCCCCCCTGAAACCTGGGACCTCAGGTCTTGGGGGAAAAAAAAGGCGGTCACGGGAAAGGTGGGACCTGGCTGGTGGGGAAACCCTCCCCCCTGTTCCTCAACAGCCCGGCAAGTCAAATGCAGGGACTTGGCAAAATCACACGGGTCCGGGAGGGGGGCATCCTTCTGGAATTTGACGGGAGAGGGCGCCCTTTTTGGGTGTTGCGTAAATCCGCCGTAGACAAGTGAAATTAAAAACCGGTGAAAAACGGGGGCCCAGGGGGACTGCCTGGATTAAAACGTTTGGCTGCGGATGTACCCAAGTTTTTAAATGATGGGTCCAAACGGAAAGGAAATGGTGGACCCCCCAGCCAGTGAGCCACCCCCCAAAGGGCAGCTTCACCCAGCACCCGGGTTTCCCCTTGTCGTAATTGCACTCAAGGGGGGGAAACCGCGTAAAAAAAAAGGGCCAGGGATGGAGCTTCCTACCCTCCGCAGCCCTGAAAAATCACAGCCCCAAACCCCACACCGGGGGCGTCCACCCCCAAAATGAACCCGGGGTCCCATCAGCATTGGAGGATGGGAGGGGAGGGGCCCCCCCTTGAGGGTAGGAAGCTTTGTGGGCTGCGGGGTCCAGGTGAAGGGTTGCTTTGGTGCTGGTTAAGCAGGAGGGGGGGCACAACGGTACTGTGTTCCGGGAAAAATTTCTTAGAATTACAAACCCAGAAACGTTGCAGCTTTTTTCGTTCTCCGGAAAGGCCATGAATACTGCTGATACTTTGGCAGGATCCTTTTGGGTATTCCCCTGCCACTATTTACCCGGAAGGCCCTGTCTTTAGTAAACTCACATTTCTCTGGCTTGGGTAGAGGGAATTCTCCCGAAGACGATGAAAGGGCTTTTTGGACATGGCGGTGTGTTCAACAGGTTTCTGGGGTAGATTAGGATTATCCGGGAAAAAGAAACAAAATTGTTTTAAATTCCCGCGTAACTTCCAGGCCTGGAAACCAGCAGGACTTGGTGGCCAAAAAGGGAAAACCGATCTTATGGGTGTTGGTGTTTGAATCGGGGTTTTTTCCCTTCATCTCCCCCCCGGGTCCGCACTAGGTGGGAAGCGTTTTGAGATCCAACTTTGGGAAAAAAAGTGGCCCCCGGACAAATCAAAAAGGGGGAGGTACAGAGGCAGAGGTACGGTTTTTCATGTGATGTCGTTTATCCCTGTAGTCGAGCAGGGGCGAAGAATCCGTCCCTTCTTCCCCACAAAAAAAAGCCACCCAGCAGGGATGAAATGAAGGGTTAATCCGGGGACAGAGACCTTGATGTAGCCTCCTGGGCTTTTTCAGGGGCAGACATGAATAAAGACACCCTTTGGGGGTTTTTCCAGGGAGGGTCGGGGACAGTCGTACGTCGGGGAGGGGGCAAGATGTGGCTCTTGCTTGTTTAAAAACCTCTCTGAGACCAGGGGCTTTGGGGCTTTGGGGAGGCAAGCAGTTTGTAGGTACGGCCGGGGGGGGGGGGGAGTGGGCACAAGCAGGAGGTTCGGTGGCAGTCCCCTTCCCCCCTCCCCGATACCCCCCTCACCCGTCGACTGAGGGTTGTCCGGGGGAGCCCGGGTAACCCGGATGGGGTTTTCCTGGAGAGGGGGCAGGTGAAAATGGATAGTTTTTTGATGGTTTCCCCGGCAACCCCTCAGACCGGGGGCCTGACTAGTGACCGATCCGAAGTGTCCGTCCGCCCGGGGAGGAAAAGGAGTGTCAACGGAGGGTTTTCCTCCCCGTTGGGTGCCGCTTGATGCCCATTAGTTTTGGGTTCGGCGCCAG
Source organism: Coregonus sp. 'balchen' (assembly GCA_902810595.1). Taxonomy (NCBI): domain Eukaryota; kingdom Metazoa; phylum Chordata; class Actinopteri; order Salmoniformes; family Salmonidae; genus Coregonus; species Coregonus sp. 'balchen'. The sequence continues at coordinate 34,474,020 of LR778289.1, forward strand.
AATCCACCAGAGCAGCCCGGGGGGTGAGTTAGTCAGAGAGGCGGTTTTAACTTTCAGCAGGGGGTTTTTCGGTCGGAGGGCTGGATGGGCCTTGAACTAACCGGATCCCCTATCCCCCGGGGGCTTGGCCCTTTAAAAGGGGGGTTTTTCCCACGATGTCCATCACCTCCACAAAAGGCAGGGTTTGAGGTGAAGCGGCGCTGGCGCCTTTAGGAGTGGGGAGGTCGCCAATCTCCATGGGTCGATGATCAAATGACCCGGTTAGTGGGAGTAGATACAGGAGCCCAGCGGATCTCTCCAAAGCCGTTTTTAGGGGGGACCTTGGGGCCCCCTCTCAGACGACGGGGCTTTTTCCTTCGTCGATCCCGACAGCGTCGATGGTTCATCAAGAGGGAAAGGGAAATTCATGGGAGCCACTTTGCCCTTATATAGTCAGCCAAAATATGGAAAAACGCTCCCCAACGATGGGGTGTTCCAAAACTTCGTCTAGGGCCCGGGTTTGGAAGTCGTGGAATGGGGCTGCGACTTACGTTGCCTTTCAAAAACTGAACATTCACGAGCGCCTCTGCGGTTGGGGAATCCAGGGCAAACCCTTCGCATCCCTCAGCAAAAAGGTCGGGTTGCACATGGGGGGTTTTACGTTCGAATCTGTTTCCCCAAGTCGGCTCGGCCCGCAGGGGGTGATGCATACCCAAAATTGCCCCCTCCGTGGGGAAGGTCCTTGGGGGCCCAAGAAACTGAAATCGGCAGCTAGAAATGCCGGGCCTGGGTTGAGTCGCCCTTGAAACCCCTCGGGGTTTCCCAAACTTGGGTTCCGGAGCACGGCTCAATGACCAGGGCGGGAACTCGGGGGCAGGGCTGGGGGGCAACTGGGGTGGGGGGGTTGGTGAGGAGGGGGTCATGGTGAGTTTTTTTGCTGCTGCTGGAACTGCGCTCATGCTCATCGGTTTTTCCCTTTGGGGGGAAAATGTGCGCTGAGTCCTAATGGGCGATCGTACTGTCAGGGTTTAGACAGACGACCGGGGGCCCCAATTGGTCACACCAGAATTTTTTAAACTTAAGGGAAAGGGAAGTAGGGGGTGAAAAAGGCCCGGGTAAAAGGTCCGTCCGGCTGGGGTTTGCCCCCCCCGTGGCGCGATGGTCCTAAACCGGGGGTGGGGTGGTCAGAATCCCGGGGGGGGGGGACCCACAACAGGGGGAATGGGAAAAAAGGCCAAATACGTTCAAAGGGGAATCCAAATACGTAGTAGCAAGGCAGGGAAGGGTGTCAAGGGTTTTTGGAAGATAGTTCAGGGTCGTTATGGCAGAAGCGGGCTGGATCTCCTGGGGGGAGAAAAGTACCCAAAAATCAGGGAGGGCCGGGGCACAAAACCCGGGTGAGCCAGAAGCGCGAGCAAACGTTCCGGGGGGAGCTTTGCAGACGACTGACCCGAGAGCTAAAGACAGGGCCCTTAAATACTGGGGGGGAAGTATGGGTAAGCCGCAGCTGGAAGTAATTGAGCAAGCAGAGCAGGGCGGGTGGAGCTTTAGGGTGAGTAAAAAGTGTGGGGGGAGAGTGGAGAAAATTAAGGTGGGAACCCCGGTGGAGTGAGAGGCTCATACAGAAAAAATTGTGACAAATTGGGGGCTACCGGAACTTATAATAACTTTTGACAGTGACTGGGGACTACCGGTGCTTTATATTAAACATTGGGGACAGGTGGGCGGGGGACTACGGGAAAATTCAAAGAAACATTGGGAAGGTGACGGGGACTACCGGGAAACTTCAAAATGAACATTGTGACAGGGATGGGGGCTACCGGTAAACTTTATAATGAACATTGTGAAGGGACTGGGGACTACCGGTAAGCTTTATAATGAAACATTTTGACAGGTGAACTGGGGGACTACCGGTAAGCTTCATAATTAAACATTGTGACAGGTGACTGGGGACTACCGGTAAGCTTCATAATGAAACATTGTGAACAGGTGAACTGGGGGACTTACCGGTAAGCTTCATATGAACACATTGTGGCCGGTGACTGCGGACTACCCGGTAAGCTTCATAATGAAACATTGTGACAGGTGACTTGGGGACCTACCGGTAACGATTTCATAATGAAATCCTTGTGACAGGTGACTGGGGGAACTACCGGTAAGCTTCATAATGAAATGAAACATTGTGACAGGTGACTGGGGACTACCGGTAAGCTTCATAATGAAACATTGTGACAGGTATGAAGAACTTGATGCTTCTTATTCCTAATGTATTGCACAAGTTGACTGCAGGTGATTTACTTAAAAAGTAGCTTAAAAATATTAAAATGTATTCATGACCTTCAAATAAATAGTTTTGATGGTATTGCACACAAACTATCCCCTTGGCTTTTTCCCCCACATACACCTAGCGTATACGGATATACCTCCCAAGCCTCTTGGCACCTAAAAGTGCATCTCAATAGTCCTAAGTGGATCCCTGTTTCCATTGGCTCGGTGCAGCAAGTTCCTCCCTTGGTTGCCTTGCCTAACGTGAACACTCTGACAGATGCGGGTCAGTCGGCGCCGTACATGGCTGCACAGCATGGACACCTGGATGTGGTCCAACTCCTCCTTGAAACAGACGCTGACCCCAACAAGCCAGCTGACCGTATCTCAATGTCCCTGCCCTCTATACGCAGGTAACACAGACACAACAGAAGGACTTAATGGGACCTTATTAGAAGTTTTACAAACCGATGTTCTTGGATGGTCTGTGTAGCTGTGGACGCTGGACACACAGAGATGGTGGAGTTGCTGGTCTGGGAAGGGGCAGAGGTCAACAGAACATACACAAGACACTATGGCTCCAAGAGAAACAGCCTTCATCAGGCTGCTCTTAAGGTAAAACAGACAGACACTCACACGCGCAGTTCTTCTCCCTTATTCCACACTCTCTCCTCAGGGTCACAGTGACATAGTGCGTGTCCTGGTGGGTGGATGTGATCTGGATGTGTTTGACAAGGACTACGTGGTCACACCCCTGTTATTTGCTGCAGCTAAAGGACATCAGCAGTGTGTCCAGATCCTCATTGATTGCAGGTACACAGCTCTATGTGTGTGTGTGTGCTTTGAGAATTGTTTTTCCGTCTAAATGTTTTTGTATGTTAGCTGTGAAAATGTTGTTTGCATGTTGCATAAATGTTGTATACATGTTGTAGGCCTGGCGACGGGTCGGAGTGACAGGTGACTGGGGACTACCGGTAAGCTTCATAATGAAACATTGTGACAGGTGACTGGGGACTACCGGTAAGCTTCATAATGAAACATTGTGACCAGGTGACTGGGGACTACCGGTAAGCTTCATAATGAAACATTGTGACAGGTGACTGGTGGACTACCGGTAAGCTTCATAATGAAACATTGTGACAGGTGACTGGGGACTACCGGTAAGCTTCATAATGAAACATTGTGACCTGGCGACGGGTCGGAGTCGGACGCCACTGCTAATTGCATCACAGGAGGGGCATGAGGGCTGTGTGGAAGCTCTGCTGAAGCACGGCGCCGACCCAAACCTGCCCTGTAACACCGGCTTTCCACAGCTTCCCATCCATGCAGCTGGCTGAGAACGGCCACAAGCAGGTATACACACACACAACACACACACACACACACACACCACAACACCACACCACACACCTACTCATTGTCCCTTGTTTTTGGGGCCCCCTCCCCAAACCAAAATTTTTTTTTTCACCCCCAGGCCCAAAGAGGTTCCAAACAAAGAACATACACCAGACCCTATGGGCCCAAGAAACATCCTTTCATCAAGCTCCCCCCAAAAGTAAACAGACGACAACTCAAACGCGCGTTTTTCTCCCTTTATTCCAATTTTTTCCCGGCCTAATGTTGTTGGGGGGGGAAAATGGGTTGGGTTTGCAAAACAGTGGAAACCCCCGTTTTTGCTGGCAAAAGGCATCCGTGGCCAAACCCAGACGGGGAAAAGCCCCTAGGGGGGGTGTTTGAGTTTTTTTTTTTTTCCGTCAATTTTTGGGCGGGAAAAGGTTTCTTTCATAAAATTTGTAATCCCGTTTCCCCACCCCAGGGGACCACCCAACCAAAACAACCCAACAACCCAACACTGCCACCCAAACCTCCCTGAAAACGTTTTTTTTTTCCACACCCCCCCTCACCCCTTTTTAAAACTGAAAAGGGATAACACCCCAAACCCCCCCCACCACCCAACCCCCCCAAACACAAACCCATAATGTCCCTTTCTTCCCCTTCAACTGCAAACACGTAAACCAAAAAGGGGCATGAAACACCCTACTTTCCTCCAAATTCAGCCCGGAGACCCCCAAAACCCCTTTTCAGGAATTGGTCTAAAATCGGCCCGGAAAAGGGACAATTTTCTCACAAAGGGTGGGCAGGAATGAAGCCCCCCAACCAGAGCGGGCCCTAACCCCCCAACCCGCCCAATGGGCCCCCGACCAGCAGATGGAGCCCCCCCATGGAAATTTATTTTTTTGGGGGGCCTCACTTTTTCTACGCCTCCTTTCCCCCCTTTATTTGAGGGCAGGAGGCCCCCCCCTAAGCTGAAATTTAAAAGGCCCTTTACATTCCTTTTTTTAGGGGCGGTGCTGGAGGCCTGGGTTAAATGGAAGGGCCCTGAAAAGGGGGGGTTGGGGGGGCGGGGGTCCCTTGAAGGTGGTTAGGGGCGGGGTACCCCGTAAAGGGTTGGAGGGGCAGGGGGTACCCTGAAGGCTGGTTGGGGGGCAGGGGTAGCCCTGTGAAGGCTGGTTGGGGGCAGGGGTACCCCCTGTAAGCTGGTTGAGGGGCGGGGACCCTGTAAGGCTAGGTTGGGGGGGGCAGTACCCCGTGAAGCTATTGTGGGGGCTACCCTGTGGGGGCTGGGTTGTGGGGGCAGTACCCTGTAAGGCTTTTTTAGGGGGGGCAGTACCCGTAAGGCTGGTTTGTAGGGAAGCCCTTAAGTTTTTTAGGGGCAGAGCCCTGTGAAGGCTTTTTGAGGGCGGGGGACCCTTTGAAGGCTGGTTGGGAAAGGGGGGGGGTACCCCCCTGGCTGGTTTGGGGGGGGTGGTGGGGGGGGGGGGTTTTGGAAGGCAGGTTGTGGGGGTGTTCCTGTGAAGGCTAGGTTGTAGGGGGCAGTAGCTCTGTGAAGGCTAGGTTGTAGGGGGCAGTAGCCCTGAAGGCTGGGGTTGTGGGGGGCAGTACCCTGTAAAGGCATTTGTGGGGGGCAGTAGCCCTGTGAAGGCTGGTTTGGGGGGCGTACCCTGTGGGGAAAAGGTTGTAGGGGCATAGCCCTGTAAAAGGCTGGGTTGTAGGGGACGTAGTCCTGTAAAGGCTGTTTGGGGTCGACCCTTGAAGGCGGGTTGTGGGGGGCGTGTCCTAAGGTTTGGTTTTAGGGGGTGTAGTCCTGTAAAAGGCGGGTTGGGGGGGCAGGGGTACCCTTTTAAGGGTTTGGTTAGGGGGGCGGGGACCCGTGAAACGGGGTTGGGAGGGGCAGGGGTCCCCTGGGAAGGGGGTTTGGAGGGGCGGGGGTACCCTGTGAAGGCAGGTTGTGGGGGCAGTAGCCCGGAAAGCTGGGTTGTGGGGGCATCCCTGTGAGGCTAGTTTGGGGGGCGTACCCCCTGTAAAGGGCTGGTTTAAAGGGGGCGTATCCCTGTGAACTGGGGTTGTGGGGGCTTACCCTTGAAGGCCTTGGTTATGGGGCAGTACCCGTGAAGGCTTTTTAGGGGGGCGGGGGGTACCCTAAGGCTTTGAAGGGCAGGGGTACCCTGTGAGGGCTTGGTTGAGGGGGGGGGGGCCCCTGTAAGGGGCTTGGTTGGGGGGGGCGGGGGGAGCCTTAAGGGCAGGTTGTAGGGGTTAGTCCTTAAAGGCCCAGGTTGTAGGGGCATACTCTGTAAAGGCTAGTTTGGGGGGCAAAACCTTTAAGGCTAGGTTGGGGGGCATAGCCCTTAAGGAGGTTGTAGGGGGCTAGCCCAAAGGGTAGTTGTGGGGGTCATAGCCCTGTGAGGCAGGTTTAGGGGCGTAGCCCGTGAAGGCTGGGTTGGGGGGCCTGTACCCCCCTTTAAAGGGCTAGTTGTGGGGGCAGTACCCCTTGAAAGGCAGTTGTGGGGGCCTGTACCCCGTAAGGCTAGTTGTAGGGGGCGTACCCTGTAAGGGCAGGTTGTAGGGGGCATAGCCTGTAAAGGGCTAGGTTTGTGGGCAGTACCGGGGAAGCTAGGTTTTTTAGGGGGCATATCCCTGGGGAACCTCTCGCGGGCTCTGGCCCCCAGGTTTTGTGTGTGTTGGCCCCTATGACCTGGTCCCCATTGCCTGAAGCGCTAGAGCATTCTGAAAATTTAGCCCCATGTGGACGAACCCAGGGTCATGTCACCCCCTTCCCTCTCAAGGCATTATGGGGCTGCGCTTTAAAATCGTAATACATGTACGGGTTGGGGCTCCCTAAAACCACTAATTTGGGGTTTTTTTCTAGCTGGGGGAAGCAAATTCGGGTCGATTACTTCCTGGTTTGTAATTGGCCCCTTTTCCCCCCCCTCGAAGCACATCCTGAACAGGGAAGGGACAGCATTGGAGCCCACCTACACCTTGGTAAGACCCACACCACCTTGGTAAACACACACACCCCTTGGAAAGACCACCACCCTTTGGGAAGACACACACAACCTTGAAACCCACCACCTTGGAAACCCAACACCTGGTAGAACCCCCCCTTTGGTAAAACACACACCTTTGGGTAAGACACACACACACCTTGGTAAGACACACACACCCTTGTAAACCACAACCTTGGAAAGCCCCAAAACAAAACCGGGAAAAGAACCCCACACCTTTAAACACCCCACACCTTGGAAAACCCACACCCCACCTTGGAAAACCCCACCACATTTGGTAAACACCACCCCTTGGAAACACACACACCCCTTGGTAAGAAAACCACACCTTTTAAAAACACACACCCCTTGGAAGACCCCCCCCAACACACAACACCTTTGGAAAGACCACACCCCTTGGGTAGAAAAAACCACACCTTGTAAACACACACACACCTTGGGTAGCCCCACACACACACCTTGGTAAGACACACACACACCTTGGTAAGACAACACCCTTGTAAACACACACACCCCCTTTTGGAAGAACCAAAAAAACATGGCACTTTTTTTCATTCAGCAAGTTTTTTTAGAATACTTTTTTTTTAAATTCCCAAAAGAAAAGTGTGTTGTGTGTGTTCTCAGAGTGGGGGGTTTCCTCCCCCCTCCCCCCTTGCAGGTTTCGGGTCAGGGGAAATTGGGTTCAGGGGTCGATGCAACCGATTGGCAGAGCTTCCTCTCCCCTCACTAAAACATACCTCCGTTGAACACCCCAACCACCCTCACTAACCCCCATCCCACAGGGGGGTTTAGACGGACGCCCAAAAAGAACGTTGACGCCACATACACAGACCACCATATGCCTCCAATCGAGATGCCCACCACCCTAAACACACCATATAAACCCCCAATCAAGCAGTCCCCACCCTACAAAACCATTGCCCTCCATTCGACTTCCAAACCACCCTACACCCCATATCCCGCCATTTCAAATTCCTCCCACCCTAAAACCCCATCCCTCCCAAATTTTCAAGATTTCCTACCACCCTACAACTCATAGGCCCTTTCCAATCGAATTTCCATCCCCACCCAAGACCCCAAATTCGGGCTGTCCTACCACCCTGACACATTTAAAAAATGACCTGCCAAAATTAGATTTCCTCCAAAACCCTGACACACCATTACCCCCAATTAAAATTTCCTACCCCCCTGACCAAAATGACCTGCCATTCAAAGTCCCCCACCCAAACCACCCATATACCTCCTTTTCAGAGATGTCCACCCCCGACACACATAAAAACCTGCCATTCAAGATGTCCACCCCCTGACACATCAATTACCTGCCTTTTTTCAAAAGGGGGGTCCTAACCACCCTGACACACCCCTGACCGCCAATTCCCCGAGCTTCCTCCCAAACCCCCAAAAAACCTACCTGCCCTGTTTCGTATACCACCCTGTTCAAAGGGAAAACGGCACAGACCATGAACACAGACGCACGTATATGCATACCCATTGTCCTTTTTTTTTGGTCAAGGAAAGCTTTTTTTTTTTCGATTTTTTCATAACCGGTAAAAAAATTTTTTTTTTTTTCTCCCTTGGGGAAAAGTATTGCTCATCGAAATTTTGGGATGCAGAATCTTAGTTTGGCCTAAGGCTATTTTCTTTAAATTTATGTAAATAAATTGGCTTTTTTTTGGTGTATCAATGTTACTGAACATTTTTCATACTTTTTTTCAATTGCCTGTTTTTTTTGCGTTTGATGCGCTAATAAAAAAAATTTTTTTGGCCTTTTTTTCAAACACCTTTCCAGTTCCTTCCCCGCCAGAATGGCATAGACCTTTTGGTTTTTAGTGAGGGGCCATCTGGGGGGCTGGGGCTGATCATCTCCACCAATCAAAAACCATGCCACCGAGGCAGGGGCCGCGGAGCGCGACAAAAGGGAAAGGGACCGCCCAATGCCCGAAGGGGGAGCGGGTAAAAAATTTTTGTAAGCTGGCTCGGGTGGCATATTTGTAGGTTTTTTATGGAAACAAATGCAAAGGGCACGCGATTTCTATCTAAAAACCCCATAACTAGAGTTTTAAAAAAAGCAATTAGGCCCATGAAAGGAAAAAACCTTAGGATTGGGAGAAATAGGATGGAATAAAGGAGAAGCATTTGAATTTCCTTTCCTGTGCTAAAGGGGAAATGTTGGTAAAGAGGGGAAGTGCACGCGGCTTTTAAAAACCCAAAGCTTCACATCACCTCCGAAATGAAAGAAAAACCCGGGCAGCTGGCTAACCCGGGCTTACCAACCGTAAAAAAATAGCCGCAAAAACACACCATCACATGTCTGCATGCAGACCCCCTTCGCTGCCAATTTCAGGGGCCCATTGGTAGCAAATGCGCTTTTGGGGGCAACAACCGAGTCCGACATCTCCTTTTAACCCCGTTTTTTTTTTTGGAGGTTGTGCGGGCATTGAAACTCTCTGCAAGGCGTTTTTGCCTACCAAAAAGGGATTGGGGATCGAAAGTTTTGTTTATATATTGTTCTGTATCGGGATCGTAAATTAAGGGCAGAGGAAAAAGTACTTTGGATAAAAAATTTTGGGGCAAACTGGGCCCGAATTTCACAAAAGACAATCGGCACCATTGGAAATTTTTTCCCCTATAAAATGAATTGCTGTTACCTTAAAACCCGGGTTTAAAATTTTTGGAAAGGCTTTCTCCGTTTATCCATGGAACCCGCTGCCTATAACTTAAGGCTCCCAAACTGAAGAAATAAAAGAAAAACCAAAGGGGTGTCGTGTTTTGTTTTTTTGTTAATTTTCGGGTTTAGCCACTTTTCTGTGGTTTTGGGGGGGAAAACGGTGCTTTTTTTTTCGATGAGGGCAAACCTTCTTTTTTTGGGGAACCTATAAAATTTTTTTGGGGGTTTAAATTTGGTGGCTTTTTTTGGCTTATCCCCTGTGGGCTTAAATCGTTTTTTTGGGGTAGGGGGAAAATTTTGGTGGTTGTCAATGTTGGGGGGTTTTTTTTTTTTTTTTGGCCCATTTTGTTTTTTTTCGTTTTTATGTGTTTTTGGGTTGTTTTTGGGTGGTTTTGGGGTTTTTTTTTGTTGGGTTTTTTGGTGGTGTTTGGTTTTTTTTTTTTTTTTTCCCTTTGTTGTTTGGGTTTTTTTTTTAAAAATTTTTTTTTGGGGTTTGGGGTTTTTTTTGTTTTTTTTTTTGGGGTTTTTGGCGGAGGGAGGCAACAATATCAATTTTCAGATTTTTTTCGTCCAAAAAAAAAACGTTGACCTTAATTTAAACCAAGCAGAAAGAAAAACCGCCACAAAAACTTTGCAGTGAAGATGGTCGCGGTGTAAAAGGGCTTTAAAAAGTCTAAATAAAAATTCCAAAGACATTTTTAACGTACCCAAGCCGGGCATTACAAAACAAAGATTTTTCGCAAGCGCCATGGGAATGTGCAAAAAAGGGGAGCTTGATAAAAGGCAAAACGGATTTTTTTCCCCAACCCCCCCACGGGGGGAAAAAGCCGGATTAGTGAGGTAAAACGGGGGCCAACACAGAGAAAGGGAGACGAAACAGGGGAACCAGTGAAAGGAGGGAGGGTTTAAGATTATTTTCACCCGAGGCGCCCAAATGGCCCTATTTTCCAAAAAGCACATACCCCAGGCCTTTGGGGAAAAGTGCCTCATAGAAAAGGGTGCCATCAGGGGTTCCTATGACCAATTCGATCAGGCCAAGTTTTGGCACCCACCACCAACCTAAATTTTCATTTTAATCCTTTTAAATTTTTTTGTTTGTTTGCCTCCCGGGGTGCCAGATGGCCCGCTGGCAGGGGGGACTATCAGGGGCCCATTTAAACAGGGAGCTCAAACAAACACAGAAAAGCGTTTTTAAAGACAAAAATTTTTCAAAACCCGGGCTGCTACAAAACAGCACAGACACAGCAGGCACTGTTGCTGGGAAAGTAATTTAGTTCCTTTTTGCGCCGAAGACAATCCCCAGTTTGGGGGGCACCCCCAAAGGCACCATCCCATATATGCACCTTTTTGACCAGGGTCCCCATGGGGGGGTTTTGGTCAAGGGGCACTATTTTGGGAAAATGGTGGGGCCCTTTTTAAAACGCCTTTTGGTTTTCCCGGGTTTTTGGGGATGATCGTTTTTGCCAAAGACCCGGGCCCTAAAGGGAAGGGGTAGGAACCCTTTCCCCCAACCTAGTCCCCCCCGGCCACGCCTCCCGGGGTTTCTCCCCAATTGCTACTGGCGGGAAAATTGGGTTTCTTTTTCCCCCCAAACCCCGGTTTTCCCCGAAATGGTTGGGGGAATCCGGATTTTTCTGCTTACCCCCCGATTCAGAATCTTTTAAAACCGGGTTTTTTGGGGAAAAACCGGGGAAATTTTGGGGAAAAATTTTTTGCAAACCCCAATCAAAACACTGGGGCCTAAGCGGAGGGGGGGGGGGGAATTTGGGGAATTTTGTTGTTTTCTCTTTTTCTTCTTTCCAGTGGGCGGGGGAAGGTGAAGGGGACCCCGGGAAACCCTCCCCCCCCCCCCGGACGGGGGGTTCACGTCCGGTGTAGGGGAAATGTGTCGGTCGTACGGGAAACCAAAAATCCGAAAACTCAAATTTACCTCCAAAACAAATTTAGTAAAACCCCGACCTAAAAAACCTTACCAGTCTAACCCTAACCGATACCATGACACTGACCCAGTTCTTTCTGCCCCTTGGGGTATTCAATCAAACGGTTTTCCCCGAGGGCCAGGATAAACAAAACACCACTTCACCCCCAATAAGCGGACATGTTAAATTTATATAAATATGGACTTAAGTTTTAAAATTTAAAGGGGGGTTTTTATCCACAACCCGATATGGCCAACACCTAAAAAGTTTTATGCCTCCAGTAGGGGTGAATATTTTCCGACATTGTAAAAACGAAAACGTTCCTTAAAAACCAATTTTCTCTTCTTATAAGGTTTTTGTTTCAAAAATCTCTGCCCGTAGTGCGTACGTAGCTCCACTACACACACTCATTAGTTTGATTTTCCGAGCCCCCAGACCATTACAAAGGGCCCTGGATTTTTAACCTAGTAAAAGAAGGAGTAGGGGGGACAGGGGGTAACCACCAGAGAAAGGGATAGGGGGGAACGGGAGGGAAAACCCAAAAGGGGTAGGGGGACGGGAGGAAAAAACTCAAGAAGGAGGGGTTGGGGGAAGGGGGGTAAACACCAAGAAGGAGGATTGGGAGACGGGGGGGGAAACACTCAAAAGGGGGAGTTGGGAACAGGGTAAAACCGAAAAGGGGGTAGGGAACAGGGGGGAAACACTCAGAAGGAGATAGGGAGACGGGAGGGAAAAACTTTAGAGAGGGGAGTGGGAGACGGGGGGAAACCTCAGAAAAGGTGGGGGACAGGGGGTAAACACTCAAGGAGGGGGGGGGGTAAACCTCGAGAAAAAGGGGAGTAGGGGAAACAGGGGGAAAACCCCAAAAAAGGAGGATAGGGGGGCAGGGGGGGTAAAAAACCAGAGAAGGAGGGTAGGGGACAGGTGGAAACCTCCAGGAATAGGGGGACAGGGGGGGAAAAACTCGAGAAGGAGGGGTAGGAACAAGGGGGGAAAACCTCAGAAAGGGGGATAGGGAGCGGGGGTAAACACCCGAAAGAGGAGTAGGGACAGGTGGGAAACCCAAAAGGGGGGTAGGAACAGGGAGGTAAACCCAAAAAGAGGAGTAGGGAGACGGGGGGTAAACCTAAAGGAGGGAGGGGAAAAGGGGGGTAAAACCCCTCACGGGGGAGTAGGGGGGCGGGGGGGAAAACTCAAGAGGGGGAGTGGGGGACGGGGGGTAAAAACAGAGAGGGGATAGGGAGACGGGTGGGAAAAGTCGAGAAGGAGAGAGGGGACGGGGGGGTAAAAACCCCAGAGAAGGAGGAGTAGGGAGAAAAGGGGGGTAAAAAATCAAGAAGAGGGGTAGGAGACAGGGGGGTAAACCTCAAAAAGGGGAATAGGGAACAGGGGGGTTTTAAAAGCTCAAGAAAGGGGAGTGGGGGGCCGGGTGGTAACCTCAGAGAAGGGGGGAGTGGGAGCGGGTGGTAACCTCAGCAGGAGGGGGTGGGAGACAGGGGGTAAAAACCCCAAAAGGGGTAGGAAAAAGGGGGGGGAAAAACTCAGCAGAAAATTTAACGGGGGGTAAACGCTAAGAAGGGGAGTAGGGAGACTTAAAACCTCAGAAAGGAGGGGTAGGGACAGGGGGGTAAACACTCAGAAAAAGGGTAGGGAGCAGGGGGGTAAACCTCAGAGAAGGAGGGAAAGGGGAAAAGGTGTAAACACTCATAGAAGGAATAGGAGACAGGGGGGGTAAAAAACCCCTCAGAGAAGGAGGGTAGGGGACAGGGGGGGAAAAACTCAGCGAGGAGTGGGAACGGGGGTAAAAACTCAAAAGGAGGGGTAGGGAAACGGGGGGGAAACACTCACAGGGGGAGTAGGGAAAGGGGGTAACGTAAGAAGGGGGTAGGGAAAAGGATGGGAAAAACCCAAGGGAGGATAGGGAACAGGGGGGTAAACCTCAAAAGGAGGGGTAGGGGGGGACGGGTGGTAAACGCTCGAAAGGAGGAGGGAGGAGACGGGGGGTAAACCTCAGAGGAGGGGTAGGGAAAGGGGGTAAAAACACTCGAGAAGGAGGGGTAAGGGGGGACAGGGGGAAAAACTCAAAAGGGGGGGGGAGGGGAAAAGGGGTAAAACCTCAAGGGTAGGGGAAAAGGGTGGAAACACTCGAGAAGGGGAGTAGGGAGACAGGGGGGGGAAACCCCAGAAGGAGGGGTAGGGGAACGGGGGGGTCACTCAAAAGGGAGGGGTAGGGAAAAGGGAGGGAAACCTCAAGAAGGAGGGTAGGGAACAGGGGGGTAACCTCAGAGAAGGGGATAGGGGGAAAAAGGGTGGTAAACACCAAGAAGGAGGATGGAACAGGGGGGAAAAAATAAAAGGAGGATAGGAACAGGGGGGAACCCAAGGAAAAGGAGTAGGAGCGGGGGGAAACCCCAGAGAAGGAGAGTGGGAGAAAAGGAGGTAAAACCCCAGAGAAGGGATAGGAACAGGTTGTAAACCCCAAAAGAGAGTAGGGAAACAGGGGGGAAACCCCCTAGGAGTAGGGGGGCAGGGGGGGGAAAAACCAGAAAGGAGGATAGGAGACAGGGGTTAAAAACTCAAGAAGGAGGAGTGGGAGACAGGTGGGAAACCTCAGAGAAAGGGGAGTAGGGAACAGGGTGGTAACACTAAGAAGGGGAGTAGGGGGACAGGGGGGTAAACCCCAGAGAAAATAGGGAGACGGGGTTTAAACTCAGGAAGGGGGAGTAGGGAGACGGGAGGTAAACGCTCAGAAAGGGGGAGGGGGACAGGGGGTAAAAAAACTCAAGAAGGAGGGGTAGGGAACAGGGGGGTAAAAACCCCACAGGGGGATAGGGAACAGGGGGTAAACACTCGAGAAAGGGGAGTAGGGAAACAGGGGGGGAAACCTCAGCGGGGGATAGGAACAGGGGGGTAAAAGCTCAGAGGAGAGAGGGGACAGGATGGGAAAAACCTCAGAGAGAGGGGTAGGGGACAGGTGGTAAAAACCTCGAGAAGGGGGATAGGGAGACGGGGGGTAAACGCTAAAGGGGGAGAGGGAGACGGGGGGGAAAAAACCCCAAAAGGAGGGGTAGGGAAACAGGGTGGGGAAAAACCAAAAAGAGTAGGGGAACCGGGTGGGAAACCTCGCAGGAGGAGTAGGGGGGGCAGGGGGTAAACAAACCCAAAAAGGAGAGTAGGGAAAAGGGGGGGAAACACCACAGGAGGGTAGGGGGACGGGGGTAAAACCCCAAAAGGGGGAGTAGGAGACAGGATGGTAAACATCAAGAAAGGAGTAGGGAGAAGGGTGGTAAAAAAACCCGAAAAGGAGGAGTAGGGAACGGGGGGGAAACCCTCAGAGAGAGGAGTAGGGAGACGGTGGGAAAAACTCAAGAAGGGGGAAATAGGGAAGGGGGTAAAAAACTCAAGAAGGAGATAGGGAGACAGGGGTAAACACCAGAGAGGGGGATAGGGGCAGGGGTGGAAAAACCACGGGGGAAAGGGGGAAAAGGGGTAAACCCCTCAAGAAGGGGGGACAGGTTGGAAACACTCCAAAAGGAGAGTAGGAGAAAAGGGGGGAAACACCACGGATAGGGAACGGGGGAAAAACCCCAAGAGGAGGGGTGGGGGGCGGGGGTAAAACCCTCACAGGGGAGTGGGAACGGGGGTAAACATCAAGAAGGGAAGAAGGGGGAAAAGGGGTAAAACACTCACAGGGGGAATGGGGGACAGGGGAAAAAATCAAGAAGGGGATGGAACGGATGGGAAACACTCAAAAGGTGGAGTAGGAGCGGGGGGTAAACCTCAAAAAGAGGGGTAGCGAGACAGGAGGTAAAAACCCCGAGAAGGGAGTAGAGACAAGGGGGAAACCCCCAGAAGGGGGATAGGGAACTGGGGTAAAAACCCCAGGAAGGAGGATAGGGAGACGGGAGGTAAAAACCCCAAGAAGGAGGGGTAGGGAGACAGGGTGGTAAACCCCAGAGGGGAGGAGTAAGGGAAAGGGGGTAAAAGCTCAGAGAAAGGAGTAGGAGAAGGGGGGGAAACACTCAGAAAGGGGGGATAGGGAACGGGAGTAAACACTCAAAAGGAGAGTAGGGGGACAGGGGTAACCTCAGAAGGGGGGTAGGAGACAGGGGGGTAAACCTCAGAAAGGAGGAAGGGGACGGGTGGTAAAAAACTCACAGGAGGAGGAGTAGGGGACAGGGGGGTAAAACACTCAGAGAAGGAGGAGTAGGGAGACAGGGGGGTAAACACTCAGAGAAGAGGAGTAGGGAGACAGGGGGGTAAACACTCAGAGAAGGAGGAGTAGGGAGACAGGGGGTAAACACTCAGAGAAGGAGGAGTAGGGGACAGGGGGGTAAACACTCAGAGAAGGAGGAGTAGGGAGACAGGGTGGTAAACACTCAGAGAAGGAGGAGTAGGGAGACAGGGGTAACACTCAGAGAAGGAGGAGTAGGGAGACAGGGTGGTAAACACTCAGAGAAGAGAGTAGGGAGACAGGGTGGTAAACACTCAGAGAAGGAGGAGTAGGGAGACAGGGTGGTAAACACTCAGAGAAGGAGGAGTAGGGAGACAGGGGGTAAACACTCAGAGAGAGGAGGAGTAGAGTGGACAGGGTGGTAAACACTCAAGAAGAGGAGTAGGGGACAGGGTGGTAAACACTCAGAGAAGGAGGAGTAGGGGACAGGGTGGTAACACTCAGAGAAGGAGGAGTAGGGAACAGGGGGTAAACACTCAGAGAAGGAGAGTAGGGAGACAGGGTGTAAACCTCAGAGAAGGAGGAGTAGGGAGACAGGGTGGTAAACACTCAGAGAAGGAGTAGGGAGACAGGGTGTAAACACTCAGAGAGGAGAGTAGGGAGACAGGGGGTAAACACTCAGAGAAGGAGGAGTAGGGAGACAGGTGGTAAACACTCAGAGGAGTAGGGAGACAGGGTGGTAAACCTCAGAGAAGGAGGAGTAGGAGACAGGGGGTAAACACTCAGAGAGGAGAGTAGGGAGACAGGGGGTAACACTCAGAGAGGAGGATAGGGAGACAGGGGGTAAACACTCAAGAGGAGGAGTAGGGAGACAGGGGGTAAACACTCAGAGAAGGAGGAGTAGGGAGACAGGGGTAACACTCAGAGAAGGAGGAGTAGGAGACAGGTGGTAAACACTCAGAAGGAGGATAGGGACAGGGTGGTAAACACTCAAAAGGGGGAGTAGGGGGACAGGGGGGTAAAAACCTCAAGAAGGGAGAGGGGCAGGGGGAAAAAAAGAGAAGGAGGGGAGGGGAAAAGGGGGAAACACCAAAAGGAGAAGGGAGGGGGGGAAACATCGCAAGGGAAAGGGAGCGGGGGAAACCCCCGAGAAGGGGGAAGGGGGCAGGGGGGAAACACCAGGAAGGGGAGAGGGGGAGGGGGGAAACGCCAAAAAGGGAGTAAAAAAGAACTATACTATCATACTATAATCATACATACTACCCCTACTATACTTTTAATAAACACTAACTATCATACTATACATGCAACAATACTATACTATTATACTATAATATATGCTATACAACATCATGCTATACTATCAACTAACTAATACTATCAACTATACTATCATACATCATAAAACTATACTACCCTACTACAATCATACTAACTATACATCATATACTAACATCATACTATCATATCATACTATACAACTATCATAACTATACTATCATACATACTATCCATACTATAATATCATACTATACTATCATAGCATACTATCATACTGTAGCAATATGTATGCTAATGTGCATTTATTTTACCCCCAAAAGTTCTTTCCGTTATCTTGCAGCTACGGCCTGCTGGGTCGAGTGGGGTGTGGGAAGACCACACTGTTGAAATGTATTGTGGGAACACTGAAGATCTCCGAGGGCACCCTCAGCGTGTTTGGGGGAAACCACCCGCATTCCTGGTCACCAGGTCCCTGGGAGGATGGTGGGGGGTACATGCCAAGGTAAACTGTACCCTTTTAGGAACACCCACATACCACAGGTAAAATGTTAACCCTATAGGAAGACTACATACCACAGGTAAACTGTTACCTTATAGGAAACACATACCACACAGGTAAACTGTTACCTTATAGGAAAAACTACATACCACAGGTAAACTGGTTACCTTATAGGAACCTACATACCACAGGTAAACTGTTACCTTATAGGAAGACTACATACCACAGGGAAACTGTTACCTTATAGGAACACCTACATACCACAGGTAAACTGTTACCTTATAGGAAACCCCTACATACCACAGGTAAACTGTTACCTATAGGAACACTACACCACAGGAAACTGTTACCTTAAGGAAAAACTACATACCCCAGGTAAACTGTTACCTTTGGGAACAAATACATACCACAGGTAAACTGTTTACCTTATGGGAACACTACATACCACAGGAAACTGTTTCCTTTTAGGAACACTACATACCACGTAAACTGTTACCTTATAGGAAACACTACATACCACAGGTAAATGTTACCTTATAGGAAGACTACATACCACAGGTAAACTGTTACCTTATAGGAACACTACATACCACAGGTAAACTGTTACCTTATAGGAACACTACATACCACAGGTAAACTGTTACCTTATGGAACACTACATACCACAAAGGGAAACTGTTACCTTATAGGGAAAACTACATACCACAGGGAAACTGTTACCCTTTTAGGAACACTACATACCAAAAGGTAAACTGTTACCTTATAGGAACACTACATTTCCACAGGGAAACTGTTTCCTTATAGGAACACACATACCCCCAGGTAAACTGTTACCTTATAGGAACACTACATACCCACAGGTAAACTGTTACCTTATGGGAACACACATACCACAGGTAACTGTACCTTATGGGAACACTACATACCACAGGTAACTGTTACCTTATAGGAACACTACAACCACAGGTAAAATGTTACCTTATAGGAACACTACATACCACAGGTAAAACTGTTACCTTATAGGAAGACTACATACCCACAGGGAAACTGTTACCTTATAGGAACACTACATACCACAGGTAACTGTTACCTTATAGGAACACTACATACCACAGTAAACTTTACCTTATAGGAACATTACATACCACAGGTAAACTGTTACCTTATAGGAACACTACATACCACAGGTAAACTGTTACCTTATAGGAACCTACATACCACAGGTAAACTGTTACCTTATAGGAACACTACATACCACAGGTAAACTGTTACCTTATAGGAAGAATACATACCACAGGTAACTGTTACCTTTATAGGAAAAACCCACATACACAGGTAAACTGTTACCTTTTAGGAACACTACAGCCACAGGTAAACTGTTACCTTATAGGAACAAATAAAATACCACAGGGAAAACTGTTACCTTATAGGAGCACTACTACCACAGGTAAACTGTACCTATATAGGAACACTACATACCACAGGTAAACTGTTAAACCCTTTTAAGGAACACTACATACCACAGGTAAACGTTACCTTTAGGAACACTACAAAACCACAGGTAAAATGTTACCCTTTTGGGAAAAACTACATACCCCAGTAAACTGTTTTCCTTATGGGAACACTACACACCACAGGTAAAATGTTACCTTATGGGAAACACTACATACCCAAGGGAAACTGTTACCCTTATAGGAACACTCATACCCCAGGTAAACTGTTACCTTATAGGAAGACTACTACCACAGGGAAACTGTTACCTTATGGAACCTACATACCACAGGTAAACTGTTACCTTATAGGAACACTACATACCCCAGGTAAACGTTACCTTATAGGAACACTACATACCACAGGTAACTGTTACCTTATAGGAACACTACATACCACAGGTAAACTGTTACCTTATGGGAACACTACATACCCAAGGGAAACTGTTACCTTTTAGGAACCCCTACATACCACAGGTAAAAGTTACCATTATAGGAACACTACATACCACAGGTAAACTGTTACCTTATGAACACTACATACCACAGGTAAACTGTTACCTTATAGAACTAATACCACGGAAAAGTTACCATAGGAACACTACATACCCCCCAGGTAAACTGTTACCTTATAGGAACACTACATCCACAGGTAAACTGTTACCCCTTTTAGGAACACTACATACCACAGGTAAACGGTTTTCCTTATAGGGAAAACTACATACCACAGGTAAACTGTTACCTTATAGGAACACTACATATAAAAGGTAAACTGTTACCTTATAGGGAAAACTACATACCACAGGTAAACTGTTACCTTATAGGAACACTCATGCCACAGGTAAACTGGGTTACCTTATAGGAAACACAATACCACAGTAAAATTACCTTATAGGAACACTCAAACCCCAGGTAAACTTCCTTATAGGAAAACATACCACAGGTAAACTGTTACCTTATAGGAACACTACATACCACAGGTAAACTGTTACCTTATAGGAACAAATACATACCACAGGTAAACTGTTACCTTATAGGAACACTACATACCACAGGTAAACTGTTACCTTATAGGAACACTACATACCACAGGTAAAAATGTTACCTTATAGGAAACTACATACCACAGGTAAACTTTACCTTATAGGAACACTACATAAACCCCAGGTAACTGTTACCTTATAGGAACACACATACCACAGGTAAACTGTTACCTTTTAGGAAACTACATACCACAGGTAAACTGTTACCTTATAGGGAACACTACATACCACAGGTAAACTGTTCCTTTATGGGAACACACATTTAAAAGGTAAAAGTTACCTAGGGAACCTCTACAAGTAAACTGTTTTCCCTTATAGGAAAACTACATACCACAGGTAAACTGTTACCTTATAGGAAAAACTACATACCACAGGTAAAAATGTTACCTTATGGAAGACTACATACCACAGGTAAACTGTTACCTTATAGGAACACTACATACCACAGGGAAACGTTTACCTTATAGGAACACTAACATACCACAGGTAAACTGTTACCTTATAGGAACACTACATACCCCCAGGGAAACTGTTACCTTATAGAACTACTACCACAGGAAAGTACCTTAGGGAACACTAACCCCACAGGTAAACTGTTACCTTATGGGAACACTACATACCACAGGGAAACTGTTACCTTATAGGAAGACTACATACCACAGGTAAACTGTTACTTATAGGAACACTACATACCACAGGTAAACTGTTACCTTATAGGAACAATACATACCACAAAGGGAAACCCGTTTACCTTATAGGAACACTACATACCACAGGTAAACTGTTTTCCTTATGGAACATACACCACAGGTAAAAATTACCTTATGGGAACACTACATACCACAGGTAAACTGTTACCTTATAGGAACACTACATACACAGGTAAACAGTTACCTTATAGGAACACTACATCAACCACAGGTAAACTGTTTACCTTATAGGAACACTACATACCACAGGTAAACTGTTACCTTATAGGAACACTACATACCACAGGTAAAAACTGGGTTTTTTTTTTTACCTTATAGGAAGACTACCTACCACCTGGGTAAACTGGTTACCTATAGAGAACAACACATACCACAGGTAAACTGTTACCTTATAGGAACACTACATGCCACAGGTAAACTGTTACCTTATAGGAACACTACATACCACAGGTAAAACTGTTACCTTATAGGAACACTACATACCACAGGTAAACGTTACCTTATAGGAACACTACATACCACAGGTAAACTGTTACCTTATAGGAACACTACATACACAGGTAAACTGTTACCTTATAGGAACACTACATACCACAGGTAAACTGTACCTTATAGGACCTACATACACCAGGTAAACTGTTACCTTATAGGAACACTACATACCACAGGTAAACTGTTACCTTATAGGACACACTACATACCACAGGTAAACTGTTACCTTATAGGAACACTACATACCACAGGTAAACTGTTACCTTATAGGAACACTACATACCACAGGTAAACTGTTACCTTATAGGAACACTACATACCACAGGTAAACTGTTACCTTATAGGAACACTACATACCACAGGTAAACTGTTACCTTATAGGAACACTACATACCACAGGTAAACTGTTACCTATAGGAATCACTACATACCACAGGTAAACTGTTACCTTATAGGAACACTACCATACCACAGGTAAACTGTTACCTTATAGGAACACTACATACCACAGGTAAACTGTTACCTTATAGGAAGATACATACCACAGGTAAACTGTTACCTTATAGGAACACTACATACCACAGGTAAACTGTTACCTTATAGGAACACTACATACCACAGGTAAACTGTTTCCTTATAGGAACAACTACATACCACAGGTAAACTGTACCTTATAGGAACACTACATACCACAGGTAAACGGTTACCTTATAGGAACACTACATACCACAGGTAAACTGGTACCTTATGGGAACACTACATACCACAGGTAAACTGTTACCTTATGGGAACACTACATACCCACAGGTAAACTGTTACCTTATGGAACACTACATACCCACAGGTAAACTGTTACCCTTTATAGGAACACTACATACCACAGGTAACTGTTACCTTATAGGAACACTACATACCACAGGTAAACTGTTACCTTATAGGAACACTACATACCACAGGTAAACTGTTACCTTATAGGAACACTACATACCACAGGTAAAACTGTTACCTTATAGGAACACTACATACCACAGGTAAACTGTTACCTTATGGGAACACTACATACCACAGGTAAAACTGTTACCTTATAGGAACACTACATACCACAGGTGAAACTGTTACCTTATAGGAAACACTACATACCCACAGGTAAACTGTTACCTTATAGGAAAAACTACATACCACAGGTAAACGTTTCCTTATAGGAACACTACTACCACAGGTAAACTGTTACCTTATAGGAAGACTACATACCACAGGTAAACGTTACCTTATAGGAACACTACAATACCACAGGTAAACTGTTACCTTTAGGAACACTACATGCCACAGGTAAACTGTTACCTTATAGGAAACACTACCACAGTAAAATGTACCTTATAGAACACTACAACACAGGTAACTGTTACCTTATAGGAACACTACATACCACAGGTAAACTGTTACCTTATAGGAACACTACATACCACAGGTAAAAAATGTTACCTTATAGGAAACTACATACCACAGGTAAAAATGTTACCTTATAGGAACACTACATACCACAGGAAACTGTTACCCTTATAGGAACACTACATACCACAGGTAAACGTACCTTATAGGGAAAACTACATACCACAGGTAAACGTTACCTTATAGGAACACTACATACACAGGTAAACTGTTACCTTATAGGAACACTACATACCACAGGTAAACTGTTACCTTATAGGAACACTACATACCACAGGTAAACTGTTACCTTATAGGAACACTACATACCACAGGTAAACTGTTACCTTATAGGAACACTACATACCACAGGTAAACTGTTACCTTATAGGAACACTACATACACAGGTAAACTGTTACCTTATAGGAACACTACCTACCACAGGTAAACTGTTACCTTATAGGAACACTACATACCACAGGTAAACTGTTACCTTATAGGAACACTACATACCACAGGTAAACTGTTACCTTATAGGAAGACTACATACCACAGGTAAACTGTTACCTTATAGGAACACTACATACCCACAGGTAAACTGTTACCTTATAGGAACACTACATACCACAGGTAAACTGTTTCCTTATAGGAACACTACATACCACAGGTAAACTGTTACCTTATAGGAACACTACATACCACAGGTAAACGGTTACCTTATAGGAACACTACATACCACAGGTAAACTGTTACCTTATGGGAACACTACATACCACAGGTAAACTGTTACCTTATGGGAACACTACATACCACAGGTAAACTGTTACCTTATGGGAACACTACATACCACAGGTAAACTGTTTACCTTATAGGAACACTACATACCACAGGTAAACTGTTACCTTATAGGAACACTACATACCACAGGTAAACTGTTACCTTATAGGAACACTACATACCACAGGTAAACTGTTACCTTATAGGAACACTACATACCACAGGTAAACTGTTACCTTATAGGAACACTACATACCACAGGTAAACTGTTACCTTATAGGAACACTACATACCACAGGTAAACTGTTACCTTATAGGAACACTACATACCACAGGTAAACTGTTACCTTATAGGAACACTACACACCACAGGTAAACTGTTACCTTACAGGAACACTACATACCACAGGTAAACTGTTACCTTACAGGAACACTACATACCACAGGTAAACAGATCCACAGATGACGCAATCTCTATCGCACTCCACACTGCCCTCTCCCACCTGGACAAGAGGAACACCTATGTAAGAATGCTATTCATTGACTACAACTCAGCGTTCAACACCATAGTGCCTTCCAAGCTCAGCACTAAACTAAGGATCCTGGGACTAAACACCTCCCTCTGCAACTGGATCCTAGACTTCCTGACGGTCCGCCCCCAGGTGGTGCGGGTAGGCAACAACACATCCGCCACACTGACCCTCAACACGGGGGCCCCTCAGAGGTGCGTGCTCAGTCCCCTCATGTACTCCCTGTTCACCCACGACTGCGTGGCCGCGCACAACTCCAACACCATCATTAAGTTTGCTGACGACACAACGGTGGTTGGCCTGATCACCGATGACGTCAACAAGACAAAGGAGCTGATAATGGACTACAGGAAACGGAACGCCGAGCACGCCCCCATCCACATCGACGGGGTTGTAGTGGAGCTGGTTGAAAGCTTCAAGTTCCTCAGTGTCCACATCGCTAAGTATTTATCATGGTCCACACACACCAACACAGTCGTGAAGAGGGCACGACAACTCCTCTTCCCCCTCAGGAGGCTGAAAATATTTAGCATGGGCCCTCAAATCCTCAAAAAGCTCTACAGCATTGAGAGCATTGTGACTTGCTGCATCATCACTTGGTATGGCAACTGCTTGGCCTCTGACCCCAAGGAACTACAGAGGGTAGTGCATACGGCCCAGTACATCACTGGGGTAGAGCTCCCTGCTATCCAGGACCTCTATGCCAGGCGTTTTTTAGTGGAAGACCCTAAAAATTATCAAAGGCTCCAGCCACCCTAGTCATAGACTGTTCTCTCTGCTACCTCACGGCAAGCAGTACCGATGCACCAAATCTGGAACAAACAGGACCCTGAACAGCTTCTACCCCCAAGCCATAAGACTGCTAGTTAGTTAAATAGTTAACCAAATAGTTAAAGGGACTATCTGCATTGACCCTTTTTGCACTAACTCTTTTGACTCATCACACGCTGCTGTTACTGTCTATTATCTATCTCACTGCCTAGTCACTTTATCCCTACTTACAGTTAAAGTCGGAAGTTTACATACACCTTAGCCAAATTCATTTAAACTCAGTTTTTCACAATTCCGGACATTTAATCCTAGTAAAAATTCCCTGTCTTAGGTCAGTTAGGTTCACCACTTTATTTTAAGAATGTGAAATGTCAGAATAATAGTAGCGAGAATTATTTATTTCAGCTTTTATTTCTTTCATCACATTCCCAGTGGGTCAGAAGTTTACATACACTCAATTAGTATTTGGTAGCATTGCCTTTAAATTGTTTAACTTGGGTCAAACGTTTTGGGTAGCCTTCCACAAGCTTCCCACAATAAATTGGGTGAATTTTGGCCCATTCCTCCTGACAGAGCTGGTGTAACTGAGTCAGGTTTGTAGGCCTCCTTGCTCGCACACGCTTTTTCAGTTCTGCCCACAAATTTCTATAGGATTGAGGTCAGGGCTTTGTGATGGCCACTCCAAGACCTTGACTTTGTTGTCCTTAAGCCATTCCTTAAGCCACAACTTTGGAAGTATGCTTGGGGTAATTGTACATTTGGAAGAACCATTTGCAACCAAGCTTTAACTTCCTGACTGATGTCTTGAGATGTTGCTTCAATATATCCACATAATTTTCTTCCTCATGATGCCATCTATTTTGGGAAGTGCACCAGTCCCTCCTGCAGCAAAGCACCCCCACAGCATGATGCTGCCACCCACGTGCTTCATGGTTGGGATGGTGTTCTTCGACTTGCAAACAACCCCCTTTTTCCTCCGAACATAACGATGGTCATTAAGGCCAAACAGTTCTATTTTTGTTTCATCAGGCCAGAGGACATTTCTCCAAAAAGTACGATCTTTGTCCCGATGTGCAATTGCAAACTGTAGTCTGGCTTTTTTATGGCAGTTTTGGAGCAGTGGCTTCTTCCTTGCTGAGCAGCCTTTCGGGTTATGTCGATATAGGACTCGTTTTACTGTGGATATAGATACTTTTGTACCTGTTTCCTCCAGCATCTTCACAAGGTCCTTTGCTGTTGTTCTGGGATTGATTTGCACTTTTCGCACCAAAGTACGTTCATCTCTAGGAGACAGCTGACAGCTGCGTGGTCCCATGGTGTTTATACTTGCGTACTATTGTTTGTACAGATGAACGTGGTACCTTCAGGCGTTTGGAAATTGCTCCCAAGGATGAACCAGACTTGTGGAGGTCTACAATGTTTTTTCTGAGGTCTTGGCTGATTTCTTTTGATTTTCCCATGATGTCAAGCAAAGAGGCACTGAGTTTGAAGGTAGGTCTTGAAATACATCCACAGGTACACCTCCAATTGACTCAAATGATGTCAATTAGCCTATCAGAAGCTTCTAAAGCCATGACATCATTTTCTGGAATTTTCCAAGCTGTTTAAAGGCACAGTCAACTTAGTGTATGTAAACTTCTGACCCACTGGAATTGTGATACAGTGAATTATAAGTGAAATAATCTGTCTGTAAACAATTGTTGAAAAAATTACTTGTGTCATGCACAAAGTAGATTTCCTAACCGACTTGACAAAACTATAGTTTGTTAACAAGAAATTTGTGGAGTGGTTGAAAAACACGTTTTAATGACTCCAACCTAAGTGTATGTAAACTTCTGACTTCAACTGTATATGTGCATATCTACCTCAATTACCTCATACCCCTGCACATCGACTTGGTACTGGTACCCCGTGTATATAGCCAAGTTACCATTACTCATTGTGTATTTATTCCTCGTGTTATTATTTCTAAATGTTTCTCTCTGCGTTGTTGGGAAGGTCCCGTATGTAAGTATTTCACTGTTAGTCTACACCTGTTGTTTACGAAGCATGTGACAAATAACATTTAATTTGATTTGACACGTGCACAAATGCACCTCAGTTCCAAATCGACTCCTAACCTTTATGCGCTATCTAAGTGTATCGGCATGTGACTATAATTACCATGACAACATGATGACATGTTAACATAACGTACTGGAGAACAACCCACAATTTGGGGCGGCAGGTAGCTTAGTGGTTAAGAGCGTTGTGCCAGTAACCGAAAGGTCGCTGGTTCTAATCCCTGAGCCGACCAGGTGAAAAAATCTGTTGATGTGCCCTTGAGCAAGGCACTTAACCCTAATTGCTCCTGTAAGTCACTCTGGATAAGAGTGTCTGCTAAATGACTAAAATGTAAATGTAATTTGTGTTTGTCTCTAAAACATTTTCTTGTCTATTTTCATTTTACATTTGTATAGAAAACCTTTAGTGTTTTTTGTCTTTCTCACCTTTGTATTATGTTATTTGTTAAGCACTTTGAAATGTATCCTCTGCATTGTCTGTAAGAAATGTGCTATATAAATAAAGTTTGATTTGATATCAACACAACACATACCGTGACATAACATTGTGTTCCTCTTTAGGACCTGGCGTTGTACAACGAGTTTACCATCAGTGACACCCTGACGTTCTTCGGACGGATCCACGGCCTGTCATCTAAGGACACTCAGGCACGCATTAACTTCCTGGTGGACTTCCTGGACCTACCTCAGAAGAGCAAACTGGTCCGAAATCTCAGGTAACACAACCGTACACAGGGGTGTCCAGCATATGGCCCGCGAGCTCATTAAATCCAGCTTAAATCTGGTTAGAATTAATTTTATTGTAAATTATTATTTTTTTATTAGGGGGAAAACAATCTCAATAGACATTTTAAATAACAAAAACTAACTATGTAGAAATGATAATGGACCTACATTTACAATCTCTTCGCTCTGTCCAGCTTGATAACAGTCATCTATAGTCTCTTCACTCTGTCCAGCGTGATAACAGTCATCTATAGTCTCTTCACTCTGTCCAGCTTGATAACAGTCATTTATAGTCTCTTCACTCTGTCCAGCTTGATAACAGTCATCTATAGTCTCTTCACTCTGTCCAGCTTGATAACAGTCATCTATAGTCTCTTCACTCTGTCCAGCTTGATAACAGTCATCTATAGTCTCTTCACTCTGTCCAGCTTGATAACAGTCATCTATAGTCTCTTCACTCTGTCCAGCTTGATAACAGTCATCTATAGTCTCTTCACTCTGTCCAGCTTGATAACAGTCATCTATAGTCTCTTCACTCTGTCCAGCTTGATAACAGTCATCTATAGTCTCTTCACTCTGTCCAGCGTGATAACAGTCATCTATAGTCTCTTCACTCTGTCCAGCTTGATAACAGTCATTTATAGTCTCTTCACTCTGTCCAGCGTGATAACAGTCATTTATAGTCTCTTCACTCTGTCCAGCTTGATAACAGTCATTTATAGTCTCTTCACTCTGTCCAGCGTGATAACAGTCATCTATAGTCTCTTCACTCTGTCCAGCGTGATAACAGTCATCTATAGTCTCTTCACTCTGTCCAGCTTGATAACAGTCATTTATAGTCTCTTCACTCTGTCCAGCGTGATAACAGTCATCTATAGTCTCTTCACTCTGTCCAGCGTGATAACAGTCATTTATAGTCTCTTCACTCTGTCCAGCGTGATAACAGTCATTTATAGTATCTTCACTCTGTCCAGCGTGATAACAGTCATTTATAGTCTCTTCACTCTGTCCAGCGTGATAACAGTCATTTATAGTCTCTTCACTCTGTCCAGCTTGCTAACAGTTATCGAAACGGAAGCTACACAGTCAGGGTGCATAACAAATTCAAAAAGCGATGGATAAAGGAATATATTTTTTTTTTATGTTGACGTTAAGGAAATATAATACATTTTAAATGCATCCCTCAGACCTCTGTGAAGAGCGAATGCGACCTGCAAGATGTTATGGTCCACATGAATTTGCCGTGGATAGTTTCCCCTTGCCCATGACGAGGAGAGGTTAAATACAGAAGCCGTGACCCATGTACTCATTATGAAGATGGAATGGAGTCATCAGTGCTGTCCCCAGAACACACACACACCTTTGTGGGTTAATGGGTTAGTGGGTCTCAATCGCCTCCCTCTCTTCTAACTGGCATTGGTCCATTATTACATCGTGTCCACAAAACCATGTGACCTGTGCCTAGAGACTATGGCTGAGTCCCCAATTGCACCCTATTCCCTATACACTATTGCACTAGTATATCCCATTTGGATCTGGGGACAACGTAGGCTACAACCAGGGCTAAGATAGATAGAAAGAGAAGGAAACTGTTTCCCTGTTACATCCCTGTTAGTGAGCATTTCTCCTTTTTCTGTTTGTGTCACGGGCTTCTGTCAAAATGCTGTGGAGTCAGCCCGCCCTGTCTGAAACGGTGGCTAATTACCATACATTTTGGTGGGGGTGCATATAACCATAGTATTACAGTGTTATTGATTTGATGTATTTAATAATCATCATAAAAATGTATTCAACTTCTATTTGACCATTTAATTAACACAATTTAACCGCACAAGGTGATACATTATATTAATGCATTTGATGTGATTCACAATGTTGCATCTTATATGGCTGTCAAATAAAGCAGAACCAACTGCTTTCAGTCCCAGTATCCTTCCCATATTGGCCCGAATGACTGTACAGAAGCAAGGCCTCCAGAGAAATGTGTCTTAACTAACTCACCAAAAATGTCATAGTGTAATTGGCCCTTGAACCTGTGTGAAAACACTGGTGTGGCCTCCGGCTCTCGGCATCCCCCCTTGTACCTCACAAGGACCCAGTGCTTCCCTGTAGTAGAATAAACACTAAGGCTGAGTCTCAAATGGCACCCTGTTCCCTATAATATAGTGCACTACTTTTGACCAGAGCCCTCTGGGCCAAGTTCAAAACTAGTGTGCTATCTAGGAAATTTGAGACGCATACTAAACATTCAAGTTACCTCAGTCGAAGCTCACCGGACTTCCAAGCAACAGAAACGATTTACCTTTCAGTTTCAGAAAGTGGAAAATAGGCTAGGTATGATGAGCTCTCTACCTGCCCTGTTTCTGTCTCTCTCTCGCTCTCTCTCTGTGCCCTGTTTCTGTTCAACTCTCTCTCTCTGTCTCTCTCTCTCTCTCTACATGCCCTGTTTGTTTGTCCACCTCTCTCTCTCTTTCTCTCTCTCCCTTTCTCTACATGCCCTGTTTGTTTGTCCACCTCTCTCCCTCTCTCCCTTTATTATGTATATATACAGTGTTGTAACGATGTGCAAATAGTTAAAGTACAAAAGGGGAAATAAATAAATATGGATTGTATTTACAATGGTGTTTGTTCTTCACTGGTTGCCCTTTTCTTGTGGCAACAGGTCACAAATCTTGCTGCTGTGATGGCACACTGTGGTATTTCACCCAGTAGATATGGGAGTTTATCAAAATTGGGTTTGTTTTTGAATTCTTTGTGGATATGTGTAATCTGAGGGAAATATGTCTCTAATATGGTCATACATTTGGCAGGAAGTTAGGAAGTGCAGCTCAGTTTCCACCTCATTTTGTGGGCAGTGTGCACATAGCCTGTCTTCTCTTGAGAGCAGGTCTGCCTACAGCGGCCTTTCTCAATAGCAAGGCTATGCTCACTGAGTCTGTACATAGTCAGGTATTATGCCTCTGTGTACTCTCTGTTTAGGACCAGATAGCATTCTAGTTTGCTCAGTTTATTTTGTTAATTCTTTGTGTGTCAAGTAATCATCTTTTTGTTTTCTCATGATTTGGTTGGGTCTAATTGTGTTGCTATCCTGGGGCTCGGTGGAGTCTGTTTGTGTTTGTGAACAGAGCCCAAGGACCAGCTTGCTTAGGGGACTCTTCTCCAGGTACATCTCTCTGTAGGTGATGGCTTTGTTATGGAAGGTTTGGGAATCGCTTCCTTTTAGGTGGTTGTAGAATTTAACGGCTCTTTTCTGGATTTTGATAATTAGCGGGTATCGGCCTAATTCTGCTCTACATTCATTATTTGGTGTTTTACGTTGTACACAAATAATATTTCTCAATTTGGTGTTTGTCCCATTTTGTGAATTCTTGGTTGGTGAGTTGTCTACTTGAACAGATTTACTGTCAGGGCCCATGTCTGACAGAATTGGGCAGAAGATCTAGGTGCTGCTGTAGGCCCTCCTTGGTTGGGGACAGAAGCACCAGATCATCAGCAAACAGTAGACATTTGACTTCTGATTCTAGTAGGGTGAGGCCGGGTGCTGCAGACTGTTCTAGTGCCCTCGCCAATTTGTTTATATATTTGTTGAAGAGGGTGGGGCTTAAGCTGCATCCCTGTCTCACCCCACGGCCCTGTGGAACGAAATGAGTGTGTTTTTTGCCAATATTTTACGCACACTTGTTGTTTGTGTACATGGATTTTATAATGTCGTATGTTTTTCCCCCAACACCACTTTCCATCAATTTGTATAGCAGACCCTCATGCCAAATTGAGTCAAAAGCTTTTTTGAAATCAACAAAGTATGAGAAGACTTTGCCTTTGTTTTGTTTTGTTTGTTTGTCAATTAGGGTGTGCAGGGTGAATACGCTGTATTGTCACGATCGTTCATGAACGAGAAGGACCAAGGCGCAGCGTGATATGCATTCATATTTATTTCACGAATAAACGCACAACCAAAACAACAAACGAAACGTGACGTCCAAGGTAGACAAATAACATACCTCAAACTGAACAAGATCCCACAACTGACTGGTGCCAAAAGGCTGCCTAAGTATGGTCCCCAATCAGAGACAACGAGCTACAGCTGCCTCTGATTGGGAACCAACCTGGCCAGTTTTCCTGCCTGTGTTGTGGGATTTTGTTGTGTTCCTGTTTAGGCTTGTGTGTTAGCCCTTTGGACCGTCACGGTTAAGTTTGTTATTTTGGTTACTGTGTTGTGTGTTTATTATTTAAATAAACATGTACGCCTTTCACGCTGCACCTTGGTCCGACCCGTTTCTTAAATTTATCATTGTTGTTAGTTTTGTTTGGTTTTCTGTTTGACATTTTTAGATTTAATAGGGAAGCTGAGAGGTTAAATATACTGTTTAGGTTTTCTACTGCCAAGTTTACACCTTCACTATTACAGTGAAACGTTTTGTCCAGGAAGTTGTCTACAAGGGATTGAATTTGTTGTTGCCTAATTGTTTTTTGGTAGGTTTCCACACTACTTTCCTTCCATCTATAGCATATCTTAATATTATTCAGTTCCTTTGGCTTTGATGCCTCATGATTGAGTATTCAAGTAGACTGTGATTTTGCTGTGATCTGATAGGGGTGTCAGTGGGCTGACTGTGAACGCTCTGAGAGACTCTGGGTTGAGGTCAGTGATAAAGTAGTCTACAGTTGTCACGGTTTTGGCCGAGGCTGCTCCTCCTCCTTGTTCGGGCAGGCTTCGGCGGTCGTCGTCCCCGGAGTACTAGCTGCCACCGTTCGATGTTTCATGTTTGTTTGGTTTTGTCTGTTTGTACACCTGTCCCTTGTTAGTGTTTGATTTTGTTTCCTATTTAGTTATCGTGTGTTGGGTCAGGTGTTATGTGTGATTGTTATGTCAGCTGTTAGCTGTTGGTGGGTTTTCCTCTCATGTTGTTTGTTTTTTGAGAGTCCGCACTGCGTGCGCGTTTCTACTATTTTACGCACTGTTGTGTGTGTGCGTAATTGTTCATGCCTCCCGGTTGGGTTGGCCAGTTACCTGTTTGGAGTTATATTTTTGGATCACTAAAGTCTGTTGACGAACGCCCTTGTTCCTGCGCTTGATTTCTCGCACCACATCCACACTCAGAATTCTTGACAACAGTACCTCTGCCAAGAGATGAGCTATAGGTGTACCTACCATAGGAGTCCCCTTAAAGCCTACCATTGACTATGTAAATACCCAGCTTGCGACAGAGCTGCAGGAGTTGTGACCCGTTTTTGTTGGTTATGTTTTCATAGTTGTGCCTAGTGGGGCGTATAGGGGAGTGAATGCTGTCACCTCCATGTATGTGTTTGTCCCCCTTTGTGCTGAGGGTGTCAGGTTCTTGTCCAGTTCTGGCATTTAGGTCACAACAGACTAGTACATGTCCCTGGGTCTGGAAATGATTAATTTCCCCCTCCAGGGTGGAGAAGCTGTCTTCATTAAAGTATGGGGATTCTAGTGGGAGGATATAGATAGCACACAGGAGGACATTTTTCTCTGTTGATATCATATCCTTTTGAATTTCTAGCCAAATGTATAATGTTCCTGTTTTGATTACTTTAATAGAGTGAGTTAGGTCTGCTTT
Source organism: Coregonus sp. 'balchen' (assembly GCA_902810595.1). Classification (NCBI taxonomy): domain Eukaryota; kingdom Metazoa; phylum Chordata; class Actinopteri; order Salmoniformes; family Salmonidae; genus Coregonus; species Coregonus sp. 'balchen'. The sequence goes on from LR778289.1 coordinate 34,506,764, forward strand.
ATACCAAATTAGCATACCCCCTGAGTCGCTTCCCTGTTTCACACCTGGTAGTTTGGTGGATGGAACTACCAGCTCTCTGTAACCTAGAGGGCAACCAGTGGGTCCATCTCCTCTATATCATGTTTCTTGTAGGATGACAGTGTCTGTATTTCTGGTGGACCTGGTCCTAAAGGCTGTTCATGTCCAGGGTGGAGTGGTGGGCCAGGTAAACATTTCGTTTTGAGGCACAGTCACAGGAAATACTTGCGTTTACCCACTGTATGGTAGCAGGGTGGAAGTCTTGTCGTGGTAGCAGGGTGGAGATAACCACTTGTGCGTTGGGGAAAGTAGAATAAGCTTTTTCAATCACTCCCTTGAGTGCTGTGGCCACCCTTTCCTGCTGTGCTCTCAGGTCATTTGTGGCTGGGTGATCCTAGTCGGTCCTTAGACAGAAGGTCTAGGGCGCGCTGGGTGTTTGGACACCAGAGTTTAGACACTGTATTTGGGGGGGGGGGGGGGGGTGCTCAGAGGGGGTGGTATCCCCTGGGCTTGGGGTTCTTCATTTGTTTGTCCAGCTGTGATGTCGAGGCTATGGTCAGGGTCTAGGGTGGACTGTTCTGCTGCGGTGTCGAGACTTTGGCCAGGATCTGAGGTGGGCTGTTCTGCTGGCTTCTCTGCGGGGGTGGCCAGCTCTCTAATGGGTTGTTCTCTGTCACCCGTCATCGTTCTCACCTTCTCCTCCAGCACTCTGATCCTCTCCTCTAGTGCTCTGTTCTTCTCCTGCTCTTTCTCCTGTTGATGTTGTCTCACCACAGTCCAGAGTGCAGACATGTCTCTCTCCACCTCCAGCTCTCTGGGTCTGGTTGAGGGGGTGTTGTTGAGCTGGACAATTTTTTGTGCTGACCTGCTGTTCCAGCTCCACCTGCCTTACCTCCAGCTGGGTGAATCTATCCTTCATTTCGATGAGGGAGTAGTCCTCTGTGCTGGGAGGTTGACTTTCCGCTTGGGGTTGCTCGTCTGTGGGGTTGTATAATGAAGAGGTCTGGTCTGACACGCTTGTGGCGGGGGTATCTTTCTCAAGAGAGAGCTTATCCCATTCTCTCATCGGAACAGGCAGGTTAGTCTTGAAGGGTTTCTCTGCCTTGCCAGCCCAGCTAACACACACACTGCATTACACTGAGAGGCAAACCAGTGAGGGTGATGCAAGTCAAACAATGGCAGCTCAATGGAGCAGATAAATAACAGAGTATATCAGGTGTGTTTATGTAACGTGTGTGTGTGTGTGTGTGTGTGTGTGTGTGTGTGTGTGTGTGTGTGTGTGTTTACAGCGGAGGGCAGAAACGGAGGGTTTCTCTAGGAGCGGCCTTACTTCAAAACCCCCAGTTATTGATTCTGGATGAACCCACAGTCGGGGTGGACCCTGTGCTGAGAGCCAAGTATGTATTGACCACACACACACACACACACACACACACACACACACACACACACACACACACACACACACACACACACACACACACACACACACACACACACACACACATACACACACACACACACACACACACACCCTTCTACAACAATTCACCTGCTTCACATTTCCCCCATTTACATCCAATATAATGAATCTCATATACAATCTTAAGATAACATAGCAGTTTATGAACAACACTCTCGCTCAAACACTCATAAACCTGTCAAATACAACTCTCTGCCCCCCATTACAGAAACCATATTGTCTCTCATTCAGAATGAGTGTATAAGTCCTGTTGGAAGTATCTGGGTGTGTAATCTAATTGTGTAATAGTACCAGTGCTCTGTTACAAAGCCCAGCCAAATCAGAGTCTAGCCAGGGTAATCCCAGGCAGGTCATAAGATTAAAGGTGTGTCCCAAATAGCACCCTATACCCTTCATGGTGCACTACCAGGGCCCATATCAGCACATTGTTAGGTTATTCTTTGTGTGACAGGTGGTTCGCCCGAACCGCACTCGTGTGATGAGTAACCTTGATTAGGACCTTGAGACTTGTGTTAGCTCCCCGAGCTAATGCCTAGGCTTTAGCTCAGTGGGATACACACAGTGTTGTTGTGCACTAGATGATCACATTTGCACACTTTCTCTTTGTATCTCGACTACTCCAGGTACGGTAGCGCCATGTCCCAAATCGCACATTACCTATATAGTGCAATACGTTTTATTTTAATGATTTTATTTGGGTTTTATCACACAAGAATGTCATAGGTTCTTATCACAGGGTTACATCAGTACTGTGCTTTGGAATATAATCAATAAGAAACATGAAAAATCCAATCATACGTTCAGTAATCACACCACAGTACAATACTATAATGCATTTAAAATATCCATACTGTAAACAACATTATCCTATAATATCAAACACATTCTGTATCCCATCTGGTGATAAATGGCTGGTCTGGACACATCAGCCTTATAGTGCAATACTTAAGTAGTGCACTTTATAGGGAATAGGGTGCCATTTGGGACGCCCAATAGGATGTTGCCCTTAAACTGAGTTGTGTCATGTCCCTGTAGGATCTGGCAGCATCTAGTAGATATTGTGAAAACTGGAAAAGTGTCGGTCGTCATCACCACTCACTACATAGAGGAGGCCAGGCAAGCCAATGTGGTAAGACACACACACTCACACACACACACACACACACACACACACACACACACACACGCGCACACACACACACACACACACACACACACACACACACACACACACACACACACACACACACACTCTCACACACACACACACTGTCCTTTTTGTTAAATGCTCCTCTGTGAACGCTGTGCCTTGTTTATCTGTTGACAAGAGGAAAAGGGGAAACACAGCCCAACTGACCGTCACTCCATAAATACTTTATGAGCAGGCATTAATGAGGTCCCCTCCACTGAGAAACAATGGGTCCTTTGATAGTTCCTCTAGTTCTTCTGTGTGTCACCTTTTTAGAAAGGGGGGGGAAGAGGTGGACTATGGGTCTGCGTGTGTGTATCACAGCGTCAATGGTCTGGTTGGCTTGTCTTCAATCAGAACACACTTCCAGTTATATGGCCCCATGTACTCCATCAGACTGGCAGTATTCACTCCCTATCCTGGCTGGTTCAAAGTCTAACGCCTAGGGAGCTACTGCTCTGTAAATCTACAGATTAGGTTACTGTAAAACCTTTTTCCCCGGTTTTCCTCTGAGATGATGTTTGCTTCTGAACAGCCTTTTTCCTCAGTGAGGAAATGAAATGTGAAAGAGCGGTGAAGGGAACAAACATGAAGGATGTAGCACTGAGTGGATGTGTTGGTCCTGTACCACACGGACAATTAACTACTGTCTTTACATGCCATATGTTTTCATGTCTTCTTAGAGCTTCATTTGAGCAAACATTGGTTGTTTGAGATCCATATGTGTGCTCGTAATATACTCCTAACAGATTCATGAGCCGATTCATGATCAGATTCATAAGCAGGTCAAAATAAACATACAGTAAGAATATACAGTAGATTGTCTGTAAAGAAGTGTTAAGATGTGAATATGTACAGAAAACCAAAGGACGAAGTCTTTTACAGTATATCTGGTTAAGTGCCACTATGCGCCCTGGTCAAAAGTAGTGCACTAAATAGGGAATTGGGTGCCATTTGGGATGCACAATAGATATAGATGACCTTTACCCCCCATAGAACTGTGTCAATAGGGGGATGGAACATATATGACCCTGTGTCTGAGGTATCAGTGGTTAGTGGCAATTCTTACATTTACATCTTGGTCATTTAGCAGATGCTCTTAACCAGAGCGACGGATCAGATCTCACTTCTCTGTTGTTGCCAGTTCCAACATCATGCTTGGCCACTAAGGCAGAAGTGAAAGTAGTGTGAAGTGGATAGTACTGAATTCTCCTTTTAGCTTCTCACACTCAAAAAATATCTTTATTCGAAACACACTGATAAGACTCTCTCTACGTTCCAAATGGCACCATATTATTGTTATAGTGCACTACTTTTAACCAGGACCCATAGGGCTCTTGTCAAAAGTAGTGCACTATATAGGGAATAGGGTGCCATTTGGAAGACAGGTTCCTTGTACCACATGTGTAATGTATTCTAAATGCATTTAGAGCACCATCTATCACAACAAAGTGTGTTATAGTCTACAGTACTACCTCTGTGTTATATACATCCATAAGGACTCATGACTTCATAATAAACACCTTATTGATCATCAGTTTGTCAATGGCTGTCAGCGTCTGGGTGAAGTGGGGAAACGGAATCAGGCGCAGGACACAGAACAGAGCAAAGTATGGCTTTACTAAACACAAAGTAAACAATAGCAAACCCTCCACACAGGAAGAGCAAAAACAACAGCTCAACAGACGACGTAACAACGAACAATCACGCACAAACCCAGGAGGGAAAACAGAGGTAATATAGGGAAACCAATAAGCCTAATGAGTAACAGGTGTGAATAATAAAGACAGGACTAGTGTGACACAGAAACATGGATCGGTGGCAGCTAGTACTCCGGTGACGACGAACGCCGAAGCCTGCCCGAGCAAGGAGGAGGGGCAGCTTCGGCTGTATCCGTGACAATGGCCCAATGCAGATAACAAAATCAGCAAATATTTCATTAGACCTAATATTTTCGATATAAACCGGCGAGAATAATCAAACAAAAATTGATAACTGAGAAATCAGATCATAATTTAACTCTGATTGCAAGAAAGCTTACAAAAAACAGAGATTCAATTTAAATAATTGTGACATAATAACAACAATGCTCACTAATTTAAAAAGAAAAGTATACTAAGACAATTACATGTAAGACAAAGAGAAAGAATAACCCACCTTGGTTAAATGACACTCTGTGGTAAAATCAGGGTCCAATAAAAAGAAAGAGAGACAGAGAGAAAGAAAGCACTAAACTGGACTACATGTTGACAGACTGCTGTTCAGAGGGCTGAGGAAAAACTGGACTACATGTTGACAGACTGCTGTTCAGAGGGCTGAGTAAAAACTGGACTACATGTTGACAGACTGCTGTTCAGAGGGCTGAGTAAAAACTGGACTACATGTTGACAGACTGCTGTTCAGAGGGCTGAGTAAAAACTGGACTACATGTTGACAGACTGCTGTTCAGAGGGCTGAGTAAAAACTGGACTACATGTTGACAGACTGCTGTTCAGAGGGCTGAGTAAAAACTGGACTACATGTTGACAGACTGCTGTTCAGAGGGCTGAGAAACAAGGTAATCTCCCAGCTAAGAAAATCAAAAGCCAACTTCATAAATGAGGCGAAAGGTGATTGTAAACACATTTGGAAAAACAGACAGTTTAACAGGAAAGACACATTTAAGGGAGATATACAACTGAAAGGTGATGGAAGATTGATGGAGGATAGCTACTCTATAGCCACTATTTTAACAATGTCTTTATTCAGTCTGTACTAGATCTGGGGCAAAAGTTTACAGTGAGCGAGTTGTGTATCACCCAATGTGATGACTTTTTGACTATGTTTGATATGATTCCAACTACTGAGGTGGCAAAATACTTAACTAGGCCCCTGTCTCAGTAGCTACATGGCTGCAGTGTTCACAGAGAGAGAAAACATACCAGGACAAAGGTGACATGATGACTGGCCCTGAGCCAAGCCTTCACCACAGGACGTTAATGATACAATTATACTGTGAGCCAGAGATCTCTGTCACACTAAAACCCATCCTCACCTGTCACACTAAAACCTGTCCTACAGGCACATTTATGACTAAGGCTATTTCTTAATTAATCTTTCCTTGATTCCTCACATTCTCTCTCCTCGCCTCCTTCCTCAAAACTCCATTTGGAATGACCCTGCTGTTTTCTATCTCTCCAGGTGGGTCTGATGAGGAATGGCCGACTGTTGGCCGAGGGACTTCCAGAAGCCATGATGAAACAGCACAATGCACCGGTGAGTTCCCTACAACGGAGTTGACAGCCAACAGAGTTGAGGTCGACCATTGCTGTTGGCTAATAGTGTGGTCAGCTGTTTGAAATGGTAACGATGGTGACTACTAACAATGTTGACCACTGACCGTTTTAACCTTGGACTGTTTGACTGTAACTGTGTTGATGACTGACCGTTTTAACCCTGGTCTGTGATGTCTTTGTGTACAGTTGACTTTTCTGCCTGTTAACAGTAGCCCTTTATCACCACTAGACAACAGTCCTGTTAACAGTAGCCCTTTATCACCACTAGACAACAGTCATGTTAACAGTAGCCCTTTATCACCACTAGACAACAGTCCTGTTAACAGTAGCCCTTTATCACCACTAGACAACAGTCCTGTTAACAGTAGCCCTTTATCACCACTAGACAACAGTCCTGTTAACAGTAGCCCTTTATCACCACTAGACAACAGTCCTGTTAACAGTAGCCCTTTATCACCACTAGACAACAGTCCTGTTAACAGTAACCCTTTATCACCACTAGACAACAGTCCTGTTAACAGTAGCCCTTTATCACCACTAGACAACAGTCCTGTTAACAGTAGCCCTTTATCACCACTAGACAACAGTCCTGTTAACAGTAGCCCTTTATCACCGCTAGACAACAGTCCTGTTAACAGTAGCCCTTTATCACCGCTAGACAACAGTCCTGTTAACAGTAGCCCTTTATCACCGCTAGACAACAGTCCTGTTAACAGTAACCCTTTATCACCACTAGACAACAGTCCTGTTAACAGTAACCCTTTATCACCACTAGACAACAGTCCTGTTAACAGTAACCCTTTATCACCACTAGACAACAGTCCTGTTAACAGTAGCCCTTTATCACCACTAGACAACAGTCCTGTTAACAGTAGCCCTTTATCACCACTAGACAACAGTCCTGTTAACAGTAGCCCTTTATCACCACTAGACAACAGTCCTGTTAACAGTAGCCCTTTATCACCACTAGACAACAGTCCTGTTAACAGTAGCCCTTTATCACCACTAGACAACAGTCCTGTTAACAGTAGCCCTTTATCACCACTAGACAACAGTCCTGTTAACAGTAGCCCTTTATCACCACTAGACAACAGTCCTGTTAACAGTAGCCCTTTATCACCACTAGACAACAGTCCTGTTAACAGTAGCCCTTTATCACCACTAGACAACAGTCCTGTTAACAGTAGCCCTTTATCACCACTAGACAACAGTCCTGTTAACAGTAGCCCTTTATCACCACTAGACAACAGTCCTGTTAACAGTAGCCCTTTATCACCACTAGACAACAGTCCTGTTAACAGTAGCCCTTTATCACCACTAGACAACAGTCCTGTTAACAGTAGCCCTTTATCACCACTAGACAACAGTCCTGTTAACAGTAGCCCTTTATCACCGCTAGACAACAGTCCTGTTAACAGTAGCCCTTTATCACCGCTAGACAACAGTCCTGTTAACAGTAACCCTTTATCACCACTAGACAACAGTCCTGTTAACAGTAGCCCTTTATCACCACTAGACAACAGTCCTGTTAACAGTAGCCCTTTATCACCACTAGACAACAGTCCTGTTAACAGTAGCCCTTTATCACCACTAGACAACAGTCCTGTTAACAGTAGCCCTTTATCACCACTAGACAACAGGCCTGTTAACAGTAGCCCTTTATCACCACTAGACAACAGTCCTGTTAACAGTAGCCCTTTATCACCACTAGACAACAGTCCTGTTAACAGTAGCCCTTTATCACCACTAGACAACAGTCCTGTTAACAGTAGCCGACATTGACCCTATTGCTTCGCCTACAATCCACCCACCCACTGCAGACTCTGGAGAAAGCTTTCCTACAGCTGTGTGAGATGTCCGACTGTGTTGACTGCTTTGTGTGTTGACGGCTTTCTGTGTTGACCAGGGATCATATAAACCCTTGACTGTGTTATCAGTGTGTTCAATTGACTGTGTTGTCTATTTCCCCTGCTGCCCCATCCACCCACTGCAGACCCTGGAGAAAGCCTTCCTGCAGCTGTGTGAGACCTCAGACCAGGTGAGCTCCAAACACAGCACCTCGCCTCAGGGCGGGGTCCTAGAGAGCAGCCAATCATTCGAGAGCAGCCGGGACGAGAGTCAACCAATCCTGGGAGCCGGACCGGGACCAGTAGAAGAGCTGCCCAAATATTCAGGTAAATGTAGGGTTGTATTGACACTACACTGTATATACTCAGGTAAATGTAGGGTTGTATGGACACTACACTGTATATATTCAGGTAAATGTAGGGTTGTATGGACACTACACTGTATATACTCAGGTAAATGTAGGGTTGTATGGACACTACACTGTATATACTCAGGTAAATGTAGGGTTGTATGGACACTACATTGTATATACTCAGGTAAATGTAGGGTTGTATGGACACTACACTGTATATACTCAGGTAAATGTAGGGTTGTATGGACACTACACTGTATATACTCAGGTAAATGTAGGGTTGTATGGACACCACTGTATATATTCAGGTAAATGTAGGGTTGTATGGACACTACACTGTATATACTCAGGTAAATGTAGGGTTGTATGGACACTACACTGTATATACTCAGGTAAATGTAGGGTTGTATGGACACTACACTGTATATACTCAGGTAAATGTAGGGTTGTATGGACACTACACTGTATATACTCAGGTTAAATCTAGGGTTGTATGAACACTGCAAAAGTAGCTCAACGATTTGTATGTTGTGATGGCATGGAATAATTTACTGTAGACGAACATCGCTGAACATTGCTGCTAAAACTAAAACTGTGTGTGTGTGTGTGTGTGTGTGTGTGTGTGTGTGTGTGTGTGTGTGTGTGTGTGTAGTGGACTGGAAGGTACGAGTCAGGCATGTGATGCCAAAGTGGAGGAACATCGCAGCTCTGATTATCAAGACCACAGTGAGGATGAAGAGGATGCCCGGGTGAGGATGGTGATGGTGGTGGTGAGGATGGTGATGGTGGTGGTGAGGATGAAGGGTGGTGGGGGTGAGGATGAAGGGTGGTGATGGTGGTGGTGAGGATGAAGGGTGGTGGTGGTGAGGATAGAGGGTCGTGATGGTGGTGGTGAGGATGAAGGGTGGTGGGGGTGAGGATGAAGGGTGGTGATGGTGGTGGTGAGGATGAAGGGTGGTGGTGGTGAGGATAGAGGGTCGTGATGGTGGTGGTGAGGATGAAGGGTGGTGGGGGTGAGGATGAAGGGTGGTGATGGTGGTGGTGAGGATGAAGGGTGGTGGTGGTGAGGATAGAGGGTCGTGATGGTGGTGGTGAGGATGAAGGGTGGTGGGGGTGAGGATGAAGGGTGGTGATGGTGGTGGTGATGGTGAGGATGATAATGATTATAATGAGGATGAAGAGGAGGAGGCAGAGGATGCTGATGAAGGGAGTAGTAGTAGAATGAGCATGAAAGATAGTATTTGAACCAATGTCTGGTATCTGCCCAGGTCTCTGTGTTTCCAGTTCCTGCTGCCAGTGATCCAGATCTCTCTGATGTGTCTGTGTATCGGAGGAGACCCCAAAGGAATACAGGTGGCTGTGGTCAACAATGAGACCTCCTCCAGCTCCTTCAGCCAATCCCTGCTCTCCTTCCTGGACAACTCCAGTGTGCAACAGGTACTGGACCAATCAACTGGGTGGCATTCATTAGTGCAAAGCATTTTGCAACGGAAAAGGAAAAACAGGTGTTTCTTATTGGACAAGTTCAGGTAGTCCGTCCCTGTTTCAGTCTGGAGGCAAACTAAATGTCTGTTTGTTAGTTATTAAGGGGTCAGATGGAGTTTGTTGTGGAGGGGAGGGGCACGGCCTAAAAGAGGAAGCAACCAGAGTTGCACTCTACACTCCCTGTTTACCTCGAGGTGGCTGGTTTCACTTCTGCTCTGCTCTTTATTTTTCTAAGAACACGTTCATGTGCTGTGTGTCTGTTTTAAATAAGTCAAGCAAAAGCACTTTCAGAGCTAACTCCATAATTCACCTTTTGAAAGGAATTGTGTGTTTTGTTATTACAGTACGCTGAAACAGTTTGAGTATCTACCACTGTCCTCCTGGTCAAAACCCAGTGAGCAAAATTATGTCTAAAAGACGTATAGAGTACCACATTATGAGTCATAATACCCATAAAACCTAGCTGTCAAACAGGGAAATGGTTCCAATCGTTTTTCCACCATTCATTTTCCCCATAGGGGATTTTAGAAACACTTAGAATAAGGGCTGTTTTATGTAGGCTTACCCTGGCGTGACGTTTTGTTAACTGTGTAAATCTCTTTAGGACAAGGTGACTCAATATTTTAGCCTTGCTTTTTTTCTTGCTTTGACTGTAATATATGGTTGTTTATCTACCTTAGTTGAATGCATTGACTGAAAGTCTCTGGATAAGAGCGTCTACCTAAATTACCAAAATGTAAATCTGAACATGAACACTTGCAAAGCATGCTGGGTATAATTCTAATGCACTCCGCCCCCCAAAAATACAAAATTTGGTTGGTCCGAACCTGACCAAATCTTAACCAATCATAGATGTCTATGTTTCCCAAGGTTGGAAAGCACAGTACAGTAGAGTAGAGTGCAGTACAGTACACTTTTTTTGGGCCAAATCAAGGCTGGACAGGATGTCTGTGGACGTTGAAATTAAGGCCGGTACAGAGGTCACCAGAAAACGACATCTGTGGTCGTTGAAATCAAAGCCAGGGCGGACAGACCAAATTTCAACGTCTTTTCAACATCAATGGACATAGGCATTGGACAGTGCTCACTGGGACGTAGTGCACTAGATGGAGGAATAGGGTGTCACACTGTCCTCCTGGTCAAAAGTAGTGCACTAGATGGACCAATAGGGTGTAATTTAAGACCTAGCCATAGTCACTGAGGGTGTCCCCTGTCCCTCCCTGCCCTAGTTAAACCTGTCCCATAGTCACTGAGGGTGTCCCCTGTCCCTCCCTGCCCTAGTTAAACCTGTCCCATAGTTACTGAGGGTGTCCCCTGTCCCTCCCTGCCCTAGGTGAACCTGTCCCATAGTCACTGAGGGTGTCCCCTGTCCCTCCCTGCCCTAGGTGAACCTGTCCCATAGTCACTGAGGGTGTCCCCTGTCCCTCCCTGCCCTAGTTAAACCTGTCCCATAGTCACTGAGGGTGTCCCCTGTCCCTCCCTGCCCTAGTTAAACCAGTCCCATAGTCACTGAGGGTGTCCCCTGTCCCTCCCTGCCCTAGTTAAACCTGTCCCATAGTCACTGAGGGTGTCCCCTGTCCCTCCCTGCCCTAGGTGAACCTGTCCCATAGTCACTGAGGGTGTCCCCTGTCCCTCCCTGCCCTAGGTGAACCTGTCCCATAGTTACTGAGGGTGTCCCCTGTCCCTCCCTGCCCTAGTTAAACCTGTCCCATAGTTACTGAGGGTGTCCCCTGTCCCTCCCTGCCCTAGGTGAACCTGTCCCATAGTCACTGAGGGTGTCCCCTGTCCCTCCCTTCCCTAGTTAAACCTGTCCCATAGTCACGGAGGGTGTCCCCTGTCCCTCCCTGCCCTAGGTGAACCTGTCCCATAGTCACTGAGGGTGTCCCCTGTCCCTCCCTGCCCTAGGTGAACCTGTCCCATAGTCACTGAGGGTGTCCCCTGTCCCTCCCTGCCCTAGGTGAACCTGTCCCATAGTCACTGAGGGTGTCCCCTGTCCCTCCCTTCCCTAGGTGAACCTGTCCCATAGTCACTGAGGGTGTCCACTGTCCCTCCCTGCCCTAGGTGAACCTGTCCCACGCTGAGGCTTTTGCAGGGGCCTATAACGGAGAGTACTGGGGCGTCATCGGGTTTGGAAGAATTTCACCAGCTATGAAAAAGCTGGAGTCCCTTTAAAGAAATGGAGACTTGATTGATTACGGAAAGAGTCTGTCGATGTATACTATACTTTACAAAAAATTGTTATTATAACTAAGGTTTACTCGTCATATTCTGTTGAGTATTATGTATATTATTCAGAATATATCTGGGGGAGGTCTGAGGGGGACAAGGTTTATGGGCCTTGAGAGCGAGGGGAGAGGAGCGATTAGAAAGGGGGGGGAGGATTCGAGGATGGGGGAGAGGAGCGGGAGAGGGGAGAGAGGGAAAGGGAGAGGGAGGAGCGCGAGAGAGAAGTCGAGGAAGAGAGGGAGAAAGTGGGGACGAAGAGAGGGGAGAGTGAGTAGGGAAGAGAGGAGAGAAAAGGGGAGGAGAAAGGGGGGGAGGGAGGGGACGGCGAGGGGGAGGAAGGGGGGGAAGGGGGAGAGGAGGGGGGAGGGGGGAGGGGGGGGGGGAGCGGAAGGGAGGGAAAAGGAGGGGGGGAAGGAAGGGGGGGAAGAGGGGAGGGGAAAAGAAGGCGGGGGGAGAGGGGAAAGGGGAGGGGGGGGAAAGGGGGGGGGGAGAGGAGGGGAAAGGGAGGGGGAAAAGGGGGGGGGGAAAAGGGAGGGGAGGGGGGCGGGAGAGGAGGGAAGGGGGAGGGGGGAGGGGGGAGAGGAGGGGAGAAAGAGGAGGGGGAGAGGAGAGGGGGAGGGGGGGGAGGAGAGGAGGGAGAGGAAAGGGGGGGAGAGGAGAGGGGGAGGGAGAGGAGGGAGGGAGGAAAAGGGGAGGGGAGGGAGAGGAAAAGGAAAGGGGAGAAAGGGAAAAGAAAGCAAGAGAAAGGAAGAAAAAAAAGAAAAAAAAGAAACAAAAAGTTAGAAAAAAAAAAAAAGAGAAGAAAAGAAGAAAGAGAAGAGGGGGAAAGAGAAGAGAAGAGGAAAAGGGGGGAGGAGAGGAGAGGGGGGAGAAGGGAGGGGGGGGGAAGAGGGGGGGAGAGGGGGGGGGAAAAGGGGGGGGAGAGGAGAGGAGGGGGGAGGGGGGGGAGAGGGAGGGGGAAGAAGAGGCGGGGGCGCGGGGGGGGGGGAGGCGGGGGGAGGGGGGAGGGGGGGGGAGAAGAGAGGGAAAAGGGAGAGAGGAGGGGAAGGGGGGGAAAAGGGAGGGGGAGAGGAGAGGAGGGAGGGAGGGAGGGAGGGGAGAAGAGGAGAGGAAAAGGAAGAGAAGAAGGAAGGGAAAAGAGGAAGAGGGGGGGGGGGAAAAGAGAGAGAGAAAGAAAAAGAAGAAGAAAAGAAAGAGAAGAAAAAGAGAAAAAGGGAAAAAGCAAGAGAGAAGAGGAAAGGGAAAGAGGGAAAGAAAGAAGAGAAGGAAAGGAGGGGGAGGGAGAGGAGAGGAGAGGAGAGCGAGAGGATCTTGTCGGGATAGGATATGGAGGAGGGGTACTTCTCTTCTCTTCTCTTCTTCTCTTCTCTTCTCTTCTCTTCTCTTCTCTTCTTCTCTTCTCTTCTCTTTCTCTTCTCTTCTCTTCTCTCCTCTCCTCTCTTCTGTTCTCCTCTCTTCTCCTCTTCTCTTTTAAACACTGTCAATAACCAGGTTTCCATCCACAGTTTTTATGTGAGTAAAGTCATACCGTATATTTTTTTTTATTAAAGAATGTATCATGACGGTTGTGATGGAAACAGTTAGTTCCGGTACAATTCTATAAATGCTGACAGATCATTTGTTCAATCGACATGGTGGGACCTTTTTGTGTCGGTAAAATGCGCAAATATTGATATAATAACCATCAATAAGAAGTCAACTTGGAGCCACGCGATGACATGTTGTATGGTCTCCCACTGCGACTCAGGAAAGCATGCAGTTTATTAGGCTACAGATGAAATAAGTTAAGATGAACTTCACAGGGTGGTGAAAGTGCAAGGTGATGAGCTTGATGCTCCTTTCCAATAAATATCGAGGGTCTTATTCTGGTGACATGATGATCGATGCTTAACTGCCACTTATCCATAATAATGTCATAATGTAGACTAGCCAACCCACACATCCTATCCACTCTGTATCTGGGAGCTGTTGGCTAGAGCGCACGTGCCAAGACCAGAGGAGGCACATTTGCGATTTAACGCAACAGTTTTTGTGACAAAACTATCGGTAAAGTTGAAAATTCGATGGAAACGCATTGAACTTTTAGATTAATTTTCAGTACATGAAAACTACGTAATCATGGACTGACTTTTATCCACAACAAGTCAGTTTGGTGGAATCACACCACTCGTGGGAAATATTATTTTCTTTATGCGGATAAAGACGCTCCTCGGATGTGGCAGGGCTTGAAAACTATTACAGACTACAAAGGGAAGCACAGGGGTAGGGTAGGTAACAACACATCTGCCACGCTGATCCTCAACACGGGGGCCCCTCAGGGGTGCGTGCTCAGTCCCCTCCTGTACTCCCTGTTCACCCATGACTGCATGGCCGCACACGACTCCAACACCATCATTAAGTTTGCTGACAACACAACAGTGGTAGGCCTGATCACCAACAACGATGAGACAGCCTATAGAGAGGAGGTCAGAGACCTGGCCGTGTGGTGCCAGGATAACAACCTCTCCCTCAACGTGATCAAGACAAAGGAGATGATTGTGGACTACAGGAAAAAAAAAGAGGACTGAGCACGCCCCCATTCTCATCGAAGGGGCTGTAGTGGAACAGGTTGAGAGCTTCAAGTTCCTTGGTGTCCACATCACCAACGAATGATCATGGTCCAAACACACCAAGACAGCCGTGAAGAGGGCACGACAAAGCCTATTCCCCTCAGGAGACTGAAAAGATTTGGCATGGGTCCTCAGATCCTCAAAAAGTTATACAGCTGCACCATCGAGAGCATCCTGACTGGTTGCATCACCGCCTGGTATGGCAACTGCTTGGCCTCCGACCGCAAGGCACTACAGAGGGTAGTGCGTACGGCCCAGTACATCACTGAGGCCAAGCTTCCTGCCATCCAGGACCTCTATACCAGGCGGTGTCAGAGGAAGGCCCTCAAAATTGTCAAAGACTCCAGCCACCATAGTCATAGACTGTTCTCTCTGCTACCGCACGGCAAGCGGTACTGGAGCGCCAAGTCTAGGTCCAAAAGGCTCCTTAACAGCTTCTACCCCCAAGCCTTAAGACTCCTGAACAGCTAATCATGGCTACCCGGACTATTTGCACTGCCACCCCACCCCATCCCCCTCTTTTACGTTGCTGCTACTCTGTTTATTATTTATGCATAGTCACTTTAACTCTACCCACATGTACATATTACCTCAATTACCTCGACTAGCCGGTGCCCCCGCACATTGACTCTGCACCGGTACCCCCCATTGTTTGTTAAGGGCTTGTAAGTAAGCATTTCACTGTAATGTCTACACCTGTTGTATTCGGCGCATGTGGCAAATAACATTTGATTTGATTTTAGGATATTCGCATGAAGATCTGTCGCCAATTGGATGGAAACCTAGCTATTGACTTGGATGGAAACCTAGCTATTGACTTGCAATGCTGTTGGTTAAGGCCCCCAATGTAAAACCAAGGTCATTGTCTAGATTCATCTCTAGAGCAATGGAGACCTGTGTACCTTCAAGTGGCCAATGTGACTGACAGAAAGCGTTCCATTATCTAACAGATAGACACATGCACACATACAAACACACACATATTCACACACACTCACATTGAATCACAAATCACAGGGATGTCATCAACATGCGACGATGACTATCTGTGGTGAGGAAGGGTACAGTAATATATCTTCAGGAGCCAATCACAGCACTACAGTCACCAGTATGTCTATCTGTGTCAGTGTGTATCTGTGTACTAATTATATGTCACTGAATGACACACACACACACACACGGGCTGGTCAGGTAGCTTAATGGTTTAGGATGCGTTCCATAGCGATGGTCAAAAGTAGTGGTCTATATAGGGAATAGGATGCCATTTGGGATTCAGACTTAGCTTTGTTCTGTCACACGCAACCCCAGACATGTATCATTTGAAACCTTCGTGACTGTCTGGAGTTCAAGTTGTTTTCTTACACTGAACCAAAATAAATGCAACATGTAAAGTGTTGGTCCCATGTTTCATTAGCAGAAATTAAAGATCCCAGAAATGTTCCATATGCACAAAAAGCTTATTTCTTTCAGATTTGTTGTACAAATTTGTTTACATCTCTGTTAGTGAGCATTTCTCCTTTGCCAAGATAATCCATCCACCTGACAGGTGTGGCATATCAAGAAGCTGATTAACCAACATGATCATTACACCTTGTGCTGGGGACAATAAAATGTGCAGTTTTGAAACACAACACAATGCCACAGATGTCTCAAGTTTTGAGGGAGCGTACAATTGACTTGCTGACTGTAGGAATGTCCACCAGAGCTGTTGCCAGAGAATTAAATGTTAATTTCTCTACCATAAGCCGCCTCCAGTGTTGTTTTCGAGAATTTGGCAGTACGTCCAACCGGCCTCACAACCGCAGACCACATGTATGGCGTCATGTGAGTGAGTGGTTTGCTGATGTCAACGTTGTGAACAGAGTGCCCCATGGTGGCAGTGGGGTTATGGTATAGGCAGGCATAACCTACAAACAACGAACACAATTGCATTTTATCGATGGCAATTTGAATGCACAGAGATACCGTAACGAGATCCTGAGGCCCATTGTCGTGCCATTCATCCACCGCCACATCACTTAAGTATCATTGTTTCAGTATCATAATGCACGGCCCCATGTCGCAATAATCTGTCCCAGTTCATCCATGGCCTGCATACTCACCAGACATGTCACCCGTTGAGCATGTTTGGGATGCTCTGGATCAACGTGTACGACAGTGTGTTCCAGTTCCTGCCGATATCCAACAACTTCGCACAGCCATTGAAGAGGAGTGGGACAACATTCCACAGGCCACAATCAACAGCCTGATCAACTCTATGCGAACGAGATGTGTCGCGCTGCATGAGGCAAATGGTGGTCACACTTTTTAAAAAGTTATCTGACCAACAGATGCATCTCTGTATTCCCAGTCATGTGAAATCCATAGATTAGGGCCTAATTAATTATTTTAATTGACTGATTTCCTTATATGAACTGTAACTCAGTAAAATCTTTGAAATGTAGCATGTTGCATTTATATTTTTGTTGAGTATACATTATACACCAATATGTTCTTCGACTGTGTGGGCCGGTTTCTCAGACAGACACAGATTAAGCGTAGTCCTGGACCCAAAAAATTTGAATGCCAGGGAAACCATCATTGTGTGCAAGGAAAATGGAACCAAATACTTAACTTTTGACTACTTTAATACACTATGAGTACATTTGTCCAAATACTTATGACTTCTTCACATCGGGGGACTAGATACATAAAGTGCTTTCATTTCTAAATGGTAAAACAGATATGTATGAGAATACCCTCAAATAAAAGGTGACTTTCTGTACTGTCGCCTCGTATGAAACATTTGTTGGAGTATAGAGCCAAATGTACAATTGTAACTTCACTGTCCAAATACATATGGAGGGGAGGGTATGTTGAATATCAGTGGAATGTGTCTTGTGATGTATGCCTGTAATGTTACCAAGCAATAAAGTACTCATGTCTCTGTTCTGCAGTGTGTGTTGTATTGTACAGGATCCTTACTGTATCATGTCTCTGTTCTGTATTATATTTACATCCAGAGTGACTTACAGGAGCAATTAGGGTAAAGTGCCTTGCTCAAGGGCACATCGACAGATTTTTCAGCTAGTCGGCTCAGGGATTAGAACCAGCGACCTTTTGGTTACGCTCTTAACCACTAAGCTACCTGCCGCCCCATGACAGGATCCTTACTGTATCATGTCTGTTCTGTTCTGTGGTGTGTGTTGTATTGTACAGGATCCTTACTGTATCATGTCTCTGTTCTGTGGTGTGTTGTATTGTACAGGATGATCCAGCGCCAGGTCTCTAAGGAGGTAGTGGATGGAGGGTCGGTGCACGTCTGGCTGGACCTGACCAGTAAGCTCTCACTCCACAGTCTGTTGGCATGTGACAATGTGTGAGAGAATTCACCCTCAGAGAGACTAGAATAGAATTAGAAGAGAATAGATAATGGTAGAACAGAATACAATACAATAGAGACGTTGGCTATGAAATTGACCACTAGGTGGTAGTGTAACTGTGTGGGTCTTCTGAATGATGGAGATTGGAAAAAGGCATTTTAATGATTTTTAAAAGATGTTGATTAAACTTGAGAGGTTTTTATTACACACAAAGGTTTATTAAATTGATCAATCAAATGCGTTTTTCAGTCGATAATAGACTTGATAATGATGACATTGTTTTCACCTTTCACCTAGTGTGTTTTGTCATCAGATCAACAGATCGCCATGATGCTTCAGAAGAAACTAGCAGACGCCTTTGAGGTACACCAGAGTTCCCTGTTCTTTCTTTAGTGCAGATCTACATGCTCTTTACTTCAATGTGAAGTTTGCTTTATTGTTCATGGCGTCGTCTGGCTTTCAAAATCTTACTTATACAGATGATATCTTTATTTCATCTAATTTAATCCAATACACACTGACTGTATGGCAGCAGGGTATTTCTCCCTCATCTGGACTGATCTAAAAAACACCATGGATGAAAGTAACATGGCAAATCAATGCCTACTGGGAATTAGCTTTCAACTGTCTAGTTTTTTTTTTACATCAGTGCAGATTAAGGAAATGTGACAAGGTGAGGAAGTCACCTGTTTAGACTATTGAGATGCACCCCAGCTGTTGAAGTAGCTTGTTTAGACTATTGAGATGCACCCCAGCTGTTGATCAAGACTACATCCAGTAGTGGACTGAAACAGACTGTCTGTTCCCTCCTCAGGATTTCGTCCAGTATAAGATGGGGAACATGTCTTACCTGGCCTCTTTTCCTGTCAAGGTATGACAAGAATAACCCCTTAAAAACCTGTCTGAATCCCAAATGGAACCCTATTCCCAAGGCCCATAGGGCTCTGGTAAAAAGTAGTGCACTATGTAGGGAATATGGTGCCATTTGGGATGCACAGCCTGTGTTGATAGTATTCTGCCATCCACATCCACTAGCCTCGATGCTAACCTAGCTTCTTTATGCTATAGTGACATGTTGTCTTGCCAAGACCATTGATTCTGATGAAGGCCAGAGAGTCACACATATTCCTTCTAAAAGAATGTGATGTAGCCTGCATTATTGAATGTATAACCATGGTCCATTCCATTGGTCCCTGATGAATACACAGATGCACGGTGCACTGGGGGTAAAATATTCAACTCACTATTTCTCTTTGTCACGTTTCTCTTTCCAGTTTGAGGAGCCCATCTATGGCAGCCTGAACTCAGACTTCACCACGTTTGTGACACCAGGAGCCGTTCTGAGGTAGAGATTCAGTCCACGTCTGAACCTAGTCAGCATTATGAGCGAAGCTTGTAAAGATACTGTAAGGTGTCTTAGCTAGTATTGGAGCGAGCCTGTATTCTGCCTACTCAGATCCGTGAACACCAGAGATGCTGAAGATGAGAGAGCAGGCAGCATGACCTAGAGGATAGCTGAGAGAACAGGCATCATGGTGTGATCAATCTGCATGGAAAGAATCGTCTTGAGCAGCTATAGGCAGCAGCGACAGAACCCGGAAGCAAGCCGTCAGAAGATTAGCGACGACGAACGGGAACGGAGCAGGATGAGATTACGATTCCCGACCGCCGCGACACTAGACATGTCCCATGAGACCAGAACTCGCCGGAGTACGTGAAACGTCCAGCCTGCAGACCGCAGCAACCAACGCGGTCGCGACGAGCCAGCTCACCCACCCCGACAACGGCGGTCAGAGACGACAAAAAGAGGCGAGCCACGCAGCATGCCCGACAGCAAAGGCATCGCAGACGCGGAAACGCATCGCTCAGCGAGATCCGATGTAGAGAGGAAAGAAAGATGAGCAGAGGAAAGCATGCCAAGCAAAGAGAGAGAGACCCACACGTATGCGTGTCGTCGTAACACCACTCATGGTAGCTACCTCCCTGACTCTTCTTCTCTCTCTCCCCCTCCCTTCTTCTCTCTCTCTTCCCCTCCCTTTCTTATCTCTCTCTCTCCCTCCCTTCTCTCTCTACACAGCATCACTTTCTACCTGGCAGTGGGCTTGACGGCTCTCTCCTTCGTGATAGAGAGGAAAGAGGGACTAATGGACAGGTGCTGGGTTGCAGGTAAGAGGTCAAAGTTCATTAAGTGGATAGCAATCTTTGTCCCAAATGGCACCCTATACCCTATTTAGTGTACTACTTTTGACAAGGGCCCAAGTGTCCCCAATGCCACCCTATTCTCTATATAGCGCACCACTATGCGCCCTGGTCAAAAGTAGTGCACTATATAGGGCAGGGGTATTCAACTCTTACCCTACGAGGTCCGGAGTACTGCTGGTTTTCTGTTCTACCTGATAATGAATTGCACCCAGCTGGTGTCCCAGGTCTAAATCAGTCCCCAGTGGAACTGGCTTCAAGGTCCAGAGTTGAGTTTGAAGGATATAGGGAATAGGGTTCCATTTGAGATGGATATAGGGAATAGGGTTCCATTTGTGAGGGATATAGGGAATAGGGTTCCATTTGTGAGGGATATAGGGAATAGGGTTCCATTTGAGATGGATATAGGGAATAGGGTTCCATTTGAGATGGATATAGGGAATAGGGTTCCATTTGTGATGGATATAGGGAATAGGGTTCCATTTGTGAGGGATATAGGGAATAGGGTTCCATTTGAGATGGATATAGGGAATAGGGTTCCATTTGTGAGGGATATAGGGAATAGGGTTCCATTTGAGATGGATATAGGGAATAGGGTTCCATTTGAGATGGATATAGGGAATAGGGTTCCATTTGTGATGGATATAGGGAATAGGGTTCCATTTGAGATGGATATAGGGAATATGGTTCCATTTGAGATGGATATAGGGAATAGGTATCCATTTGTGATGGATATAGGGAATAGGGTTCCATTTGAGATGGATATAGGGAATAGGGTTCCATTTGTGATGGATATAGGGAATAGGGTTCCATTTGTGATGGATATAGGGAGTAGGGTTCCATTTGTGATGGATATAGGGAATAGGGTTCCATTTGAGATGGATATAGGGTTCCATTTGAGATGGATATAGGGTTCCATTTGAGATGGATATAGGGAATAGGGTTCCATTTGAGATGGATATAGGGAATAGGGTTCCATTTGAGATGGATATAGGGAATAGGGTTCCATTTGAGATGGATATAGGGAATAGGGTTCCATTTGAGATGGATATAGGGAATAGGGTTCCATTTGAGATGGATATAGGGAATAGGGTTCCATTTGTGATGGATATAGGGAATAGGGTTCCATTTGTGAGGGATATAGGGAATAGGGTTCCATTTGTGATGGATATAGGGAATAGGGTTCCATTTGAGATGGATATAGGGAATAGGGTTCCATTTGTGAGGGATATAGGGAATAGGGTTCCATTTGTGATGGATATAGGGAATAGGGTTCCATTTGAGATGGATATAGGGAATAGGGTTCCATTTGTGATGGATATAGGGAATAGGGTTCCATTTGTGATGGATATAGGGAGTAGGGTTCCATTTGTGATGGATATAGGGAATAGGGTTCCATTTGAGATGGATATAGGGTTCCATTTGAGATGGATATAGGGTTCCATTTGAGATGGATATAGGGAATAGGGTTCCATTTGAGATGGATATAGGGAATAGGGTTCCATTTGAGATGGATATAGGGAATAGGGTTCCATTTGAGATGGATATAGGGAATAGGGTTCCATTTGAGATGGATATAGGGAATAGGGTTCCATTTGAGATTGATATAGGGAATAGGGTTCCATTTGAGATGGATATAGGGAATAGGGTTCCATTTGTGATGGATATAGGGAATAGGGTTCCATTTGAGATGGATATAGGGTTACATTTGTGAGGGATATAGGGAATAAGGTTCCATTTGTGAGGGATATAGGGAATAGGGTTCCATTTGTGAGGGATATAGGGAATAGGGTTCCATTTGTGAGGGATATAGGGAATAGGGTTCCATTTGAGATGGATATAGGGAATAGGGTTCCATTTGAGATGGATATAGGGAATAGGGTTCCATTTGTGATGGATATAGGGAATAGGGTTCCATTTGTAAGGGATATAGGGAATAGGGTTTCATTTGTGAGGGATATAGGGAATAGGGTTCCATTTGTGAGGGATATAGGGAATAGGGTTCCATTTGAGATGGATATAGGGAATAGGGTTCCATTTGAGATGGATATAGGGAATAGGGTTCCATTTGAGATGGATATAGGGAATAGGGTTCCATTTGTGATTGATATAGGGAATAGGGTTCCATTTGTGAGGGATATAGGGAATAGGGTTCCATTTGTGAGGGATATATGGAATAGGGTTCCATTTGAGATGGATATAGGGAATAGGGTTCCATTTGAGATGGATATAGGGAATAGGGTTCCATTTGTGATGGATATAGGGAATAGGGTTCCATTTGAGATGGATATAGGGAATAGGGTTCCATTTGAGATGGATATAGGGAATAGGGTTCCATTTGAGATGGATATAGGGAATAGGGTTCCATTTGTGATGGATATAGGGAATAGGGTTCCATTTGAGATGGATATAGGGAATAGGGTTCCATTTGAGATGGATATAGGGAATAGGGTTCCATTTGAGATGGATATAGGGAATAGGGTTCCATTTGAGATGGATATAGGGAATAGGGTTCCATTTGTGATGGATATAGGGAATAGGGTTCCATTTGTGATGGATATAGGGAATAGGGTTCCATTTGAGATGGATATAGGGAATAGGGTTCCATTTGTGATGGATATAGGGTTCCATTTGAGATGGATATAGGGTTCCATTTGAGATGGATATAGGGAATAGGGTTCCATTTGTGATGGATATAGGGTTCCATTTGAGATGGATATAGGGAATAGGGTTCCATTTGTGAGGGATATAGGGAATAAGGTTCCATTTGTGAGGGATATAGGGAATAGGGTTCCATTTGTGAGGGATATAGGGAATAGGGTTCCATTTGTGAGGGATATAGGGAATAGGGTTCCATTTGTGAGGGATATAGGGAATAGGGTTCCATTTGTGAGGGATATAGGGAATAGGGTTCCATTTGTGAGGGATATAGGGAATAGGGTTCCATTTACATTTACATTTTAGTCATTTAGCAGACGCTCTTATCCAGAGCGACTTACAGGAGCAATTAGGGTTAAGTGCCTTGCTCAAGGGCACATTTACGTCATTTAGCAGACGCTCTTATCCAGAGCGACTCACAAATTGGTGCATTCACCCTATAGCCAGTGGGATAACCACTTTACAATTTTTTTTTTGGGGGGGGGGGGGTAGAAGGATTACTTTATCCTATCCCAGGTATTCCTTAAAGAGGTGGGGTTTCAAATGTCTCCGGAAGGTGGTGAGTGACTCCGCTGTCCTGGCGTCGTGAGGGAGCTTGTTCCACCATTGGGGTGCCAGAGCAGCGAACAGTTTTGACTGGGCTGAGCGGGAACTATGCTTCCGCAGAGGAAGGGGAGCCAGCAGGACAGAGGTGGATGAACGCAATGCCCTCGTTTGGGTGTAGGGACTGATCAGAGCCCGAAGGTACAGAGGTGCCGTTCCCCTCACTGCTCCATAGGCAAGCACCATGGTCTTGTAACGGATGCGAGCTTCAACTGGAAGCCAGTGGAGTGTGCGGAGGAGGGGGGTGACGTGAGAGAACTTGGGAAGGTTGAACACCAGACGGGCTGCGGCGTTCTGGATGAGTTGTAGGGGTTTAATGGCACAGGCAGGGAGGCCAGCCAACAGCGAGTTGCAGTAATCAAGACGGGAGATGACAAGTGCCTGGATTAGGACCTGTGCCGCTTCCTGTGTAAGGCAGGGTCGTACTCTCCGAATGTTGTAGAGCATGAACCTGCAGGAGCGGGTCACCGCCTTGATGTTAGCGGAGAACGACAGGGTGTTGTCCAGGGTCACGCCAAGGCTCTTCGCACTCTGGGAGGAGGACACAACGGAGTTGTCAACCGTGATGGCGAGATCATGGAACGGGCAGTCCTTCCCCGGGAGGAAGAGCAGCTCCGACTTGCCAGGGTTCAGCTTGAGGTGGTGATCCGTCATCCATACTGATATGTCTGCCAGACATGCAGAGATGCGATTCGCCACCTGGTTATCAGAAGGGGGAAAGGAGAAGATTAGTTGTGTATCGTCAGCGTAGCAATGATAGGAGAGGCCATGTGAGGATATGACAGAGCCAAGTGACTTGGTGTATAGGGAGAAAAGGAGAGGGCCTAGAACTGAGCCCTGGGGGACACCAGTGGTGAGAGCACGTGGTGCGGAGACAGCTTCTCGCCACGCCACGCCACTTGGTAGGAGCGACCGGTCAGGTAGGACGCAATCCAGGAGTGAGCCGCGCCGGAGATGCCCAGCTCGGAGAGGGTGGAGAGGAGGATCTGATGGTTCACAGTATCAAAGGCAGCAGACAGGTCTAGAAGGACAAGAGCAGAGGAGAGAGAGTTAGCTTTAGCAGTGCGGAGAGCCTCCGTGACACAGAGAAGAGCAGTCTCAGTTGAATGACCAGTCCTGAAACCTGACTGGTTTGGATCAAGAAGGTCATTCTGAGAGAGATAGCAAGAGAGTTGGCTAAAGACGGCACGCTCAATAGTTTTGGAAAGAAAAGAAAGAAGGGATACTGGTCTGTAGTTGTTGACATCAGTGGGATCGAGTGTTGGTTTTTTGAGAAGGGGAGCAACTCTCGCTCTCTTGAAGACGGAAGGGACATGGCCAGCGGTCAAGGATGAGTTGATCAGCGAGGTGAGGTAGGGGAGAAGGTCACCGGAGATGGTCTGGAGAAGAGAGGAGGGGATGGGGTCAAGCTGGCAGGTTGTTGGGCGGCCTGCAGTCACAAGTCGCAGGATTTTATCTGGAGAGAGAGGGGATTAGGGAATAGGGTTCCATTTGTGATGGATATAGGGAATAGGGTTCCATTTGAGATGGATATAGGGAATAGGGTTCCATTTGAGATGGATATAGGGAATAGGGTTCCATTTGAGATGGATATAGGGAATAGGGTTCCATTTGAGATGGATATAGGGAATAGGGTTCCATTTGTGATGGATATAGGGAATATGGTTCCATTTGTGATGGATATAGGGAATAGGGTTCCATTTGAGATGGATATAGGGAATAGGGTTCCATTTGTGATGGATATAGGGTTCCATTTGAGATGGATATAGGGTTCCATTTGAGATGGATATAGGGAATAGGGTTCCATTTGTGATGGATATAGGGTTCCATTTGAGATGGATATAGGGAATAGGGTTCCATCTGTGAGGGATATAGGGAATAAGGTTCAATTTGTGAGGGATATAGGGAATAGGGTTCCATTTGTGAGGGATATAGGGAATAGGGTTCCATTTGTGAGGGATATAGGGAATAGGGTTCCATTTGTGAGGGATATAGGGAATAGGGTTCCATTTGTGAGGGATATAGGGAATAGGGTTCCATTTGTGAGGGATATAGGGAATAGGGTTCCATTTGTGATGGATATAGGGAATAGGGTTCCATTTGAGATGGATATAGGGAATAGGGTTCCATTTGAGATGGATATAGGGAATAGGGTTCCATTTGAGATGGATATAGGGAATAGGGTTCCATTTGAGATGGATATAGGGAATAGGGTTCCATTTGTGATGGATATAGGGAATAGGGTTCCATTTGTGATGGATATAGGGAATAGGGTTCCATTTGTGATGGATATAGGGAATAGGGTTCCATTTGAGATGGATATAGGGAATAGGGTTCCATTTGTGATGGATATAGGGTTCCATTTGAGATGGATATAGGGTTCCATTTGAGATGGATATAGGGAATAGGGTTCCATTTGTGATGGATATAGGGTTCCATTTGAGATGGATATAGGGAATAGGGTTCCATTTGTGAGGGATATAGGGAATAAGGTTCCATTTGTGAGGGATAAGGGAATAGGGTTCCATTTGTGAGGGATATAGGGAATAGGGTTCCATTTGTGAGGGATATAGGGAATAGGGTTCCATTTGTGAGGGATATAGGGAATAGGGTTCCATTTGTGAGGGATATAGGGAATAGGGTTCCATTTGTGAGGGATATAGGGAATAGGGTTCCATTTGTGATGGATATAGGGAATAGGGTTCCATTTGAGATTGATATAGGGAATAGGGTTCCATTTGAGATGGATATAGGGAATAGGGTTCCATTTGAGATGGATATAGGGAATAGGGTTCCATTTGAGATGGATATAGGGAATAGGGTTCCATTTGTGATGGATATAGGGAATAGGGTTCCATTTGTGATGGATATAGGGAATAGGGTTCCATTTGTGATGGATATAGGGAATAGGGTTCCATTTGTGATGGATATAGGGTTCCATTTGAGATGGATATAGGGTTCCATTTGAGATGGATATAGGGAATAGGGTTCCATTTGTGATGGATATAGGGTTCCATTTGAGATGGATATAGGGAATAGGGTTCCATTTGTGAGGGATATAGGGAATAAGGTTCCATTTGTGAGGGATATGGGGAATAGGGTTCCATTTGTGAGGGATATAGGGAATAGGGTTCCATTTGTGAGGGATATAGGGAATAGGGTTCCATTTGTGAGGGATATAGGGAATAGGGTTCCATTTGTGAGGGATATAGGGAATAGGGTTCAATTTGTGAGGGATATAGGGAATAGGGTTCAATTTGTGAGGGATATAGGGAATAGGGTTCCATTTGAGATGCTTTGACAGTTTCTGGTCATTATCGATGTACTGACCAGTACAGACCACTAGTGGGAGTTGTTGGCTCATCATGAGCAGGAGATCTGGTTAAATCCCCATGGGCCAGTTTTTCAGAAATATATATTTTTTTATTCTCCCCACCTTTACTCTTCCTTTTCTCCTGTCCCACTATTCTCTCCCTACTCCCTCTTTCTCCTGTCTCTGTCTCTGTCTCTGTCTCTGTCTCTGTCTCTGTCTCCGTCTCTGTCTCTCTCTCTCTCCAGGTGTTAGTTCGTTGGAGACCGTGCTGGCCCATCTCATCTCCCAGCTGTTTGTCATCAGCATCCAGGTCATTCTACTACTGCTCTTAATGCTGCTCGTCTTCAAGGTAACACACACACACACACACACAGACACACACAGACACACACACACAGACACACACACACACACACACACGTACACACACACACACACACACACACACACAGACACACACAGACACACACACACAGACACACACAGACACACACACACACACACAGACACACACACACACACACACACGTACACACATACAAACACACACACGTTGACACCATCCGTCTTCATCAGCAAGGCTTATCATGACTCCTGAATGATTGAAGGTCCCTGCCTCGTGTTCCCATCCCTGTTCCACTGGTGTGGTGTTCACACACTGAGCAGCAAGGTGTGACTGTGGAGATGTATATTCTGGAGTGTTAAGTAATATGGGTGATAGTCTGTATGTCAGGGTTCGCCTGTATAGCTTGAAAGCAACTATTATTTTTTTTATGCGAGCTGCATAATTTTTTATAGCTTTCAAATAGACATTATTTTCTCCTCTGCCCTGGAATAAAATAATAATAATTACCATAAACCTCAATATAATATGGCAGCGGAATTACATTAGAAACTTTTCTTCAACAATGTGTTAGAAAAATGAAAGTAAAAGTATGTGAAAGATATACAATCGTTTTTGAACCCAGGTCTGGATAGGTCAACCTGAGGACAATGGATGAATATAAACTTTAGACTCAATTGATTGTCAATAGGAACGTGGATGGAACTGTTGTTGGTGGGTGGCATTTAGCCTTAACTGCTTAGGATGGTGTGTGTGTGTGTGTGTGTGTGTGTGTGTGTGTGTGTGTGTTTTTAATGACTGTGACAGTCCAAAGAGGTGACTGGAGTATAAATCTCTTCCTCTGCCTCTACCTGAGTCCATCGTATCTAAGGATCACTACGGAATAGCCACGACAACAGCCTTTGATTGCTGTGGCATCCGAGCGTCCATGTGCCCTCTCCATGCAGTCTATTTCTACACGTTGTCAGTGGAGCCAGATAGATAGACGGACACCCACCCCCAGGTCTCTGTACTATGACAATAGAAAGACTCAGGACCTTATGCAACACACACTATATCATTGTATAACATGACATGCTCTTTCACCTTTACTTCCTATTTTTTACCATCCCTCCTTTTCTGTCTTTCTTTCTCTCACTTTTTACTGTCTTTCTCCTCCCACATATTCTCTCTCTCTCCCCTCTCCCTCCCCTTCCACCTCTCCCTCCCTCCTCTTCCGCCTCCCTCCCTCACCTCTCCTCCCTTCCCTTCCACCTCTCCCTCCCTCCCTCCTCCTCCTCCTCCTCCTCCTCCTCCCTCCTCCTCCCCTCCTCCCTCCCTCCCCGTCCCTCCCTCCCTCCCTCCCTCCCTCCCTCCTCTCCTCCACCTCTCCCTCCCTCCCTCCTCCTCCCTCCCTCCCTCCCTCCTCCCTCCCCCTCCCTCCCTCCTCTCCTCCACCTCTCCCTCCCTTCCTCCCTCCCTCCACTCCTCCACCTCTCCCTCTTCCACCTCCCCTCTCCCTCCCTCCTCCTCCTCCTCCCTCCCCTCTCCTCCACCTCTCCCTCCCTCCTCCACCTCTCCCTCCCTCCTCCACCTCGCCCTCCCTCCTCCACCTCTCTCCAGATTCCTAACGAGGGGAACCTGGTGTTGGTGATTGCTCTGATCGTGCTGCAGGGTGTAACAGGCATTTCCTTTGGTCTGGTCATCTCATCCTCTATCGATGATGAACAGAACGCCAACCAGGCTGCCCTGGGTATCTTCTACCCCAATCTCATCGTCAGTGGTACGTCACACACGCTAGCACGCACACACACCAAACCTGGGTTCAAATACATGTGTATTTGTTATTTAAAAACGTATTTTCTGTGTATTTAATCATGTTGCCTAAATCAATTTCTATTGACAGTATTTTAAAGTATTTTCAAATGATTTCCTATTAATAGCCTACTATTTGGAAGTTCTTTCATACTTTTTTCAAATACTATTTTCAAATGCCTCGGTTGAATGCCTCAGTTAAATGCCTCTGTTAAATGCCTCGGTTAAATGCCTCGGTTAAATGCCTCTGTTAAATGCCTCGGTTAAATGCCTCGGTTAAATGCCTCGGTTAAATGCCTCGGTTAAATGCCTCGGTTAAATGCCTCAGTTAAATGCCTCTGTTAAATGCCTCGGTTAAATGCCTCGGTTAAATGCCTCGGTTAAATGCCTCGGTTAAATGCACGGGAGTGTTTGAGTATTTTCAGCTACTTGTCTTTTCAAATAAAAAATATGTAAATACTTCTAAATGTCTTAAAGTAATTAAAATACCCTAAATAGTATTTGAACCCAGGTCTTACACACACAAGGACACACGCTAGCATGCACACACACACACACACACATACACACACACACACACACACATACACAAACCTCAGTGGTCTTTTTGGGGGGGTTGGTCACTATGTCAATATACAATATTATCTCTTGCATGTTTTCACAATGAAGTGTAAATACATTTTATTCAGTTCAGTTAAATTCCAGTTCAGTTCTTACAACTCATTCTCTAAGACTCTCTCTCTTTCTCTAAGACTCTCTTTCTCTAAGACTCTCTCTTTCTCTAAGACTCTTTCTCTAAGACTCTCTCTCTTTCTCTAAGACGCTCTCTCTTTCTCTAAGACTCTCTCTTTCTCTAAGACTCTCTTTCTCTAAGACTCTCTCTTTCTCTAAGACACTCTCTTTCTCTAAGACTCTCTTTCTCTAAGACGCTCTCTCTTTCTCTAAGACTTTCTCTTTCTCTAACTCTCTCTTTCTCTAAGACTCTATCTTTCTCTAAGACTCTCTCTCTTTTTCTTAGACTCTTTTTCTCTCTCTCTCTTTCTCTAAGATGCTCTCTCTTTCTCTAAGACTCTCTCTTTAAGACTCTCTCTTTCTCTAAGACGCTCTCTCTTTCTCTAAGACGCTCTCTCTTTCTCTAAGACTCTCTTTCTCTAAGACGCTCTCTCTTTCACTAAGACTCTCTCTTTCTCTAAGACTCTCTTTCTCTAAGACTCTCTTTCTCTAAGACACTCTGTTTCCTCCTCTCCCTACAGGTATAATCTGGCCTGTGGAGTGCATTCCCTATCCACTACGTTACATCAGTCTGGCCCTGCCCCAGACCTACGCTTCTGAAGCCCTACGATGCATCATGTACAGAGGTAACACACACTCACACAACACACACACACGTTATCCAATAGCAATTAGTTACACAACACTGTACATTGAAGCTTATATCCTGTCTGCACCGAGTTGTGACATCAGGCCCTATGTGTCTCCCTAAACACACACACACACACACACACACACACACACACACACACACACACACACACACACGTGTTACTTGATACTTTAGACACCTGATTCGTCCGGGATCAGCAGCGAAGTGTTCTAAATGATTCACAATGCCAGTAGTCACACACACACAGACACACGTGACTTAGTCATGGGCTTCCAGTGGAGGAGCGCGATCCTGCTCTCTCTGTCTGTCTCTGTCTGTCTGTCTCTGTCTGTCTCTGTCTGTCTCTGTCTCCTCTTTCCACCACAGTAGGGCCTGAGCCTCCATGTCAAACTGATACACACACTCTCTCTCTCTCTCTCTCTCTCGCTCTCTCTCTCTCTCTCTCTCTCTCTCTCTCTCTCTCTCTCTCCTCTCTCTCCTCTCTCTCTCTCTCTCTCTCTCTCTCTCCTTCTTCTCTCCCTCTCTCTCTCTTCTCTCTCTTCTCTCTCTCCTCTCTCTCTCTCTCTCTCTCTCTCTCTCTCTCTCCTCTCTCTCTCTCTCTCTCTCTCTCTCTCTCTCTCGTCTCTCCCTCAGGCTGGGGTCTCTCCAGGATGATGGTGTGGCGAGGCTTCGCTGTCACCCTGGGCTGGAACACTTTCTTCCTCATCCTGGCCACCGTCATCCTCAAGCTGAGGACCTGAGACGTCTACCCAGGGAACATGCCTCGAACGGTGGGAGAGCTACCAGGCGAGGCCCAGGCCCCTTCCTAGTCTCTGGATGTCTGTGTCGGGGGACACTGTGCTTTAAGGGAGAAAGTGCTGGTATACCAGAGTTCCTCTCGCAGACAGACACCCACACACACACCCTCCTCTCCCCTCCTGCTTGCCAACTCAAAGTGGCTAACCCTGAGAACCAGAGTCTATGGGTGAAGGACTACTAGGTGGGGCGAATCATTCCAAATCTTGCAGGTAGAAATCTACTTTATAGAAAGGATAGCGTTCGCTATTCCATTAGAGAGTTGTCTGCTCTTTTATGTTGTCGTATTTCGAGCTGCAATGCTTTGAATGTTTCAACCGCCTGAATATGCCCTGCAGCAATGTTTCTCAACCCAGTTGTTTAACATATCCTATTTTATTACATACAGCCCAGCTAGCACATTTGGTTCCTTGGAAGTTGTGGGAACGTATGTTTTTGGTTTCACATTGGTTGTGGGAAGGAAGCCATACTTTCCTGTCCGGTAAAACTGAAAGTTCTTCAAACGTTCTGAGAAGAGAAGGGACAATTTTGCCTGTTCTTAGAACGTTTGTTTTTAGGTTTCAGGGAAGTTCTGAGAACGTCTTACTTCTCTGAACTATTTTAGAACATTCCCAATGTCAAACCAGTTGGAGAACGTTTTTTAGAACATTACCAAAATTGAAATTAAATGTAGCCGTATTTGAACTTTTATGAAACGTTGAAATACCCCAATTTTTTTTTGGGTCAAGTTCATTAAATGTGCTGAGAATGTTCCAAAGCCAAGCAACTATGCTGCACCATTCCCAGGAAGTTGTGGTAAGGTTGTACGCAAAATAACCATAGGACAACCACGCTCTCACCAAGTTCTAAGTAACATATGGTTCTCAGAACGTTATGTGGTAGCTGGGAGTATTGTCTGATTAACACTACAGGACCAAGCCAAGCTAGTCTGGTTACGCATCCACCATAGTTGCTGGAACCGTGTTGGAAAGGACAATGAGAAAAGAACAGATCCGAGCCAGCACAGTACGGTTCAAGACGTTCCTATAGTGTGAATCAGACATCAGTCAAACTGAGGTTGAGAAACATTGTAGAGTAGGAGTGCTGATCCAGGGTCAGGTCCTCCCTGTCCATAATAATGATTTATTTTTTATGACGCAAACAGCTAAACTGATCCTAGATCCGCACTCTTACTCTGAGACGCTTGATAAATAGGGTCCCTGAACACTGTAATTTATATAGGCTGAAGAACACCCTGTACACAGTACAGCTTATAGACCTTAGGCATGTTTTACATTTACCACCTGTTTTGAACATAAGAATGCATTGATTGGAGGTTTATATTTAGAATTGTTGTTGACGTTTTATGAATAACCCCTTCTACAGTATACGTTGACTGTATTTACACAGATGATAGATATATATAGAATATTTTTTTGTGGGAACTGTGCGTAAAAAAATAACATTTGAATGTTCTTGGTATTGTCGTGTTACTGGATACAGCTACTGATGCGTGGGTAAAGAATGGCCACGACAAGAATGACTCACGTTTGATGGACGTTTACTGAAGGATCTTCTCTGATTATGATGATGTTGGGAATTTGCATGAAGATACTGGCATTCAGTACATTCAGTTCTTATACAACTGGTGGTAACACAGGCACTGTCTAGGCGCTCGGGCACAGAACGATGTCCACGTCCGTGCGATGAGCATGCAAGCAAACCTTCAACTAACTGTGGGAAAACCAGACAACTGGCTAACCTAAACATGGCACGCCCACTAACCAATGAGCGACTATCAGAACGTGCACAGTAGAACACATGGGGCAGAACAAGGGGCTATGTCATCTGCACTACAGTATGGATACAAGTGTATTTTGATGAACTGAAATGCTAAACTCAATGTTAGACACAAAAAAGAAAACATCTCTTTGCCCTCTGCTATTTCCAGGGGCCTCTGGGTCTGAATTCATAAAGCGAATGTGAAAGCGCTGATCTAGGACCAGTTTTGCAATTTAGATCACAATGAATTAGATTACATGAACAGGGGGGGACCTGATCCCAGATCAGCACTCCTAATCTGAGGTTCTTTGTGAATATGAGCTCTGGTCTCTTATCCGTATTTTGTTTTGCTTCCTGTTTCCTGTTTTGACAGGAAGTGGTGACCTTGTCTCTATTGGTTACCAGGTGCTCTAACCTCACTGTATTGGCTTGCTGCTGAAGAAGCCTTGGCTTCCGGTTGTTGGTGGTATTCTGTATTGCTGGGGTCTGTTTTGTGCCTGTGCTTGCAGCATACCCCCTATAAAAAAGGACAGGTTGATTGATTGTCCTGATGGTGATTGCATGGGGCTTTTCCCGGCGTGGTTGACTGTTCTGTCAGTGATCGTGTTTATTTTGATCTCCATTTAGGTTTTGCAGAGGCTCTTCCTGGGGTCCACAAAACGCACAACATGACAAGTAACAAAACACTGATACACTGATAGACAAGGACAGTCACACACATTTAACATACAACCATATACAAACAATACAACAACAACAACAAAGTATGTCTGTGTGTGTGTGTTACCTGAGAAGGTCATCAGCTTCCCATCACCCTTCTGCTGGACAGAGTGGTGGCTGCTGGATAAAAAGCTTGGACATGTACCGTATTGAAGAGTATACAGTCAGTTTAGTTTGAATGAATACACATCAATACAGGGACATCTCTCCAGCAGTCCAATGTCCATTCATTGCGTTGTATTACTGTTGTTGTTATAACGTATTATTCCATATGTGAAATCAAAGTGTCCATCAACAACAGATATTGAGGTCTCTTAACTTCCCTGAGCGGGATCAATCAATTGCTCTGATCCAATGGGAGCTCTCTATATATTTCAGAGAGTTTCTATTGGGTTTGGGGATGATTGACAGCAGCCCATGGTATTCTGGGGGTTCTGAGATTTCTTATTATGTATTTCTAGTGTCCATCCTTCAAGTCGTGCCATTGACCACTATTACTGAATGAGAAATATGTTTACATGCATTGAACCGACAAAGTGCTGAGGACTTGAACCGACAAAGGCTGAAAACAGCTCATGGCAGAAGGAGCTAGTTCACTTCACTCTGTTTGTTTATTGTTTATAAATACTATAATAGAGATGTTACCATGTTACATTATGAAGATAAGGCATCTATACCAGCATGTGTGTTACTGTATGAATTGGAATTGATTGATGTTTTCTGCAGAATTGTGAATTTTAGACAGTAAGGCAACTTTTCAAGGTGACTGTGGAAGTAACATTTAGTGTGCTTCCCAAATGGCACCCTATTCCCTACATAGTGCACTATTTCTGACCAAACCCGTATGGGCCCTGGTCAAAAGTAGTGCACTATATAGGGAATAGGGTGCCATTTAGAGTGCATTCTTAAACGTTCTTGTTTAACGTGGCATAT
Organism: Coregonus sp. 'balchen'; assembly: GCA_902810595.1. Taxonomy (NCBI): domain Eukaryota; kingdom Metazoa; phylum Chordata; class Actinopteri; order Salmoniformes; family Salmonidae; genus Coregonus; species Coregonus sp. 'balchen'. Next base: position 34,541,114 of record LR778289.1, read on the forward strand.
TTTAGAAAAGTCAAGTTTGTATTATAGTGAGATAGTGTTATACAAATCAAGTTTCAATTGAGGAAAGTGTCATAAATATTTATATGTACCGTATTGGGGTCAAGAGAGCAAGGACCATCACGGCTGAACCTTTTGAGTTTATTAAGTGTTAATTCATGTGGAACTCCAGATCTATTGTGTTTCCTGCATTGCTCACGGTCTGTTGCCTTCTATGTGTTTGCTTGTGCTGCTATTTCCCACATCTTAAGGGACACATCCACATCCATCTGGAATGTATGTGTCTTACAAATGACATAACAGGTGTTATGAACACTTATGACTGCAGATGTTATCTTATGATGACTGACATAACACTGTCTTGACACAAATTGGAACTGGGGTTGGGAATCCCTCAAACCCTTCATCATTAGATCGTAACACTGTCATAACAGACATAACAGGTTATATATATTATGTCAGGTTATGACAACTGACTTAACACTGTCATGACACCAAATTGTTATTTAGGCCAGCTAGTTACCACTAGCCAACTAGCTTATAGATAATATTAAGACTATTCATGTCATTTGTTATGCCACTGTTATGTCAATGATATGTAGGCCTTATGCCAGGGCGTAGTGTTCAGGTAACGTGTTAGCTGCCATAATGTATAGTTTGCGTCCCAAATTGGCACCCTATTCCCTACATAGTGCACTCATTTTGACCAGACGCCAATGGGCCTTGGTCAAAAGTAGTGCACTATGAAAGCAATAGGGTGCCATTTGGGACGCAGCCATAGTGTCAGCTCTGTGACTCCACACTTCTACCTCCTCTATATTCCCCCCAAAGGGCCTGTATATATGTATCCATTCCAGACCTGGGTTCAAATACTATTTGGAATCTTTCAAATACTTTGATCCTTTGCTTTAGCCTGTTTGGAATGCGAGATGGGCGTGGTTTGCAGTTTTGCAACTATTCTATTGGTTCCATTGTGCCAGGCAAGCTCGATCAAGCCCCGCTAAAGTATTTTAAGTTACTGTATTTCAAATATACTGAACAAAAATATAAATGCAACATGTAAAGTGTTTCATGAGCTGAAATAAAAGATCCCAGAAATTTTCCATATGCACAAAAAGCTGATTTCTCTCAAATTTTGTGCACAAATTTGTTTACATCCCTGTTGGCATTTCTCTTTTGCCAAGATAATCCATCCACCTGACAGGTGTGGCATATCAAGAAGCTGATTAAACAGCATGATCATTACACAGGTGCACCTTGTGCTGGAGACAATAAAACGGCACTCTAAAATGTGCAGTTTTGCCACAGATATCTCAAGTTTTGAGGGAGCGTGCAATTGGCATGCTGACTGCAGGAATGTCAACCAGAGCTGTTGCCAGAGAATTGAATGTTCATTTCTCTACCATAAGCCGCCTCCAATGTCATTTTAGAGAATTTTGCATTACGTCCAACCGGCCTCACAACCGCAGACCACGTGTAACCACGCCAGCCCAGGACCTCCACAACTGGCTTCTTCACCTGCGGGATCGTCTGAGACCAGCCACCTGGACAGCTGATGAAACTGTGGGTTTGCACAACCGAATAATTTCTGCACAAACTGTCGGAAACCGTCTCAGGGAAGCTCATCAGTGTGCTCGTCGTCCTCACCACGGTCTTGACCTGACTGCAGTTTGGCGTCGTAACCGACTTCAGTGGGCAAATGCTCACCTTTGATGGCCACTGGCACGCTGGAAAAGTGTGCTCTTCACAGATGTGTCCCGGTTTCAACTATACCGGGCAGATGGCAGACAGCGTGTATGGCTTCGTGTGGGCGAGCGGTTTGCTGATGTCAACATTGTGAACAGAGTGCCCCATGGTGGCGGTGGGGTTATGGTATGGGCAGGCATTACCTACGGACAACAAACACAATTGCATTTTATTGATGGCAATTTGAATGCACAGAGATACCGTGATGAGATCCTGAGGCCCATTGTCGTGCCATTCATCCACAGCCACCTCATGTTTTAGCATGATAATGCACGGCCGCATGCCGCAAGGATCTGTACACAGTTCCTGGAAGCTAAAAATGTTCCAGTTCTTCCATGGCCTGCATACTCACCAGCCATGTCTCCACCCATTGAGCATGTTTGGGATGCTCTGGATCGACGTGTACGACAGCGTGTTCCAGTTCCCGCCCCTACTTTTTTTTTAAGGTATTTGTGACCAACAGATGCATATCTGTATTCCCAGTCATGTGAAATCCATAGATTCTTATATGACCTGTAACTCAGTAAAATCTTTGAAACTGTTGCAGGTTTATATTTTTGTTCAGTGTAGTATTTGAACCCAGGTATGATCCATACTCCTCTGTGACATCAGGTATATGCTGTGACAGCAAACATGCTCCGAAATACTCTTCATGTCTCTGAAACAATAAAACTTTCATGAGTAACGTGTCTTTGGTTGGGTCGTTTTTTCTGCTGAGGTGTCTCTGACCATGTTCATGGTTTATACTGGGGGCGTTTCTCAGTCCAGGTGTGGGTCAATCATGGTTTATACCTGGGGGCGTTTTCTCATTCAGTGTAAGTCACATGCAAGGGTTTACCTGGGGGCGTTTCTCAGTCAGTGTAGTCACAATCTGTTTTTATCCTGGGGGCTTTTCTCAGACAGGTGTGGTCACATGCATGGTTTATACCTGGGCGTTTTCTTCAGTTCAGGTTGTGGTCACATGCATGGGTTTATATATCCTGGGGGCGTTTTTCTCAGTCAGTGTTGGTCACCTGCATGGTTTATACCTGGGGGCGTTTCTCAGTCAGGTGGAGTTCACATGCATTGTTTATTCCTGGCTGGGGGCTTTTCTCAGGTCAGGTGTAGTCAACATGCATGGTTTATCCCTTGGGGCGTTTCCTCAGTCAAGGTGTAGTCACATGCATGGTTTATACCTGGGGGCATTTCTCAGTCAGGTGTAGTCACATGCATGGTTTATACCTGGGGGCGTTTCTCAGTCAGGGTGTAGTCACATGCATGGTTTATACCTGGGGGGCGTTTCTCAGTCAGGTGTAGTCACATGCATGGTTTATACCTGGGGGCGTTTCTCAGTCAGGTGTAGTCACATGCATGGTTTATACCTGGGGGCGTTTCTCAGTCAGGTGTAGTCACATGCATGGTTTATACCTGGGCGCGTTTCTCAGACAGGTGTAGTCACATGCATGGTTTATACCTGGGGGCGTTTCTCAGTCAGGTGTAGTCACATGCATGGTTTATACCTGAGGGCGTTTCTCAGACAGGTGTAGTCACATGCATGGTTTTTAACTGGGGGCGTTTCTCCGACAGGTGTAGTCACATGCATGGTTTATACCTGGGGGCGTTTCTCAGACAGGTGTAGTCACATGCATGGTTTATACCTGGGGGCTTTTCTCAGACAGGTGTGGTCACATGCATGGTTTATACCTGGGGGTGTTTCTCAGACAGGTGTAGTCACATGCATGGTTTATACCTGGGGGCGTTTCTCAGACAGGTGTAGTCACATGCATGGTTTATACCTGGGGGCGTTTCTCAGTCAGGTGTAGTCACATGCATAGTTTATACCTGGGGGCGTTTCTCAGTCAGGTGTAGTCACATGCATGGTTTATACCTGAGGGCGTTTCTCAGACAGGTGTAGTCACATGCATGGTTTATACCTGGGGGCGTTTCTCCGACAGGTGTAGTCACATGCATGGTTTATACCTGGGGGCGTTTCTCAGACAGGTGTAGTCACATGCATGGTTTATACCTGGGGGCTTTTCTCAGACAGGTGTGGTCACATGCATGGTTTATACCTGGGGGCGTTTCTCAGTCAGGTGTGGTCACATGCATGGTTTATACCTGGGGGCGTTTCTCAGTCAGGTGTGGTCACATGCATGGTTTATACCTGTGGGCGTTTCTCAGTCAGGTGTGGTCACATGCATGGTTTATTCCTGGGGGCGTTTCTCAGTCAGGTGTGGTCACATGCATGGTTTATACCTGGGGGCGTTTCTCAGTCAGGTGTGGTCACATGCATGGTTTATACCTGGGGGCGTTTCTCAGTCAGGTGTAGTCACATGCATGGTTTATACCTGGGGGCGTTTCTCAGTCAGGTGTAGTCACATGCATGGTTTATACCTGGGGGCGTTTCTCAGTCAGGTGTGGTCACATGCATGGTTTATACCTGGGGGCATTTCTCAGTCAGGTGTAGTCACATTCATGGTTTACACCTGGGGGCGTTTCTCAGTCGGGTGTAGTCACATGCATGGTTTATACCTGGGGGCGTTTCTCAGACAGGTGTAGTCACATGCATGGTTTATACCTGGGGGCGTTTCTCAGTCAGGTGTAGTCACATGCATAGTTTATACCTGGGGGCGTTTCTCAGTCAGGTGTAGTCACATGCATGGTTTATACCTGAGGGCGTTTCTCAGACAGGTGTAGTCACATGCATGGTTTATACCTGGGGGCGTTTCTCCGACAGGTGTAGTCACATGCATGGTTTATACCTGGGGGCGTTTCTCAGACAGGTGTAGTCACATGCATGGTTTATACCTGGGGGCTTTTCTCAGACAGTGTGGTGTCACATGCATGGTTTATACCTGGGGGTCGTTTCTCAGACAGGTGTAGTCACATGAATGGTTTATACCTGGGGGCTTTTCTCAGACAGGTATGGTCACATGCATGGTTTAACCTGGGGGCGTTTCTCAGGACAGGTGTGGGCACATGCAGGTTTACACCTGGGGGGTTTCTCAGACAGGTGTAGTCACATGCATGGTTTTTTACCTGGAGGGCGTTTCTCAGACAGGTGTAGTCACATGCATGTTTTATACTGGGGGCTTTTTCTCAGACAGGTGTGGTCACATGCATGGTTTATACTGGGGGTGTTTCTCAGACAGGTGTAGTCAATGCATGGTTTATACCTGGGGGCGTTTCTCAGACAGGTGTAGTCACATGCATGGTTTATACCTGGGGGCGTTTCTCAGTCAGGTGTAGTCACATGCATAGTTTATACCTGGGGGCGTTTCTCAGTCAGGTGTAGTCACATTTATGGTTTATACCTGAGGGCGTTTCTCAGACAGGTGTAGTCACATGCATGGTTTATACCTGTGGGCTTTTCACAGACAGGTGTGGTCACATGCATGGTTTATACCTGGGGGTGTTTCTCAGACAGGTGTAGTCACATGCATGGTTTATACCTGGGGGCTTTTCTCAGACAGGTGTGGTCACATGCATGGTTTATACCTGGGGGTGTTTCTCAGACAGGTGTGGTCACATGCATGGTTTATACCTGGGGGCGTTTCTCAGTCAGGTGTAGTCACATGCATGGTTTATACCTGGGGGCGTTTTTCCGACAGGTGTAGTCACATGCATGGTTTATACCTGGGGGCGTTTCTCCGACAGGTGTGGTCACATGCATGGTTTATACCTGGGGGCGTTTCTCAGTCAGGTGTAGTCACATGCATAGTTTATACCTGGGGGCGTTTCTCTGTCAGGTGTAGTCACATGCATGGTTTATACCTGAGGGCGTTTCTCAGACAGGTATGGTCACATGCATGGTTTATACCTGGGGGCGTTTCTCTTTTTATTGAGCTCTATGGGGGTTAGGCCTGCCCTTATTGAGCTCTATGGGGGTTAGGCCTTCCCTTATTGAGCTCTATGGGGGTTAGGCCTTCCCTTATTGAGCTCTATGGGGGTTATGCCTGCCCTTATTGAGCTCTATGGGGGTTAGGCCTTCCCTTATTGAGCTCAATGGGGATTAGGCCTTCCCTTATTGACCTCTATTGGGGTTAGTATGAAAAATGTATGCACTCACTAACTGTAAGTCGCTCTGGATAAGAGCGTCTGCTAAATGACTAAAATTTAAATGTTAGGCCTGCCCTTATTGAACTCTAAAGGGGTTAGGCCTGCCCTTATTGAGCTCTATGGGGGTTAGGCCTTCCCTTAAAGACCTGCTGAGTGAATGAACAGTGTGTTGTGGCTCAGATTTGTGTTAATGCATATGTTTATGCAAAGGTGTGTGTGTGTGCTTAAAGAGCATGGGGGCTTTCACATCCTGATCCCCTGCAGATGTTAGAGCCTGGTGAACACAAACACACAGATTCTCCCTCAAACACCCTTCATTACATTTTAGTCTTTAGCAGACGCTTATACCAGAGCGACTTACAGAGCAATTAGGGATCGGGATTAGAACCAGCGACTTTCGGTTACTGGCACAAGCTCTTAACCACTAAGCTACCTGCCGCCCCATCTCTCTCTCCCTTAGCTCTGCCTCCACATCTCCGTTCCTCTGTCTTCTCATCTCCGTCTCCTCACAAGCCTCCTCCCCCTGTCCTACTCCCATCTCCCCGTTTTCCTCCCCGTTCCCCTCTCCTCTCCCACACAGTCACAGGGTCAGCTACAAATCTCCTCCTCCTCCCCATCTCCCCGTCCTCCACCCCATCTCACCGTCCTCCTCCCCATCTCACCTCCTCCTCCCCTACTCCCCGTCCTCCCCCATCTCCCTGTCCTCCTCCCCATCTCCCCTTCCACCGTCCTCCTCCCCACCTATCGTCCTCCTCCCCATCTCCACGTCCATCGTCCTCCTCCCCATCTCCCCGTCCTCCTCTCATCTCCCCGTCCCTCTCATCTCACCTCCATTACAGCTGCTATTAGCATTTCAAACAGGGGGCTCAGAGAGGGAGCATGGCTTCTAATCAGCTCTGTTTACTTAAAGCACCTCACCTCTCTCAAAACACCAGGGTCGTATTCATTAGGGCCCACCGTAGCAAAACGTTACAAAATGTTGTGCAACAGAAAACTAAAATGAGGGTTTCTTATTGGACAATTTCAGGTAGTCCCTGTCTGTGTCAGTTGACTTTTGGCACCTTTGGTGCCTAATGAGTCTTTAAAATGTTATTTCGAAACTCATTTTGACCTGGTTTGATCTGATTCAAATCTAGATGTTGATCTGTGTTGTTTCTGTTGATGTCTGAGGGTATTGGCCCTTGTTCTAAAGTCAAGGACACTTTAATTAAATAGGATGTCTTATTTAGAGCATGGGCTTTTCCTATTGGTGTGTATCCCTTGGTGACGTGACCTACAGACGCCAACATTAACACTTGAACTTCTACTAATAGCTTCTCTCTCTCTCTCTGTCTCTCTCTCTCACCAAACTGTCACGCTCTGGCTCCGGGACTCTGTATATTGAGCCAGGGTGTGTTCATTATTTGGGTGTATTTCTATGTTTGTATTTCTGTTGGGTTTATTTCTATGTTTGGTCAATGACTCCCAATCGGAGGTAACGAGTGTCAGCTGTCGGCTCGTTATCTCTGATTGGGAGCCATATTTAATCTGTATGTTTTCCTGTTCCTGTGGGTGTTGTGGGTTTTTGTTCCGTTTCGGTATGTTTAACCGTTGGACTTCACGAGTCGTGTTTTGGTTTGTTCGTTATTAAAATAAAGTCATGTTTGTATCACACGCTGCGCCTTGGTCCGCTTCCTGTAACGACGATCGTGACAGAAAAACCCACCACAAAAGGACCAAGCAGCGTATACATGAACACCCGCAGGAGAGAACGCTGGTGGATGTCCTCCTCGGCTAGGGACAGATTACGCAGGAGGAGGCCGTCCGGTACCGGAGGGCGATGAAGGGGGAGAACCTGGCAGGAGAGGAGCAACGGCGTCAGCAGGGCCATCGTCGGAAGGACGAGAGGCAACCCCAAAAAGTTTTTGGGGGGGGGCACATGGCTTGGGCGGCTGGGCAGCAGGCGGCTGCTACAGGACGTTTTGGAGAGGTGGTCACCGGGTGTTGGGAGGCAGAAGGCAGGTTGGCGAGGCCTGGAGGTAGAGCGGAACCAACTTCCCGTACTCAGGCATGGCAGCGTGGGACGGGGCAGGTTCCGCGGTATGCGGAGCAGCGTACTGTGCCACGAGTGGTCCGGCACAGTCCTGTACGTCCTGTGCAAGCACCCCGCACGTGTCGTGCGAAGGGGGGGATGCAGCCAGGACGGAGTGTGCCGGATCTACGCTCGAGGTCTCCAGTGCCTCTCCGCGGTCCCGGATATCCTGCTCCCGTATCGCGTGCTGTCATGTCGGTACGGGTTCACAGCCCTGTACGTCCTGTGCGGATGCCTCACGCAGAGTGTGTGAGGGTAGGCATCCAGCCAGGACGGGTGGTGGCCGCTCTTCGCTCTAGGTCTCCTATCCGTCTCCACAGCCCAGCCCGGCCTGTTCCTGCTCCACGCACTAGAACTACGGTGTGCGTCGCCAGCCCAGCCCGGCCTGTTCCTGCTCCACGCACTAGAACTACGGTGTGCGTCGCCAGCCCAGCCCGGCCTGTTCCTGCTCCACGCACTAGAACTACGGTGTGCGTCGCCAGCCCAGCCCGGCCTGTTCCTGCTCCACGCACTAAAACTACGGTGTGCGTCGCCAGCCCAGCCCGGCCTGTTCCTGCTCCACGCACTAGAACTACGGTGTGCGTCGCCAGCCCAGCCCGGCCTGTTCCTGCTCCACGCACTAGAACTACGGTGTGCGTCGCCAGCCCAGCCCGGCCTGTTCCTGCTCCACGCACTAGAACTACGGTGTGCGTCGCCAGCCCAGCCCGGCCTGTTCCTGCTCCACGCACTAAAACTATGGTGTGCGTCGCCAGCCCAGCCCGGCCTGTTCCTGCTCCACGCACTAGAACTACGGTGTGCGTCGCCAGCCCAGCCCGGCCTGTTCCTGCTCCACGCACTAGAACTACGGTGTGCGTCGACAGCCCTGCCCGACCTGTTCCTGCTCCACGCACCAAGTTGGTGGTGCGTTTCGTCAGCCCTGTCCGGCCCAATCCTGCTCCCCGCACCAAGTCTGTGGTGCGTGTCGTCAGCCCTGTCCGGTCCGGTCCCGCTCTCCGCACCAAGTCAGGGGTGCGCTTCATCAGCCCGGTCCGGCCCAATCCTGCTCCCCGCACCAAGTCTGTGGTGCGTGTCGTCAGCCCTGTCCGGTCCGGTCCCGCTCTCCGCACCAAGTCAGGGGTGCGCTTCATCAGCCCGGTCCGGCCCATTCCTGCTCCCCGCGCCAAGGCAGTGGTGCGCGTCGTCAGCCTGGTAAGGCCCGTTCGTCCTCCACGCACCAAGCCAGGGGCGCGTGTCGTCAGTCTGGCTCCGGCCGGCGGGGCTAGACAGGACCAGGGGTACTTTGGGGGGTTGGAGAGGAGGTGGGGATCAAGGCCGGAGCCAGAACCGCCACCGAGGAGGTATGCCCGCCCAGCCCTCCCCTGTTTTGGTTAGTTGAGGCGCGGTCGCAGTCCGCGCCTTTAGGGGGGGGGTACTGTCACGCTCTGGCTCCGGGACTCTGTATATTGAGCCAGGGTGTGTTCATTATTTGGGTGTATTTCTATGTTTGTATTTCTGTTGGGTTTATTTCTATGTTTGGTCAATGACTCCCAATCGGAGGTAACGAGTGTCAGCTGTCGGCTCGTTATCTCTGATTGGGAGCCATATTTAATCTGTATGTTTTCCTGTGGGTGTTGTGGGTTTTTGTTCCGTTTCGGTATGTTTAACCGTTGGACTTCACGAGTCGTGTTTTGGTTTGTTCGTTATTAAAATAAAGTAATGTTTGTATCACACGCTGCGCCTTGGTCCGCTTCCTGTAACGACGATCGTGACACAAACTGTGTTACACAAACACAGGTAGATCACATATGTGACTCTGCCCAGTCACCCACTTGCTCCCTGTAAATTCCCTGCAATATGCTAAACATTCTGAAAACATGTGTACATGGTTACTGTCTCCATGGTAGCCTGACAACAGCGCACGAGCCTGCCCCTAAACACCAGAGCCTGTGATAATCCTGTGACACCATCGCAGGCTTCTCTCCACACACACACACACTTTAGGCTCCCTTTACGCTGCTGAACGCAATCCAGTTGTTGCTATGTTTTGGTGCTTTAGCCCTGACAACAACAACAACAACATAACCCTGAAATGCACTCTTGGTAAGAGCAAATCAAATCAAATCAAATTTTATTTTTCACATGCGCCAAATACAACAGGTGTAGACCTTACAGTGAAATGCTTACTTCCAAGCCCTTAACCAACAATGCAGTTTTAAGAAAAAATACCCCCAAAAAATCACACAAAAAAAATACAATATAAATTAATACAAAATAAAAGTAACAAGAGCAGCAGTAAAAATAACAATAGCGAGGCTATATACAAGGGGTACCGGTACCGGGTCAATGTGCGGGGGCACCGGTTAGTCCAGGTCTCTGTGCAATGCCAAAGCCATGCACTGTACTCTTATAACATCACATGGGTGGGTAGGACAGGCAGACATCCCTCTTTTCATAATCAAGACTTGTGGATCAGACAACCTCACAACACCAAATCCATAAAACCTATGAAAGGTGTGTATTTGTGGTAATAAACTTGTGTGGGCAACTGTCTCTGTCTACTTTGCACACTGTTTGTTTGAATTGAGCCCCTTCAGAATGTAACTCTGTGAGTTCCAATTTGATGTTTAACGAGTCCTCATACAGAGGTGTATTCACTTCAGTGGCCTTTTGGAAAAGATAACTATTAGCCAAACATCCATCAGACCTGAAGCAGCCTATGTGCTTTTGCATGTGGAGTCAAAGAAAGGTGTGTCCCTGTGTGCCTGAGTCAGACCTGCTGTGTTCAAATAAAATGTGCAACCTTTTAAATACTTTTAGCATTTGCCCTAGCCTGCCTGGCATGCCAGATGGGTGAAGTTTGCATTTTGCAACTATTCTATTGGTCGATTGCGCCAGGCAAGCTCAATCAAGGACCAGCTAAAGTATTTAAAAACGATTTCGAATAGTATTTGAACCCAGGTCTTGACTCTAGAGGTGCTCTGTCCCAATGTTTGGAATGTTAAAGGGAGGTGTTGTGTTGGTGTTGTAGCTATGGCAACATAAACAGGAGTAGCAGGTCGTTTGCAAACCGAGATTAGAACATGGGCCTATGTACTGTATGTTCCCGTGTAGCTCAGTTGGTAGAGCGTGGCGCTTGCAACGCCAGGGTTGTGGATTTGATTCCCACGGGGGACCAGTATGAAAATGTATGCACTCACTACTGTAAGTTGCAGAGCGTCTGCTAAATGACAAAAATGTTATTTTTTAAAAGTAAATGTCTTAGGTAAAGGCTAAGAGAGAGAGAGCGTGTGTAGTCCCTGCTGTGGTCCCATGTCCCACCCTATTCCCTATATAGTGCCCAGAGCCCTGGTCAAAAATAGTGCACTACATAGGGAATAGGGTGCCGTTTTGGCCGTAGCTGTGTGTTTTACAGCCCTCTGACAGTGAGAGGGGTGAGGAAGCGTGTGTTTTTGATTACCTTGACGACGGTCTAGTTTAATGAGTATTTAATCTGTCTTTGGCCCCAGTAGAATTTTTCCACTTACTGCATCCAGGGGATCATCTTGAATTCCATGTATGTTGTTTTGCTTTGTGACCCACGAATTGAGGTGTCTTTTGAGCCGCAACCCACCATAAGGGTTGAGCAGTGAAAAAACATACACAAAAACATATCTTGGCAGCTGAGAGAAAATGTTGCAGTTTCAAAGCTATTCTCCTGCAATTCCACGCATCCTGGCATGGAGCTGAAAGAAAATGTTGCAATTTGAAAGCCAATTTCCTGAAATTCTATACACTTTTCCATTGAGCTGAGAAAAACATTTGCAGTTTTTAAGCATATTTCCTACAATTCTATGCATTTTGACATGGCTAATGTTGTGTTCTTATGCTCAAATATTCTAAGAAAATCAATGGGGGCCTGATTGTCTAGATTTTATTTTGTTGTTTGTAAATTCTCAAAGATTATAGGCTGTTATTGACAAATGTATAGATCCATTGTCTTTTCTACATACTTTCTATTTGGTTTTAGTCGTTTAAGTTTACACTGAAAGCATTATTCTATCCCGAAAATATATTTATAAAAAACCTTTTTTTGGGGTGGGGGGCAATGTCATCCCGCTACCCACAAGTGGGTTCCGACCCACCGTTTAGGAACCACTGGTGTAGAAGACACGTACGTATGTACATACGCAGGGTAAGTTACTTTCTATAGTTATAGTTACTAGTTAGCTGTCCAAAATTGTAATCACTAATGTAACTTTTGGATTACCCAAACTCAGTAAAGTCATCTGATTACTTTCAGTTACTGTTGGATGACTTTCCCTTTAAGAGGCATTAGAAGAAGACAAAAAGGATCCATTAAACACATTTGGTGTGTCATCATAGTGGTCTCTGATTGGTGGTCATTATTTGGTGTGTCATCATAGTGGTCTCTGATTGGTGGTCATCATTTGATGTGTCATCATAGTGGTCTCTGATTGGTGGTCATCATTTGGTGTGTCATCATAGTGGTCTCTGATTGGTGGTCATCATTTGGTGTGTCATCATAGTGGTTCTCTGATTGGTGGTCATCATTTGGTGTGTCATCATAGTGGTCTCTGATTGGTGGTCATATTTGGTGTGTCATCATAGTGGTCTCTGATTGGTGGTCATCATTTGGTGTGTCATCATAGTGGTCTCTGATTGGTGGTCATCATTTGGTGTGTCATCATAGTGGTCTCTGATTGGTGGTCATCATTTGGTGTGTCATCATAGTGTCTTGATGGTGGTCATCATTTGGTGTGTCATCTGCTGATTGGTGGTCATCATTTGATATGTCATCATAGTGGTCTCTGACTTGTGGTCAGACTCTCTCAGGTGGAACAAACTTAAACTTGCACCTTTTTTCAATGCTGAATTTAATGTCATTGACAAAACAGAAAGGTGTCATAATGTTGTTGTTTTTCGCAAACCTCCTTTCTGAATTTAAAAGTAATCCAAGAAGTAATCATCTAGTTTTTCAAAAGTATCTGTAATCTGATTACAATATTTTTTCTGGTAACAAAACTGATGACATATTTGTTGTAATCAGATGATATGTAACTGATGATATGTAATGAGTTACTCCCCAACCCTGCACATACATAGGCATGCAGACAGACAAACACAGGCACGGACGCACGCACACCATCTCTCTCTCTCTCTCTCTCTCAAACACGCTTGTATGAGCCAGGGGAATGAGTAAGAGACATGACATAATGAGGTAAACAAGGTAGTGATCAAAGGGATGATGGTGCATTCGTTCCCTTCACACACACATTTTTCAAACACACACTTTCATTTTCTCCTTCATTTTACAGCTTGTACATTTATTTGTATTTATTTATTTATTTATAGGGGACAATGCACATGAATCAACATCAATATTACAATAATGCAACATCCATGTAAATGTGCCGGGGTTAGCCAAAAGCTAATTTACACCCGTAGTCCCACGGCAGGTAAGGGCAATTACACAGCCACAATACAAATACACACTAAAACAATACAAATACACACTAAAACAATACAAAAATACTCACTAAAACAATACAAATACTCACTAAAACAATACAAATACACACTAAAACAATACAAATACACACTAAAACAATACAAATACACACTAAAACAATACAAAATACTCACTAAAACAATACAAAATACAAATACATTACATTCAATAATATATCATTCTAACAACAACAACTTATTCGTAATAAAAACAGTCATCTTACATGTGAGGAACCACAGATAACTCATTCTCCCGAGTGGCGCAGTGGTCTAAGGCACTGCATCGCAGTGCTAGCTGTGCCACTAGAGATCCTGGTTTGAATCCAGGCTCTGTCATAGCTGGCCACGACCGGGAGACCCATGGGGTGGTGCACAATTGGCCCAGGGTAGGGGAGGGAATGGCCGGCAGGGATGTAGCTCAGTTGGTAGAGCATGGCGTTTGCAATGCCAGGGTTGTGGGTTCAATTCCCACGGGGGGCCAGTATGAAAAATAAAAAAATTATGTATGCACTCACTAACTGTAAGTCGCTCTGGATAAGAGCATCTGCTAAAATGTAAAAAAATGTGTACAGGTTTGGATAGATATGAGCCATGCTTTAAATTTAAAAGTACAATAAGCAGTGCAGTTTCTCAAGTCCATGGGTAGTATAGTGTAGCTCTAATGCTTTTGTGTAAAGGAACCAAGAATGGCAGTGCATGGAAAAATGCACTCAGAAAGTCACAGAACAATGCAAGGAAAAAGGCAAAACACACAGACAAGCACACACAAACACACAGACAAGCACACACACCCTCCTATGGAATGAGAAGGAAAGCCCTCTGCCCGTAGACCTATGTGATGACTTGGGACTCCATTCAATTTCTCCCTTCCATTGACATCTATAGTGCTGGCATCTATAGAATAGGTTCACCCGGGTGACATATTTGTCACACACGATGAGTGTCCACCATCGGCTGTGAGGGCAGTAGACCGTGAGCCCCATGCACCCAGGCTTCGGAGGCTTGCTACAGCCTCTCTCAAACTCCTCTGTGGGAGAGAGAGAGTCCCTAATGAAATTGGCAGCCTATTATTCCCTATATAGTATACTGTATTGAGGGAATTTGCCATGTATACAAAGATTCATCTGTGTGGCATGAAGGTCTGGAGTATAGTGAGACTATATCTCGGCTGGGATCTATCGAGCCCAAGATCTACTCTTAAGCAATAAGGCAGGCAGTGCTGAATCATGAATACAGTAACAGGTCAAATCAAATCAAATTATATTTGTCACATGCGCCGAATACAACAGGTGTAGACCTTACAGTGAAATGCTTACTTACAAGCCCTTAACCAACAATGCAGTTTTAAGAAAAAACAAGTGTTAAGAAAGTATTTACTAAATAAATTGAAGTAAACAATAAATAAATTAAAATGAAAAGAATAAGCAAATAGAAAAATAACAAATAATTAAAGAGCAACAATAAAATAACAGTAAAAAAGGCTATATACAGGGGTTACCGGTACAGAGTCAATGTGCAGGTAGATGGCTTTGTTCAGACCGGCGCGATAGCGGAGGGCCAGTCAACCCATAAAGTCCTTTTACTTTTGCATAAGGACCTTATCTTTCATATCAGCAATAAAAAATTAAAATAAAATAAAAGGTTAAATTGATACACACCCTCGTAGGGTTAGGGTTAGTGTTTCCATACAGCCATATCTCCATGTTACAGTGCGTGTTGATGGAAAACAGACGGAAGACAGAGGCGGCCACCTGTGCTAAATTAGCTATCTAGCGTGCTCCGATCACCTGTGTGAAGCGTATCTCGGGAAGTGTTGCGGAAGTGTAGTTTTGGTGGATAGAGGCACCCATATATGTATGGATCTGTGCTAACCTGTTACAGTAAGTATCTTTTTAATTTGAAAGATTATTTCCTCGCTGATGAAAGTGCCATATGTTTTGAAAGCAGTATCGCAAGCGATGACTATTGACATTTCTAAACAGCATCGGGATTGTAGTTTACATGAGCCAGTCGTGGGCGAAGTTAACCGCTGAAAACTGTAGGGAGAAGGCAGAATGCTGCCTAGTTTGAGAGTTAGGATCTATCAACAGACCCAGAAACATAATATTCATTTCTTTAAAAAAATAAATACATTTTAGTCATTTAGCAGACGCTCTTATCCAGAGTGACTTACAGTTAGTGAGTGCATATATTTTTCATACTGGCCCCCCGTGGGAAACGAACCCACAACCCTGGCGTTGCAAGCGCCATGCTCTACCAACTGAGCTACAGGGTAGAGCATGGCCTACAGCTTGCTACGAACAAGCACTGACAAATAAACATAACATCTCAGATCACAGGACCACACCCCACAGCATAAATGTACATAGCAACCATTCAGCACAGACCACACATGACCTTCAGGGAACAAAAACTCTAATCTGGACAAGTTTATGAGGTGTGGTTTAATACCATTTTAAATGCTCCCCAGTAATTAGGGTCCCCTGGGAAACACTGACCAACACTTTGGTTCCTGCCTTGCCACACAGTCCCATGTAGCTCAGTTGGTAGAGCATGGCGTTTGCAACGCCAAGGTTGTGGGTTCGATTCCCACGGGGGGCCAGTATGAAAATGTATGCACTCACTAAAAAAACTGTAAATCGCTCTGGATAAGAGTGTCAGCTAAAATGTAAAATAAGGGCAGTAAATTACACTAGGTTCACCTGAATGAGCCATATTATATTGCCCTTTTCTGCTGTCTTGTTCTTTGACGGACTGCGTGGTTTTACTCAATTTCATTACATTAGCTGTAGGCTACAACATGAATGAATAATATATAAACAATTTGCACTTCACATTCCAAAACAAGTACTTGCATGGTGGCTTCAAAGACAGGTTTAGATACTATGTGGTGGCTCGTTAGGTCGAGAGCTCAACTACGATATCCACAATCCCTTTCGCATCATACGCAGCAGGTTTTTTCTCCGATCAGAGTACGATACAACTCAAAGCGAGACGTCTCTGTTTATGTCCAACATATTACTCTGCTGTCGTGTCCGCACGGAGAGCGAAGCATTAAAAAAAAAAAAATTTACCTTTTGGGGAATTTCACTTTGTACAGGAAGAAAGCCACCACGAAACGTTGTAGGATTGGCCATTCTGACTCGTTTTTGTCTCAAACGTTGAGAGATTTGTTGACAAATTGCCTTTGTTAGTTAGCAAGCGAGCTAGCCAAACGAAGTTGGGCTGAAGCGGCTGGTGGTAGATTGCTGTCACTGAGCGGTGAGGAGGAGAGAATCGACGGGAACAACCACACCATCGACTCCGCTGTAAGTAGAACTAGCTAAGGCTAGCCTTCCTCCCATTTACAGAAGATCGCTGACCATATTAGCTTGCCAATCAGTTGACAAACTCCTGTTTTCCTTTGTGAACCCGCTAGATAGCTAGCTAACGTTAATATGATTGCTTGCTAGCTGGTGGAGAGATGTACCAGGTAGCTAGTGATTCCTCTCAAAAACCTAGTTAACTAATAATGGTCATAATTTTGGCTATAACCCAATATTCTCTTAACGTTAGTCATAACTATTTATTTTTGGGTCATTGTAATATATAATAATAATATTTTATCCAAAGCTATTTAGCAACAAATGCATACATTTTTACGCATGGGTGGTCCCAGGAATCGAACGCACTATTCCGGCTTTGTCTACCAACTGAGCTACTAGCTAAAAAACTAGGTTTTGAATGCAAGTTGGAATGGACGTCAGCCCCTTGTTCAAGCGTCTGGTCTGCTGGCTAGCCCTGTTTCTGCCTTTGTTGGTCCGGTCTGGCGATGACTTGGATCAGCCTTTTTGACATCCATGTCCTGTTGTCGTATCAATCGTTCGGTTCCCCCTTTCCAATTATCTTATCTCTTATTTTATTGCGGATCAATAGCTCGAATGGTGATTTGACTTGCCAGTCAGCTATTGTTGTTTAGCTACAAACGTTGCCATCATTGCATTGCCAAAGGTCAACATGTTGTTTACAAACGGATTTTTGGCCAGAATATCTTTTGTTTGTGAATTTGAGATTGTACACACACACACAATATGTTTTACTATCCTTGTGGGTACCTACAATTGATTTCCATTCAAAATCCTATTTAACCTAACCTAACCTTAACCCCTAACTCCTAAATGTAACCATAACACTCAACCTAACCCCTAAGCTTAAAATAGCCTTTGTCCTTGTGGGGAATGTGGGAAATGACCCCACAAGGGAGAATGTTCCTTGTTTTACTATCCTTGTGGAGACTTCTGGGGATTTCCGGCACCCACAAGGACAGTAATACACACACACCCCTTTCCACTCCAGAGGGTCTGAGGGGGTCTGTCATCTATTGAATCTGTCTCTAAATCAGGTCTTCAGATAAAACCCAGCTTGTGGTCAGTCAGAGGAGACTGCCTGATGCAGGTATCAGCTTACACGTGCATCAGTTTTAGCTGTGTAAGACACACACACGCAGGCACTGTGCATGTCCGTTTCAGTCAGGAAACCGGAGTGAAATCCTGATGGGATCAGACCGACGGGAACGGAGAGGTCTGGTGTCTTAATAGATGAAACGGCACCGTGTATCTGTAGTAACCCCTGCCTATCCAGCGTATCCGTAGGAACCCCTGCCTATCCAGCGTGTCCGTAGTAACCCCTGCCTATCCAGCGTGTCCGTAGGAACCCCTGTCTATCCAGCGTGTCCGTAGTAACCCCTGTCTATCCAGCGTGTCCGTAGTAACCCCTGCCTATCCAGCGTGTCCGTAGGAACCCCTGCCTATCCAGCGTATCCGTAGGAACCCCTGCCTATCCAGCGTGTCCACAGGAACCCCTGTCTATCCAGCGTATCCGTAGGAACCCCTGTCTATCCAGCGTGTCCATAGGAACCCCTGTCTATCCAGCGTGTCCGTAGTAACCCCTGTCTATCCAGCGTGTCCACAGGAACCCCTGTCTATCCAGCGTGTCCACAGGAACCCCTGTCTATCCAGCGTGTCCACAGGAACCCCTGCCTATCCAGCGTATCCGTAGTAACCCCTGCCTATCCAGCGTATCCGTAGTAACCCCTGTCTATCCAGCGTGTCCGTAGTAACCCCTGTCTATCCAGCGTGTCCGTAGTAACCCCTGCCTATCCAGCGTGTCCGTAGGAACCCCTGCCTATCCAGCGTATCCGTAGGAACCCCTGTCTATCCAGCGTGTCCGCAGGAACCCCTGCCCATCCAGCGTATCCGTAGGAACCCCTGCCTATCCAGCGTGTCCACAGGAACCCCTGTCTATCCAGCGTATCCGTAGGAACCCCTGTCTATCCAGCGTGTCCATAGGAACCCCTGTCTATCCAGCGTGTCCGTAGTAACCCCTGTCTATCCAGCGTGTCCGTAGTAACCCCTGTCTATCCAGCGTGTCCGTAGTAACCCCTGCCTATCCAGCGTGTCCGTAGGAACCCCTGCCTATCCAGCGTGTCCACAGGAACCCCTGTCTATCCAGCGTGTCCGTAGGAACCCCTGTCTATCCAGCGTGTCCGTAGGAACCCCTGTCTATCCAGCGTGTCCGTAGGAACCCCTGTCTATCCAGCGTGTCCGTAGGAACCCCTGTCTATCCATCAATCCGGTTTTCAATTTGGGCATTCCTGTGTGTGTAAATGAGCTATTCTCGGGAGCTGTTGCGTCATGAGGCTTGGTACTGTGTGTTTATATGCACACTGTGGGCCTGTGTGTTTGGCCTGTGTGTGTGTGTTTGGCCTGTGTGTGTTTGGCATGTGTGTGTTTGGCCTGTGTGTGTTTGGCCTGTGTGTGTTTGGCCTGTGTGTGTTTGGCATGTGTGCGTTTAGTTTGTGTGTTTGGCCTGTGTGTGTTTGGCCTGTGTGTGTTTGGCCTGTGTGCGTTTGGCCTGTGTGCGTTTGGCCTGTGTGCGTTTGGCCTGTGTGCGTTTGGCCTGTGTGCGTTTGGCCTGTGTGCGTTTGGCCTGTGTGTGTTTGGCCTGTGTGTGTACACTGTATGAGTCTGTACTCTGGACGGAATGCCTGGGTAGTTTTCCAGGTCGTAACTGTGGGTGTATGAGGCTTGGGACATCTGAGCAGCTTAGGCTAGGCTGTAGGCGATACTCTGCAGTGTGTGAAGCTTGGCACACTGCTCTCCACTTCAGCTTATTCACTCCATTCAGTGTGCTGGGCGTGCGTTTGTGCATGTGAGATGGAGGATTACGGGGGTTTGTCATGGAAAGTGGGTCAGACAGTGAGCATGTTTTTACTGCCGTTTCAGTTAGTGGGGTAAGAAAGACAAAGGCCCGGTAAAACATCATCAGCAACTTCAAATCAGGACACTGTGGCAGTTTTCTTCTGCACCTGACTGGAGAAACATTTTAAACGGGAAAAAACCGAATAATAACCCCAAGTCTGTCTGTTGTTGGTGTTCTGAAGCACCACCTCTAGTCTAGCAGCTCACAACATTACAAATGCTGCTCCGGGGTGATGTTTCCCCTGTGGTCCTCTGTAGCTCAATTGGTAGAGCATGGCGCTTGTAACGCCAGGGTAGTGGGTTCGATCCCCGGGTTAGAGAGGAGTGCTGGTAGTAGTAGCTAGGGTTAGAGAGGAGTGCTGGTAGTAGTAGCTAGGGTTAGAGAGGAGTGCTGGTAGTAGTAGCTAGGGTTAGAGAGGAGTGCTGGTAGTAGTAGCTAGGGTTAGAGAGGAGTGCTGGTAGTAGTAGCTAGGGTTAGAGAGGAGTGCTGGTAGTAGTAGTTAGGGTTAGAGAGGAGTGCTGGTAGTAGTAGCTAGGGTTAGAGAGGAGTGCTGGTAGTAGTAGCTAGGGTTAGAGAGGAGTGCTGGTAGTAGTATCTAGGGTTAGAGAGGAGTGCTGGTAGTAGTAGTTAGGGTTAGAGAGGAGTGCTGGTAGTAGTAGCTAGGGTTAGAGAGGAGTGCTGGTAGTAGTAGCTAGGGTTAGAGAGGAGTGCTGGTAGTAGTAGCTAGGGTTAGAGAGCGAGTGCTGGTAGATGTAGTACTAGGGTTAGAGAGGAGTGCTGGTAGTAGTAGCTAGGGTTAGAGAGGAGTGCTGGTAGTAGTAGCTAGGGTTAGAGAGGAGTGCTGGTAGTAGTAGCTAGGGTTAGAGAGGAGTGCTGGTAGTAGTAGCTAGGGTTAGAGAGGAGTGCTGGTAGTAGTAGCTAGGTTAGAGGGGTGCTGTAGTAGTAGCTAGGGTGAGAGGAGTGCTGTAGTAGTAGTAGGTTAGAGGTTGGTAGTAAGTAGGGTAGAGGAGTGCTGGTAGTAGTAGTCTAGGGTTAGAGAGGAGTGCTGGTAGTAGTAGCTAGGGTTAGAGAGGAGTGCTGGTAGTAGTAGCTATGGTTAGAGAGGAGTGCTGGTAGTAGTATCTCCTCCCAATATCCCCCAGTTTCCCTCCCTCCCTCCCTCCTCCCCATATCCCCCAGTTTCTCCTCCCTCCCTCCCTCCTCCCATATACCCCAGTTTCTCCTCCCTCCCTCCCTCCTCCCATATCCCCCAGTTTCTCCTCCCTCCTTCCCTCCTCCCCATATCCCCCAGTCTCTCCTCCCTCCCTCCCTCCCTCCTCCCCATATCCCCCAGTTTCTCCTCCCTCCCTCCCTCCTCCCATATCCCCCAGTTTCTCCTCCCTCCCTCCCTCCTCCCATATCCCCCAGTTTCCTCCCTCCCTCCCTCCTCCTCATATACCCCAGTCTCTCCTCCCTCCCTCTCAGGGGCTGCTGCTGCCAGTACAGGTTGCGCTTTAGACACAGATCTAGGATCAGCTTTGGCAAGCCAGTCTGCCCCTATCAGGTCAGTAGTCTCTCCTCCCTCCCATCACTGCTGCTTGTTTCCTGCCCCCCCCCCCTTTATCTTCCTGTGCAGAGTGAGTCAAGTGAGCCACACACACTTTCCCCACGCTGCTGGTCACTGGAATGGGTGGTTGGGAAGGTCACATAGTGTGTTCTCTACTGGCAGGAAGTAGTGTTCTCTACTGGCAGGAAGTAGTACCCAGACAGAGTGTGAGTGTGCTCATGTGACCGCCGTGTGGTTTTGAGGGCATGCGATGTGTGTGCTGTTTGTTGTCTGTCTGCTGTCGGTCTGTGTTCACCTCAGTGAATTATTGATGAGCCTGTAACTTGAACGCCTCCCCTCCTCTTCCTCTCCCAGTCTCTCCATCTGTCACCAGTAGCCTACATCCCAGTACTGCCTTCTGGAACTTTCTCTAGGCCCCGCTCTCCTCTCCCCTGGGTGTTATTGATGGGAATGACCTACCTAGTGACCATCATTTACTGTTAATGCGGCCACGCCTACACACACACGCACACACACACACACACACACACAACCACACACACACACACACAACCACACACACACACAACCACAGGGTGGTCGTAGGGTGGGGTTGTATAATGGGTGCCAGATGGTCTTTGAGGATGGAAGGTGGGGGTCTCTATAATTAACCTAATTCCATGAACCTTGTTATGCTATGGTTGGTGCCTTCACTGCCTTGTGTAGTTTTCCTGCGTTTCAGGCCCATCGCAGCATATGACAGGGCTGAGGGGATAGAAACGGTGCTTTGAATACGAGTGCAGGTAGGCTACAGACTACTCGTCCATCTCATGGGATAAAGGGTTGAAGATGAAATAAACCTCTGCCTTTGGAACCTACATTTGAGCAGTCCAAAGAAACATGTCCACTATTGGAAGTATTTCTTCTGTTAGTCATATAGGCTATTGTTTTAAAAAGGGTTGCAAAATTCTGGGAACTTTCAATAAATTCTCTGGTTTTCAGAATCCTGATGATTGTAGTTCCTCAGATTTCGGCCATGGGATATTTATTGAAGTTCCTGGATTTTGCAGCACCAGTTCGAATATGGGATGTGTTATGAAATGTTGGAACCTTTGGACCAAGCCACTATTGAATACCTCTGTTAGTGTATTATTTAAATGTCTGAAATGCTTCTGGGAATCAACTTCACTCGCTGGAGAAAGGGTAACCCTGATTGGAAGGTTGAGTTCTGCTTGGATCACATTTGGAACAATAGATTGGGGGTAGCCCTAATTGGAGGTTGGGAAGCTGCTTGGCACTCAGCATTAAGGGAGATATATTGGGGTAAGGCCCTGAGATTGGAAGGTTGGGAGTTCTGCTTGGCACTCAGCATTAAGGAGATAGATTGGGGGTAAGGCCCTGAGATTGGAAGGTTGGGAGTTCTGCTTGGCACTCAGCATTAAGGGAGATAGATTGGGGGTAAGGCCCTGAGATTGGAAGGTTGGGAGTTCTGCTTGGCACTCAGCATTAAGGGAGATAGATTGGGGGTAAGGCCCTGAGATTGGAAGGTTGGGAGTTCTGCTTGGCACTCAGCATTAAGGAGATAGATTGGGGGTAAGGCCCTGAGATTGGAAGGTTGGGAGTTCTGCTTGGCACTCAGCATTAAGGAGATAGATTGGGGGTAAGGCCCTGAGATTGGAAGGTTGGGAGTTCTGCTTGGCACTCAGCATTAAGGAGATAGATTGGGGGTAAGGCCCTGAGATAGACTAGTGTCCTGTCCAGGGGGTGTACTGGTACATCACGCTGCCTCGCTACAGAAACAGGAGATGGGCTCCTGCTCCTATGAGCCGTTCCGGCTCGTACAAGCCAAGGCTACTTACTTACTTACTGTGGTCAGTCAGTCCATTCCTCCAATGGGCAAACGTCCAGTCATCCAGGACCTCAGCTGCCACAGATGACCCAGTTGTCGTGGGAATGGCACCGATTGGTCTCAGATTCTCTTGACAAGCGGGTCCCGTGTCCTTTCCAGCTGGGCCGTGGTTTATTTAACCAAGCTCATTTAATACTGAGGAGGAGGAGGAATTCAACCTGCTCAGAAAGATGATAGATAGATGGGGGTTATCTCAATCGCAACAACAACCAGCAATACATTGGTAGAACATAGGTAGATATCAAAATGATAGCCAGAATCTTCCTCATTCTCTGATCTATCACATAGACAGACACACAGACAGAAGCAGACAGTGAGATTGATTGAAAGCCTGAGAAATGTTTGAAATTGTGAAAAGTTTTGGAATTGTGAAAGCGTCATTCAACTTTCATACGTTTACCTACATTCTGGAGACACTTTTTTTAGGTCAGATGCTTGGCAATGGGTACAATTGAACTATTCTGATACATTTCCGTCAGACGAGTTGGTGTCTGTGTGGGAGAATTGGCTAAGTTGAGTTGGCCACATCTACTGATTTTTAGGTTAGTCTTGTTGAGATAAACATCTATTTTTCAAGAAAGACCAAGACAGCAGCATCAGCACATCAGTCCAAGGCAAACCGTCACATGACATCAACCAGAGGAAAATGACATCAATACAATAAGCAGCATGTTCCCATGTCTGGAGGCGAACTACGCCATCTAGACTAGCTCACAACAACGCATCTTATCCTTTGTACTCACTGGGGTGCCCACTGGTACATTCCACTGTCAGTGTTGGTTAAAAGGGACAATTCACCACTTTTCCACTTCATATTTACTATGTCTAGATATCTTCAGCACCATACCAGTGTCTCTCCGCTTGTGAAAACGGCAGCTTGTGTCTGCTACATAGGCCTACACGTAGGCTAGGCTATGTGAAAACAGTGAAAGTCTGGAATCAAAAAGATTATAACATTGAAATGTATTGAGTGTTGTTCTAGTGAGGTTTGTACTCCAGTCTTCTGACAGTACAGCTGGTTTGTACTCCAGTCTTCTGACAGTACAGCTGGTTTGTACTCCAGTCTTCAGACAGTACAGCTGGTTTGTACTCCAGTCTTCAGACAGTACAGCTGGTTTGTACTCCAGTCTTCAGACAGTCAGCTGGTTTGTACTCCAGTCTTCAGACAGTACAGCTGGTTTGTACTCCAGTCTTCAGACAGTACAGCTGGTTTGTACTCCAGTCTTCTGACAGTTCAGCTGGTTTGTACTCCAGTCTTCTGACAGTACAGCTGGTTTGTACTCCAGTCTTCTGACAGTACAGCTGGTTTGTACTCCAGTCTTCTGACAGTACAGCTGGTTTGTACTCCAGTCTTCTGACAGTTCAGCTGGTTTGTACTCCAGTCTTCTGACAGTTCAGCTGGTTTGTACTCCAGTCTTCTGACAGTACAGCTGGTTTGTACTCCAGTCTTCTGACAGTACAGCTGGTTTGTACTCCAGTCTTCTGACAGTTCAGCTGGTTTGTACTCCAGTCTTCTGACAGTACAGCTGGTTTGTACTCCAGTCTTCTGACAGTTCAGCTGGTTTGTACTCCAGTCTTCTGACAGTTCAGCTGGTTTGTACTCCAGTCTTCTGACAGTACAGCTGGTTTGTACCCGTCGAAGCAGTGTTTGTATCTGAGCTACTAACCTTTCCGTTCTCAGTTACAGGGCTGTGTTCCATCTTCTCTGTGTTTGTACTCCAGAGACAGCGCGGGGTGGGACACCAGACAGTACACATTGACTCCACTCAGACAGTACACAACCCAGCTCAGACAGACACAGCTTAAATCACGTCTTCACCAAATTCACTGGTTTTACTTTAGTCTGTCTAAAAGGGTGCTGTGTGGCATGTTGACACTGCAGACCTTACACATACACTGGTTGGTACACTCAAACATTAGGCTTTTGTCCCAGTCATCTACTAGACAGATGGTTTGTAAGCCATTTCAGACAGTGACAGCTGGTGATCCAGACATAACGTTAATGCTGTTTGAACCGGAGTCTTGAGTAAAGTGGTCTGCCAGCTTGCTACAGCCCTTATATCCATGAGTTTCAGCATGTAAGCTTAACCTGACAGTACAGCTGTTTTTACTCCATTCTTCCGACAGTTTTCAGCTGTTTGTACTCCAGTCTTCTGACAAGTACGCTTGTTTGTACTCCATTCTTCAGACAGTACAGCGGTTTTGTACTCCAAGTCTTCTGACCGTACAGCTGGTTTTTGTTACGCCAGTCCTTTTCTGACCGTAACAGCATGGTTTGACTCAGTCTTCTGACAGTACAGCTGGTTTGTGTGGGCGAGTGTTTGATCTGAGGCTAGCTAACTTCCTGTCTCATTAAAGGGCGCCCGTGTTCACTTTCTTCTTGTTTTTTGGATACTCGGGGGGGGGGGGGGGAGGACACCAGACAGACACACACACAGACACACACACACACACACACTCTCACCAAACTCTGGTACTTTAGATTTGTCTAAAAGGAGGCTGTGATGGGCATAGTGCTGACAACAAGTGCAGGAACCTTACACATACACTGAGTGGACAAAACATTAGGAACTCTCTTTCCATGACATAGACTACTGAGACATGGATTGGGTATGTAAAGCCATTCAGAGGGTGAATGGGCAAGACAAAATATTTAAGTGCCTTTGAACGGGGTGTAGTAAAATGGCTCTTTGGCTAGCTTTTGCTACAGCCTATATCAATGAGCGTTAGCATTCTAGCTAACAACTGCTGCATCCAAAGTAGTTATTTTGCAAAGATCACAACCAAATATAATCTTAGCGACTGTTCAAGCAAGAATCAAAACATAATTGTAAGCGTATGAGAACCCCAAAAAAGTGATTTTGTTTAGAAGTACTAAAAACGTAAACCTAGGCTATGTTGAATGGGTGCAGATGGCTTTCTTACTGCCGTGCGCATCTGTGCGTGACCTCAGTGTGTTGTGGAAAAGGCTCTATAGCCTGTTGTCCATCGTCTTTTTAAATAGTGAGCCAACGTGTTTTCAGCACTTTTAGTTCCCTGAATGATCTAAACTCGTTTTCTCTCTTGTCTGAACTTGAACTTTTAAAAGTGAGATTTTAACTGGACAGTTACTTTAAGGTCAACAGATATCTAATCACCTGACCTTGATCGCATCATGGCATCATGGCATCCTGACATGCAGTCATTTCAGGTTTCTCAGTTTCACTCCCTCCGGTGGCTTCCCCTGGTTAGCTAACAGGCGGAAAGAAAAACGCTTTGAGCTCCCTCCCTATGCTCCCCAGCTGCACGCATGCACATACACACACACACACACACACACACAGAATACGCACGCTCACGAACACATCAAACGCTCACAGGCAGTCCTCTCCAAAAACAGTACCTCACCCTATTTTCATCCCTCCCTCCCCCATCCTCTCGCCAGTCTTTTTATATTTTTGATCCCGAACATGAGCCTGTAGAGGAGTGTTTTAGAAAGGCTGACGAACATCTAGACCTCAACAACATGACACCTTTGGCAACACACTTTTAGAAACACAGACACATACACACTTCATAATGGTAATGATGTTGATTGCCTTGATGCAGGCTTTAGGCGAGCTCTCCTTTATGACCAATAACTCACGCTGTATTAATTTCCCAGCACTGAAAGGATCATTCGCTAGTGGATTTCCCTGTGGATTTCTAGTAGGCTAGGCCTATCTGTGGACGGCGCGAGGACAGTACAGTAAGAATGCTGTGTGGGTTGTGTTGAAGTGTTCCACAACATCCCAGCCCTTCACTCATACACATACACACAACCCTCAGCCCCTTGCTCGCCTTGGTCTCTCGACCATATACATATTTAGGATATAGAATGGACACAATATGCCTTCCCGTGAATCCTCTGTTTTGTAGTAAAGATGAATCAATACAGAAATATAACTGACCCATTCAGTATAATACGCTTCAGTCGGTGTGGATTGTTGTTAGTTAATTATTTGAAACGGGTCAATCAAACTGATCCAAGAACAGCACTCGGAGACGCTTTCTGAATACAAGCCCTAATTGGAGTAAACTAATGGACGACAACACTTAGGCTTCTACTTCCAGCTTATACATACTGTATACATTTTACGGACACAGTATATTTTGCAATAGTTATCTTTTGTTTGTTTTTAGTCCCGTCCTCCAGCTCCACTCAAACCCCTCCCATCTATCTCTGAACACCATCCAGTTTTGATTTCTATTTGCCTGTGATGTGATGTTTCACTAAAGTTCTGAACCTTTCTATTCTCATAGATTCTACATATTGTAAATTAAAGATAAACATGTTTGCTAAGAGTATGATGATATTATTGATCGATTGACTATTGACTTTTCAAATCACCCAGCAGTGCTATTTGCAGAGTTAGCTCCAGGTAAATGTTGCAATTCTTCAGCCATTCCTGAACCTGCTGCCAAAAACAAGCTACATATGGACAGTACCAAAACAAATGATTGTCTCTTCGCAGCAAAATCTGCAGAGCTGGGATGGTTGTACCCCCCATATATATAACATTATATTGGTTGCAATAATTTTGTATAGTAATTTAAATTGGAAAACTTTTGAATCCAGCATCCGTTTTGTGTATCAGTTCATAAACCATGTCCCATGGAATCGTAACATCGAAAACCTCTTCCCAACTATTTAGCAATCTATATGGCTCAGCTGTCAATTTTTTTAGTCCTTAAATTAAACTGGTATACTTTTTTATTTATCACAATTCTTTTAGCCAATTTTGGTCTTTAATGCATGGCCGACAGACAAGTTCCATACTTGCTCCCCCGTCCGCTTGCCTCTTCCATTTTTGCGGTAATGCTGCAATTAGTTGGTTGTAATTTGGAGTAGAGCAGACATTTCCATATTGTTGTTAGCTGCATGTGTGACACAACTCCACCACTCCTATTTATGATATTTACAAAGATTTTAAAACTTTTTTCCCAAAATATTGTTTTTTTTAGAGTTTAACCATAATTTGTTGTAATATTTGTTCTGTCTTTTCTGGTGGATTAAACTGAAAGTTTAACCAACTGTCTATGGCTTGTTTTAAAAATAGCGACATTTTCAAATAACCGAAAGTGAGAGGTTGTAATCTGAATAAAGGGAAAAGGGCCATTCTTGAACATGGGGTGGGACATTCTTACTAATCTGCTAGAGAACCAGTTCAGATTTAAGGATAACTTTTGTATGACTGAAGCCTTTAGTGAGAGGTCTAATGCTTTTAATATTTAATCATTTCTGCCCTCCAAATTCGAATAGAATTGGTCTATATTTTTATTTTTTCTGAATACTCACGCAAGCAATCAAATACTAACGTCTGTTCGGATATTCAAATATTTGAATAACCGTGCCCATCCCCAGTAGAGAGTAAGCAACCTAAGTAGAGGAGAGTTCTCACTAAAGGTTGAGAGTTGGTCATTTAGCTCATTGCTGTTAATGAAGGCTAAAGTGCAGACAGAGTTGATAACCCAGTCTCATTGATGGGTAACTATAATATATGCCATTTAGCAGAAGATTTTATCCAAAGCGACTTAGTCATGCATTTTTACGTATGGCTGGTCCCGGGAATCGAACCCACTATCCTGGCGTTACAAGCGCCAGGCTCTACCAACTGAGCTACAGAGGCCCACTGTTATTCATTTAACCGTCCAGCCAATTAGCCAGTCTGCAAACCATTCAGGCAGCCAGTCAGCTAACCAGCCAGCCAGTCCTCCAGCCAGTCGATGGATACTGACTTAGCTTAGCACTCTCTCTTAGTGCTGCTGGCTGGCTGGGTGACTGGGTGCCTGAATGGTTTGCAGACTGGCCAATTGGCTGGCTGGTTAAATGGCTGGTTGGTTTGGTCGGCTGGCTGACTGGCTGGGAGGTTAGCTGGCTGGTTGAATAGCTGGCTGGTTAGCAGGCTGGCTGACTGGCTGGCTGCTTGGATATCCCAGGAGGCAGCTGGTGTTTGCCCAGGAAGCTGGCTGGGGCCACTGATGTGGTTCTCCTCCCTCCTCCCCCATGGAGGTCCTCCACCACACCCACACACCACGCCTGGTCTATGTCTGCCTCCTCGCCACCCCCCCTTCATCTGGAAAGACGCTGCCTCTCTCTCGCTCTCATATAAAAGGACTTTTCTCTCTCATGAAAGGACTTTTCTCCACTGAGCTGATAACCAAATCCTTAATTGAGATTCAGACACTTCGTAAAAGAGGGTGTTTGGACTCCTCTTGTCAGATTTCGGATGGATCTTTGAGTTGGGTAGCTCCGACGCCTGTTTTATGGGGCATTTCCACCTGAGACGAAGGCTACCCCACACCAGTGTTTGGCCAGTGTTTATGTTGATGTGAGCTCTAGTGTTATTTTTTGGGAACTGTTCCATCAGGAGGGTGACACTAAAGACTTGGGGTGAGCAGAATCAACCTTTGTGAGAAGGTGATAACTGTGGAAGGTGGTAAGCCATGTTCACAGGTAGCCATCTCCGGTGGAAATTCGCCATTAGTGTTTTCGTGGTTACAGTGTGGTGGGCAGTAACATCATTTTAACTTGATGTGAGGCGTTTGCCCGGTGCAAATTATGCCTTGGCAGCTGAGAGGTATGAAATAGGTTGTGTGTGTATCTGTGTCCAGGAAACTGGCCCTATACGTGCCATTTGTGAATCACCTCAACTCCCCTTTTTAGTGACGTCATCATCGCAGCTCTCACAAGCTTCTCTATCAACAGCCAGTCCAGTGTGCATTCTGAACATAGGCGGCACTCAAGTGTGGTTGAAGAATAGCACACCTTTCCCTTTCATTGGACTGTTGAAGGACGGGACTCAACCTGCGTGCCAAACAGGACACAGGCAAATTGTTGGTGTTGTTTTTAGGGGGGGAAACTGCCTGGCTGCACAAAGGCACCGTTGTTTGAGGAAGTGAGGTCACTGTGAAAGCCCTGGGTCGTATTCATTAGGGCAATCCGTAGCAAAACCTTTTACAACTTGAAACTTTAAGTACTCCTTGTGAAGTTTTGCTACAGAGACCGTTTGGTGGGGTTTGGTGACCGCTTGGGGGAGTTTGGTGACCGCTTGGTGGGGTTTGGTGACCGCTTGGTGGGGTTTGGTGACCGCTTGGGGGAGTTTGGTGACCGCTTGGTGGGGTTTGGTGACCGCTTGGGGGAGTTTGGTGACCGCTTGGGGGAGTTTGGTGACCGCTTGGTGGAGTATAAACCTATCCTAAGGGGATACACAGACTCACAGCAGCAACCGTTTCAACCCCAGACCAGATGAGAGAGCGCCTCCTTCTGTTGCATGGCTGTAACAGCAGCTGTTCTCTGTGCAGGCTGGCACACTGGAACAGATCTGCGGCTGGCACACAGCTGCTATCATAGTGTGCCAGTCTGAACACGTGTAGTTACCCTTTAATGCAGGTTCGCACCAGCCAGAGACCGTTGTTTAGTTAGCGGTATTTCTGTAGCCCTCATGAGATTGCAGAGTTTGACAAACAAATGGGCACTGGATTGACGCAAATAATCAGGATATCATTCTGCCAGGTAGGCATAGGCTACTTTGTAGTTAACATTTAATTGAGAACGTTTTTGGGAAAGCCTTTCCATCTACCAGCAGATGGTTATCATTAGCATTGTCGCTAACGGCTACACAAAGTGTAGACTAGACATAAGAGCACCACAACACAGACGGGCATTCCTGAGCCCTTTCAGAAAGATGCAGGAAAATATGCATTTTGTTCAAGTCTTGTGATTCACATGGGCAATTTAAGGAATTTTCTAATAAGTTCAATACATTTAGTTGATTTCCTAC
>LR778289.1:34574428-34707148 GCA_902810595.1 Coregonus sp. 'balchen'
TCCATCCTCGTATAAACTCACCAGAGATCCTCTTTATAAAGTCTTTAAACAGGCCTGTTAAACCACAAGGCTGGCATTGTTGGGGATGATTTGGAATACTGGTTGAGGTGAGGGAGGGAGGGAGGGAGGGAGGGAGGGTGGGAGGGGAGGGAGGGTGGGAGAGGGAGGGAGGGATTGAGGGGAAACGTTTAGAACGCAACTTTGCAGATAGAAACGTAACAGAAAGAGCTGAGGACAGAACCTTATCTGTTCAACATTTCTATACTGAACGTTCCTCTTTTCTCCCGTCCTCCCTCTCTCCCCTCCCCCTCCCTCCCCCCCCCCCCCCTCCCTCCCCTCTCCAGGCTATCAGCAACAAGGACCAACACAGCATCTCCTACACGTTATCCAGAGTCCAGACGGTGGTGGTGGAGTATACTCATGATAACAACACAGACATGTTCCAGGTAACTACACACTCATAGTTCTGGGCCCAGTTGCATAAAACATATTTTAAGGTGAATTTCCCCCTTAAATTAAGTGAAAGAGTGCTTCATTCAGTATGGATATCAATGTAAACAGCATTTGTGGAGGTGAATGTTGCTTTCATCTGCCCACCAGCTAGCTTCAAAACGAAACAGTGTTAGGCCTAGTTCTTTTTATCTAGACTAGGCTGCGGAATGGTTTTCAACTTGGTAGTGTTTCTCTTGTCCATAAAAATACTCAGATATCAGTTATATTAGCCTACCTTTAAAAAAAACGAATATTATATCCGTATCAAGTGTAGGCTATTGTTATTTTATCTTGATCATCTGGTGAAGCACATCTGCAACGTTCTTTCTTCCATTAGGCTGCTTTCTGTTTAAAACGATAAGCCAGAGGAAAGGGCCCAGGATCATCCCACATTGGAGAGGGGAAAACACGTTAGGCCCTATCTGACATTTTACACTGCTTTGGTGCTCTCCACTCTTTCTACAGCCTCCACTGCTTTGGTGCTCTCCACTCTTTCTACAGTCTCCACTGTTCTGGTGCTCTCCACTCTTTCTACAGTCTCCACTGTTCTGGTGCTCTCCACTCTTTCTACAGCCTCCACTGCTTTGGTGCTCTCCACTCTTTCTACAGCCTCCACTGCTCTGGTGCTCTCCACTCTTTCTACAGCCTCCACTGCTTTGGTGCTCTCCACTCTTTCTACAGCCTCCACTGCTTTGGTGCTCTCCACTCTTTCTACAGCCTCCACTGCTTTGGTGCTCTCCACTCTTTCTCACAGCCTCCACTGCTTTGGTGCTCTCCACTCTTTCTACAGCCTCCACTGCTTTGGTGCTCTCCACTCTTTCTACAGCCTCCACTGCTTTGGTGCTCTCCACTCTTTCTACAGAACGTCTCCACTGCTTTGGTGCTCTCCACTCTTTCTACAGCCTCCACTGCTTTGGTGCTCTCCACTCTTTCTACAGTCTCCACTGCTTTGGTGCTCTCCACTCTTTCTACAGCCTCCACTGCTTTGGTGCTCTCCACTCTTTCTACAGAACGTCTCCACTGCTTTGGTGCTCTCCACTCTTTCTACAGCCTCCACTGCTTTGGTGCTCTCCACTCTTTCTACAGTCTCCACTGCTTTGGTGCTCTCCACTCTTTCTACAGCCTCCACTGCTTTGGTGCTCTCCACTCTTTCTACAGCCTCCACTGCTTTGGTGCTCTCCACTCTTTCTACAGCCTCCACTGCTTTGGTGCTCTCCACTCTTTCTACAGCCTCCACTGTTCTGTTGCGTTATGTTAATAACTACCATATGTATTGAACATTAAGGCTATGCCGGTTAGGGAATAGGCCGTTTGGCATGTAGCCCTGCTGTGTGCTGGCTGTGCTGTGCTGCTGTGCGCTGCCAGACTCTGGAGGTGCAGGCAAGTTGAAATATGCTAAACCATCGTTTGTGACGTCACCATGTCGTCACCATCGACGATGGATGTCACACATCGATAAATCACCCAACCTAATTCTTTTGACTAGGGCCCTTAGGGGTCTGTAGTGTACCCTATTCCTTATGTCCCTCTGGACCTCCAAGCCAGTTCCACTGCATTTTTTCATTGTTCCCCTCTAATCAGGGACTGATTTAGACCTGGGACACCAGGTGGGAGAAATTAATGATCAGGTAGAACAGAAAACCAGCAGGCTCTGGACCTCGTAGAGTCAGAGTTGAATCCCCCTGCCCTATATAGTTAAACTTATTTTAACCAGCGCCAATAGGACTCTGTAGTGCACTATTAGGGAATAAGGTGCCATTTGGGAAGTAGCCATATTCTTATATTTATGTGAATGTATTAGCTTGTGTTTGTACTTTCAGATGTGTTGTGTGTTTACTTGTTATAATATGAAGTAAGTAAGCCTTGTCCGAGTCAGAATGGCCCATGAGGCAGGAGCTGGTTTCTGTAGTCTGAGGCAGCCTGAAGGACAAGGACAACCCCCTTGATTCTTTTATATAATGTGGATAAATAACATATTACCTGTTTTGAATGGACTCTGTGGAGTCAATGTCTCTAAGCACATTTCCTTCTCCTGTCTTTCTCTCTCTCTCCCCATTTCTCTTCCTCCCTAAACCCTCCCTCCCTTATTCACCCCATCTCCCTCCTCCCTCCAGCCCATTCCCTGCTTTTTTTCATGTTCCCCCTCTAATCATGGCCTGACTCTACCCTCCGACCCTGGAATTGTCTGCCCATAACCCCATCCCTCCTACCCTCGTGGTCCATTGCTCCCCCTGCCCTCATTCACTCTTTTCCAGCTGCCCTCTGTCGTGCATCCCCTAGGTCCCGTCCTTCTTGTGTCCATATTCTTATATTTTGTGACATGTCTTCCTTGTGTTTTGTCCATCTTTCCATCTGTCTGTCGTCTTTCTCTGCTTATAATCCCTTACTCCCTAGCCTTGTCCGGCCCATGGCCCATGACTGCCGCGCTGGTTTCTGTATCTCCACGTCCTCCTGTAGGTCGACCCCCCCCCTTGTGTCTTTTTCTCCAATGTGTCATCCCTCCCTTATTACCCTGTTTCCCATGCCTCGTGGTCTGTCTCTACACCTCCTCCCTGTCTTCTCTCTCCCTCCCTCCCCCTCTGTCCATCCTCCCTCCCTCCCTTATTGTCCATCTCCCTCCCTCTGTCTGTCCATCTCCCTCCCTCCCTCCCTCCCTCCCTCTGTCTGTCCATCTCCCTCCCTCCCTCCCTCTTCTGTCCATCTCCCTCCCTCCCTCCCCCTCTGTCGTCATCTCCCTCCCTCCCTCCCCCCTCCCTCTCTGCCACTCCCTCCCTCCCTGTCGCCTCTCCCTCCCTCCCTCTGTCTGTCCATCTCCCCTCCCCCTCCCTCTGTCTGTCCATCTCCCCTCCCTCCCTCCCTCTGTCTTCCATCCCTCCCTCCCTCATCTCCTCCCTCCTCCCTCCCTCCCTCTGTCTGTCCATCTCCCCTCCCTCCCCCCCTCCCTCCCCCTCTCCCTCCCTCCCTCCCTCTCCCTCCTCCCTCCCTCCCCCGTCCTGTCAGATTGGTCGTTCCACAGAGAGCCCTATAGACTTTGTGGTAACCGACACAGTGGCAGGGAGCCAGAGTAACTCAGACACCCAGTCAGTCCAGAGCACCATCTCCCGATTCGCCTGCCGCGTCACGTGTCAGAGGACGCCCCCCTACACCGCACGCATCTACGCTGCAGGCTTCGACAGCTCCAAGAACATCTTCCTAGGGGTGAGGGGGGAGGGGGGAGGGGAGGGGAGGGGGGAGGGGAGGGGGAGGTGAGGGGAGGGGGGAGGAGGGGAGGGGGGAGGGGTGAGTGGGGAGGGGAGGTGTGTGTGTGTCACTAAAATGAAAATAAAGGGATTTTCACCTCCCTCTCTCTTTTGATTTGATTTGTTAAAATATTTAGAAAGGTACGTGCATACAACACAGTACAGTAAATCATGACATAATAAAGAAAATTAACTTACTTTATATTTCCCTCTCTACCCCCCCCCCCCCCCATCCCCCGTCAGGAGAAGGCAGCTAAATGGAAGACGTGTGACGGTCAGATGGACGGGCTGACCACCAACGGCGTGCTGGTGATGCACCCTCGCCACGGCTTCACAGAGGACTCCAAACCGGGCGTCTGGAGAGAGATCTCTGTCTGCGGCAATGTCTTCACCCTCCGAGAGACTCGCTCCGCTCAGCAACGGGGCAAGATGGTGAGAGAGAGAGACACACCCGTACACACACACACACACACACACACACACACACACACACACAGGGCAAGATGGTGAGAGAGAGGAAATACTTTTTTTTTGGGGGGGGGGGGTAGATCAGCTTTAATATTGCAGATAGATTGTAACTTCAATCAATGTAATTGTCTGCATCACTTCCAATCCCCCATATGTTTGTTTTTTCTCGCAAAAATTAATAATTATATATATATATATACACATTGGGGAGAACAAGTATTTGATACACTGTCGATTTTGCAGGTTTTCCTACTTACAAAGCATGTAGAGGTCTGTAATTTTTTATCATAGGTACACTTCAACTGTGAGAGACGGAATCTAAAACAAAAATCCAGAATATCACATTGTATGATTTTTAAGTAATTAATTTGCATTTTATTTGGTTGTAATTTTGGGTAGAGCAGACATTTCCATATTGTTGTTAGCTGCATGTGTGACATAACTCCACCAGTCCTACCTATGATATCATTTACAAAGATTATACCTTTTAAAACATTTTTTCAAAAAATTATGTTTTTTTAACCACAATATATGTTGCATTATTTGTTCTGTTGTTTCTGGAAGATTAAATTGAAATTGCAACCAACTTTCTATGGCTTGTTTTAGAAATAGTGATATTTGGGAGATTTCCTTTTCAAATAACTAAAAGTGAGTGGTTGTAATCTGAATAAAGGGAAAAAGGCCATTCTTGAACATTGGGTGAGACAATCTTACTAATTTGCTAGAGAACCAGTTTAGATTTAAGTGTAACTTTTGTATGACTGAAGCTTTTAGTGATAGGTCTAATGCTTTAATATTTAATCATTTGTGTCCTCCGAATTCATATTCATTATATAAATAGGCCCGTTTAATTTTGTCTGGCTTGCCGTTCCAAATAAAATGGAATATTTTTTTCTCATATAATTTCAAAAACTGTTTGCTAGGCGTAGGCAAGAACATAAGCAAATAGGTAAACTGGGATAATACTAAAGAGTTAATCAGGGTGATTTTTCCACAAATTGACAGGTATTTACCTTTCCATGGTAGCAAGATCTTATCTATTTTTGCTAACTTTCTATTAAAATGTATTGGAGTGAGATCATTTATTTCATTTGGGATATGTATTCAGAGTATATCCACATCACCATCAGACCATTTTATTGGTAAACTACATGGTAATGTAAAAATTGTATTTTTTAGTGATCCAATACGTAATATAGTACATTTATCATAATTTGATTGTAATCCAGAGTGGTTAGAAAATGTATCTAGATCCTCTATGAGGCTGTGGAGGGATTAAAGTTGTGGATTTAAGAGAGAACATGAATCATCAGCGTACAACGACACCTTTGTTTTTAAGCCCTGGATTTCTAATCCCTTGATATTATTGTTGGATCTTAATACTTGGTGGAATCACCTTTTGGCAGCCACTACAGCTGTGAATAATTTTGAATAAGATTCTACCAACCTTGCACAACTCTTAGCCCACATGAAAAAATACTACAGTATATTTCAGCAGTAAGGCCTGGGGGAGTGTGGTATATGGCCAATATAACACAGCTAAGGGCAGAAAGAGATTAATGAAGCGCCGGTCTTCATTCAGTTTTGAACGGTCTGGGCTAGAGACAAGCATTTTTCTGCATTGTAAAGGTGCAACCACGGACACAAAGCCATGCTCTGTTTGTTTATATGGCAGAGGCTGTGGTATAGCTATGCCCAGAGCCATATATTAAGAAATAAATGACTGGCTAAGTCTAATCAGACTTGCCTGTGATCATGGTTTTCACAGATTAATTCAAATGATACTAATGACTTTGCTGGTGATGCGCGCCTCTCAACTGATACTAATGACTTTGCTGGTGATGCGCGCCTCTCAACTGATAGTAATGACTTTGCTGGTGATGCGCGCCTCTCAAATGATACAAATGTAACAACAGCCTGAGAACACTGGACTTGAAACAACCACACATACAGTGGGGAGAACAAATATTTGATACACTGCCGATTTTTGCAGGTTTTCCTACTTACAAAGCATGTAGAGGTCTGTAATTTTTATCATAGGTACACTTCAACTGTGAGAGACGGAATCTAAAACAAAAATCCAGAAAATCACATTGTATGATTTTTAAGTAATTCATTTGCATTTTATTGCATGACATAAGTATTTGATCACCTACCAACCAGTAAGAATTCCGGCTCTCACAGACCTGTTAGTTTTTCTTTAAGAAGCCCTCCTGTTCTCCACTCATTACCTGTATTAACTGCACCTGTTTGAACTCGTTACCTGTATAAAAGACACCTGTCCACACACTCAATCAAACAGACTCCAACCTCTCCATAATGGCCAAGACCAGAGAGCTGTGTAAGGACATCAGGGATAAAATTGTAGACCTGCACAAGAATGGGATGGGCTACAGGACAATAGGCAAGCAGCTTGGTGAGAAGGCAACAACTGTTGGTGCAATATTAGAAAATGGAAGAAGTTAAAAATGACGGTCAATCACCCTCGGTCTGGGGATCCATGCAAGATCTCACCTTGTGGGGCATCAATGATCATGAGGAAGGTGAGGGATCAGCCCAGAACTACACGGCAGGACCTGGTCAATGACCTGAAGAGAGCTGGGACCACAGTCTCAAAGGAAACCATTAGTAACACACTACACCGTCATGGATTAAAATCCTACAGCGCACGCAAGGTCCCCCTGCTCAAGCCAGCGCATGTCCAGGCCCGTCTGAAGTTTGCCAATGACCATCTGGATGATCCAGAGGAGGAATGGGAGAAGGTCATGTGGTCTGATGAGACAAATATAGAGCTTTTTGGTCTAAACTCCACTCGCCGTGTTTGGAGGAAGAAGAAGGATGAGTACAACCCCAAGAACACCATCCCAACCGTGAAGCATGGAGGTGGAAACATCATTCTTTGGGGATGCTTTTCTGCAAAGGGGACAGGACGACTGCACCGTATTGAGGGGAGGATGGATGGGGCCATGTATCGTGAGATCTTGGCCAACAACCTCCTTCCCTCAGTAAGAGCATTGAAGATGGGTCGTGGCTGGGTCTTCCAGCATGACAACGACCCAAAACACACAGCCAGGGCAACTAAGGAGTGGCTCCGTAAGAAGCATCTCAAGGTCCTGGAGTGGCCTAGCCAGTCTCCAGACCTGAACCCAATAGAAAATCTTTGGAGGGAGCTAAAAGTCTGTATTGCCCAGAGACAGCCCCGAAACCTGAAGGATCTGGAGAAGGTCTGTATGGAGGAGTGGGACAAAATCCCTGCTGCAGTGTGTGCAAACCTGGTCAAGACCTACAGGAAACGTATGATCTCTGTAATTGCAAACAAAGGGTTCTGTACCAAATATTAAGTTCTGCTTTTCTGATGTATCAAATACTTATGTCATGCAATAAAATGCAAATTAATTACTTAAAAATCATACAATGTGATTTTCTGGATTTTTTTTTTAGATTCCGTCTCTCACAGTTGAAGTGTACATTTACCTATGATAAAAAATTACAGACCTCTACATGCTTTGTAAGTAGGAAAACCTGCAAAGTCGGCAGTGTATCAAATACTTGTTCTCCCCACTGTATATAACCATGTGACATTTAATGTTTTATCTGACCGTCACTAGTGCTCTCAAGTCAAAAGTCCATGTGCATTCCACTGGTTACGTTAATAAGTGAGTGTTTAAAAATTATATATAAAGATTAGGAAAAGTTTTGCGGCACACCTGAGAGTTCTTCAAGGCTGCGGCACACCGGTGGGGAACCACTGATCTACATGATGCCACAGGAAAATGACAGTGTTACGTTGACTGTTCTAAAGTAGTGTAGTCACTCACCTTCCCTGTACGCTCCTGTATAAAGTAGTGCAGTCACTCACCTTCCCTGTGCCCTCCTGTATAAAGTAGTGTAGTCACTCACCTTCCCTGTACGCTCCTGTATAAAGTAGTGTAGTCACTCACCTTCCCTGTACGCTCCTGTATAAAGTAGTGCAGTCACTCACCTTCCCTGCTCCCTCCTGTATAAAGTAGTGTAGTCACTCACCTTCCCTGTACGCTCCTGTATAAAGTAGTGCAGTCACTCATCTTCCCTGCTCCCTCCTGTATAAAGTAGTGTAGTCACTCACCTTCCCTGTGCCCTCCTGTATAAAGTAGTGCAGTCACTCACCTTCCCTGCTCCCTCCTGTATAAAGTAGTGTAGTCACTCACCTTCCCTGGGCCCTCCTGTATAAAGTAGTGTAGTCACTCACCTTCCCTGCTCCCTCCTGTATAAAGTAGTGCAGTCACTCACCTTCCCTGTGCCCTCCTGTATAAAGTAGTGCAGTCACTCATCTTCCCTGTGCCCTCTTGTATAAAGTAGTGCAGTCACTCACCTTCCCTGCTCCCTCCTGTATAAAGTAGTGTAGTCACTCACCTTCCCTGTGCCCTCCTGTATAAAGTAGTGTAGTCACTCACCTTCCCTGCTCCCTCCTGTATAAAGTAGTGCAGTCACTCACCTTCCCTGTGCCCTCCTGTATAAAGTAGTGCAGTCACTCATCTTCCATGTGCCCTCCTGTATAAAGTAGTGCAGTCACTCATCTTCCCTGCTCCCTCCTGTATAAAGTAGTGTAGTCACTCACCTTCCCTGGGCCCTCCTGTATAAAGTAGTGTAGTCACTCACCTTCCCTGCTCCCTCCTGTATAACGTTTAGGCCTTTTGCTTGTCCTTGACATGTCTTAGGTTTAGTGTGAAGGTCAGTGATTTGAGGCTATAGCCTTTGGCAGTATAGGCTGTAGTTGTCAGTTAGAGGGTAGTATTTACCGGATATATGACAGTATGTGTCTCTGTTAAATGGGATGGGACAAACAGGCCTCCTGGGGCTGTGTGTCGGTGGAGGACTCTATCCACCCTGGCCTCCTGGTGCTGTGTGTCGGTGGAGGACTCTATCCACCCTGGCCTCCTGGTGCTGTGTGTCGGTGGAGGACTCTATCCACCCTGGCCTCCTGGGGCTGTGTGTCGGTGGAGGACTCTATCCACCCTGGCCTCCTGGTGCTGTGTGTCGGTGGAGGACTCTATCCACCCTGGCCTCCTGGTGCTGTGTGGCGGTGGAGGACTCTATCCACCCTGGCCTCCTGGTGCTGTGTGTCGGTGGAGGACTCTATCCACCCTGGCCTCCTGGTGCTGTGTGTCGGTGGAGGACTCTATCCACCCTGGCCTCCTGGTGCTGTGTGTCGGTGGAGGACTCTATCCACCCTGGCCTCCTGGTGCTGTGTGTCGGTGGAGGACTCTATCCACCCTGGCCTCCTGGTGCTCTGTGTCGGTGGAGGACTCTATCCACCCTGGCCTCCTGGTGCTGTGTGTCGGTGGAGGACTCTATCCACCCTGGCCTCCTGGTGCTGTGTGTCGGTGGAGGACTCTATCCACCCTGGCCTCCTGGTGCTGTGTGTCGGTGGAGGACTCTATCCACCCTGGCCTCCTGGTGCTGTGTGTCGGTGGAGGACTCTATCCACCCTGGCCTCCTGGTGCTGTGTGTCGGTGGAGGACTCTATCCACCCTGGCCTCCTGGTGCTGTGTGTCGGTGGAGGACTCTATCCACCCTGGCCTCCTGGTGCTGTGTGTCGGTGGAGGACTCTATCCACCCTGGCCTCCTGGTGCTGTGTGTCGGTGGAGGACTCTATCCACCCTGGCCTCCTGGTGCTGTGTGTCGGTGGAGGACTCTATCCACCCTGGCCTCCTGGTGCTGTGTGTCGGTGGAGGGCTCTATCCACCCTGGCCTCCTGGTGCTGTGTGTCTGTGGAGGACTCTATCCACCCTGGCCTGGTGCTGTGTGTCGGTGGAGGACTCTATCCACCCTGGCCTCCTGGTGCTGTGTGTCGGTGGAGGACTCTATCCACCCTGGCCTCCTGGTGCTGTGTGTCGGTGGAGGACTCTATCCACCCTGGCCTCCTGGTGCTCTGTGTCGGTGGAGGACTCTATCCACCCTGGCCTCCTGGTGCTGTGTGTCGGTGGAGGACTCTATCCACCCTGGCCTCCTGGTGCTGTGTGGCGGTGGAGGACTCTATCCACCCTGGCCTCCTGGTGCTGTGTGTCGGTGGAGGACTCTATCCACCCTGGCCTCCTGGTGCTCTGTGTCGGTGGAGGACTCTATCCACCCTGGCCTCCTGGTGCTGTGTGTCGGTGGAGGACTCTATCCACCCTGGCCTCCTGGTGCTGTGTGTCGGTGGAGGACTCTATCCACCCTGGCCTCCTGGTGCTGTGTGTCGGTGGAGGACTCTATCCACCCTGGCCTCCTGGTGCTGTGTGTCGGTGGAGGACTCTATCCACCCTGGCCTCCTGGTGCTGTGTGTCGGTGGAGGGCTCTATCCACCCTGGCCTCCTGGTGCTGTGTGTCTGTGGAGGACTCTATCCACCCTGGCCTGGTGCTGTGTGTCGGTGGAGGACTCTATCCACCCTGGCCTCCTGGTGCTGTGTGTCGGTGGAGGACTCTATCCACCCTGGCCTCCTGGTGCTGTGTGTCGGTGGAGGACTCTATCCACCCTGGCCTCCTGGTGCTCTGTGTCGGTGGAGGACTCTATCCACCCTGGCCTCCTGGTGCTGTGTGTCGGTGGAGGACTCTATCCACCCTGGCCTCCTGGTGCTGTGTGGCGGTGGAGGACTCTATCCACCCTGGCCTCCTGGTGCTGTGTGTCGGTGGAGGACTCTATCCACCCTGGCCTCCTGGTGCTCTGTGTCGGTGGAGGACTCTATCCACCCTGGCCTCCTGGTGCTGTGTGTCGGTGGAGGACTCTATCCACCCTGGCCTCCTGGTGCTGTGTGTCGGTGGAGGACTCTATCCACCCTGGCCTCCTGGTGCTGTGTGTCGGTGGAGGACTCTATCCACCCTGGCCTCCTGGTGCTGTGTGTCGGTGGAGGACTCTATCCACCCTGGCCTCCTGGTGCTGTGTGTCGGTGGAGGACTCTATCCACCAGGCAGACTGGGGAATACAGAAGCAGTCAACACAGCAGCATCAGACATTCATAGTGTCCTACAGTATGCCCCTTCACACACACCCTCCCCCACACACACCCTCCCCCCCCACACACACACCCTCCCCCCCCCACACACACACACACACCCTCCCCCCACACACACCCTCCCCCCACATGCACATGCACAAACCATCCACATAGAATGTGTATGTAGACATGTTCACTCAGACACAGACCACCAGAACCCAGTGCCTGTAGGCCTGTTTGTCCTTCCCCAGTTTGAGTGTTCAGGGTTGAAGTGATTGTAATTAAGGACACACCCATAGGAGAACACACACACTCCCCTCTGCCTGGAGTCCTTACAGTATGTGTTTAATACAAGTCTGCCTTGATTTATAATGGGAGTGTGACATGATTTAAGCTGTGTGTGTGTGTGTGTGCAGGAGACAGCAGTGCTAGTGTAGTGTAATGTTTGAGACAGGATGTGAGTTGGGTGTAGTGTAATGTTTGAGACAGGATGTGAGTTGGGTGTAGTGTGTGTTTGAGACAGGATGTGAGTTGGGTGTAGTGTGTGTTTGAGACAGGATGTGAGTTGGGTGTAGTGTGTGTTTGAGACAGGATGTGAGTTGGGTGTAGTGTGTGTTTGAGACAGGATGTGAGTTGGGTGTAGTGTAATGTTTGAGACAGGATGTGAGTTGGGTGTAGTGTGTGTTTGAGACAGGATGTGAGTTGGATGTAGTGTTTGAGACAGGATGTGAGTTGGGTGTAGTG
Organism: Coregonus sp. 'balchen'; assembly: GCA_902810595.1. Taxonomy (NCBI): domain Eukaryota; kingdom Metazoa; phylum Chordata; class Actinopteri; order Salmoniformes; family Salmonidae; genus Coregonus; species Coregonus sp. 'balchen'. Next base: position 34,586,325 of record LR778289.1, read on the forward strand.
TTTGAGACAGGATCTGAGTTGGGTGTAGTGTAATGTTTGAGACAGGATGTGAGTTGGGTGTAGTGTTTGAGACAGGATCTGAGTTGGGTGTAGTGTAATGTTTGAGACAGGAATTGAGTTTGGTGTAGTGTAATGTTTGAGACAGGATGTGAGTTGGGTGTAGTGTAATGTTTGAGACAGGATGTGAGTTGGGTGTAGTGTAATGTTTGAGACAGGATGTGAGTTGGGTGTAGTGTAATGTTTGAGACAGGATGTGAGTTGGGTGTAGTGTAATGTTTGAGACAGGATGTGAGTTGGGTGTAGTGTAATGTTTGAGACAGGATATGAGTTGGGTGTAGTGTAATGTTTGAGACAGGATCTGAGTTGGGTGTAGTGTAATGTTTGAGACAGGATGTGAGTTTGGTGTAGTGTAATGTTTGAGACAGGATGTGAGTTGGGTGTAGTGTAATGTTTGAGACAGGATGTGAGTGGGTGTAGTGTAATGTTTGAGACAGGATGTGAGTTGGGTGTAGTGTAATGTTTGAGACAGGATGTGAGTTGGGTGTAGTGTAATGTTTGAGACAGGATGTGAGTTGGGTGTAGTGTAATGTTTGAGACAGGATGTGAGTTGGGTGTAGTGTAATGTTTGAGACAGGATGTGAGTTGGGTGTAGTGTAATGTTTGAGACAGGATGTGAGTTGGGTGTAATGTTTGAGACAGGATGTGAGTTGGGTGTAGTGTAATGTTTGAGACAGGATGTGAGTTGGGTGTAGTGTGTGTTTGAGACAGGATGTGAGTTGGGTGTAATGTTTGAGACAGGATGTGAGTTGGGTGTAATGTTTGAGACAGGATGTGAGTTGGGTGTAGTGTAATGTTTGAGACAGGATGTGAGTTGGGTGTAATGTTTGAGACAGGATGTGAGTTGGGTGTAATGTTTGAGACAGGATGTGAGTTGGGTGTAATGTTTGAGACAGGATGTGAGTTGGGTGTAGTGTGTGTGTTTGCCCTTAGCAGCAGTGACCTCAACCCCAGAGATGCTGGAGGCTAGTCTGCTGTTCTCTCTCTTTCCCTCTCTCTCACTTCTCCCCCCCCCCCCACTCTCCCCATCTTTCTATCTTTCTATGTGCAGTCTCTTTCCCTCTCTCTCTCTCTTTCTTTCTTCCTGTGTGCAGTCTCTTTCCCTCTCTCTCTCTTTCTGTGTGCAACATCTTTCTATTTCTCCCTCTCTCTTTCTTTCTCTCTGTTAGTGTGGAATATCCCTCTCCTCTCTTCTCTCTCTCTCTCTCTCTCTCTCTCTCTCTCCTCTCCTCTCTCTCTCTCTCTCTCTGTCTCCATCTGTCTCTCTCTCTCTCTCTTCTCTTTCTCGTCCTCTTCTCTCTCTCTCTCTCTCTCTCTCATCTCTCTTTCTCTCTCTCGTCCTCTCTTGTCTGTCTCTTCTTCTCTCTTCTTCTCTTCTCTCTCTCTCGTCTCTGTCTCTCTCTCTCTCTGCCTCTCCCTCTGTCTCTCTCCTCTGATCTCCCTGTCACATCTGTAGCTCCCTGCTGTAGCTCGAACATTCACTTCCTATGTCTTCCTGTCCTCCTCCTCTCTGATCATTTTCTCTTAACTCTCTGTATCTTCTCGTCTTCTTTCTCTGGACTCGTGTTCTCTCCCTCTGTCCTCTCTCTTTCTCCTCTTGTCTCTTCTCCACTCTGTCTCTCTGTACTCTCCTCGCTCTCTTCTCGTCTTCTTCCCTCTCTCATCCTCGTCTCTCTGTCTCTGCTCTCCCTCTGCTCTCTCTGTCTCTCTGTCTCTCCCTCTGTCTCTCTCTGTCTGGAATCTCCCTGTAGCAGACAGTGGTAGTAGGCTCCAGCTGGTAAGGCTGGAAAACATTGTAACAGTTTCCTAATGTCTGCCTGGATCCTCCTCCTCACTGAGACCAGTTAAATCAGTTATTTTGGACAGTGTTTCTGTGGATGTGTTCGCTGTGTTCTGTCACAGTCATTAACGCTGCAGTAAACTGTCATTGTTTACCTCCTAGGTCAGGAGATAGGATGACTTTGCCAGAATCTAGAAGTAACAATCATTTCTGGAGATTGATTGCAGCGTACACACACTACCCTGACTGCTAAATCTATAGTCCTCCCACTCCCCACTTTCTCTCAAACTACCCCTCTTCTTCACACTCATTCTCTCATTCTCTCCCGCTCTCATTCTCTCCTCTCTCCCTCTCTCCTCTCTCCCTCTCTCCCTCTCCTCTCTCTCTCCTCTCTCTCCCTCTCTCCCTCTCCTCTCCCTCTCTCCCTCTCCTCTCCCTCCCTCTCTCCCCCTCTCCTCTCTCTCCCCCTCTCCTCTCTCCCCCTCTCCTCTCTCTCAACCTCTCTCCCCTCTCCTCCTCTCTCCTCCCCTCTTCTCCTCTCTTCCCCCCCCCTCTCTCCCTCTCCCCTCTCCCCTCTCCTCTCCCCTCTCTCTTCTCTCTCTCCCCTCTCTCCCTCTCCCTCTCTCCCTCTCTCCTCTCTCTCCCTCTCTCATTCTCTCTCCCTCCATCTCCGCTGATCATGTTGTTTCCAGCTGTGTGCTCAGACAGAGACAGTCATGTATATCACCTCTCCAACTTCCCTACAGAGACTTGTAGAACAGCTGGGCTAGCCTGCCACCTACAGGGCTATACTAGACACTACACCCCTTCAACACTGTGGTCCTTAAAAGTAAACGGCTATATTGTCCGGTCCATTTCCTCAACAACTAAGAGCGTTGAAACTGGAGGCTAAACTTCTCCGCTGTTTTGGGCCCGTAGCGCTCACATTGTAGCAGCGTGAAGTGCACCCGTGCACATGCGCAGAAACTCTGTGTGACTGTGAGAGTGAAGTCTTGCATCGCGCTCATCTCAATATCTGCTGTGCTGCTCGTGGTAACGTCATATCGCTGAGTCTCAGTTTACATTTTGTTACTGTGTGATCATCTGAACTTTCTGAATGAAGGCTTAATCTGTGTGATGTTGTTTTAACGAAATGTTCTGTTCTGATGAAATGCCGCATGTTGTTGCGTATATTGACAAGCGTTTTGAAAATTCTCCCCTCAGGTGGAGGCAGAGAGCCAGGAGCTGGTGGATGGCTCTCTGATAGACCTGTGTGGTGCCACCCTCCTGTGGCGTACGGCCGAGGGCCTGAGCCGCACCCCCACCGTCAAACACCTGGAGGCTCTACGTCAGGAAATCAACGCAGCCAGGCCCCAGTGTCCCGTAGGCTTCAACACCCTGGCCTTCCCCTCCATGAGACGCAAGGTCCCTCCCTAATCAAATACAACCGTATTTTACCTGACATATTTTATATTATTCAAGTATTTTTTCCCCCCTGGTTTTGTTTTAGCAGATGCTCTTATCCAAAGCAACTTACAACAGTTATTGCATACATTTTGGTATTGGTTGCCCCAGCGGGAATCAAATCCACGACCCTGGTGTTGATAGCACCATGCTCTATCAACTGAGCCAAACATTTCCATTGGAGTCATTTAGCAGACGCTCTTATCCAGAGCCACTTACAGTTAGTGCATTCATCTTAAGGTAGCTAGGTGGGACAACCACATATCTCCGTCATAGTGAGGACATTTCTCCTCAATAAAGGAGCGATCAGTAAAGTCAGAGCTAGTAGTGCAGAGAAGACTAGTTGTAGTGCAGAGAAGACCAGTTGTAGTGCAGAGAAGACCAGTTGTAGTGCAGAGAAGACCAGTTGTAGTGCAGAGAAGACCAGTTGTAGTGCAGAGAAGACCAGTTGTAGTGCAGAGAAGACCAGTTGTAGTGCAGAGAAGACCAGTTGTAGTGCAGAGAAGACCAGTTGTAGTGCAGAGAAGACCAGTTGTAGTGCAGAGAAGACCAGTTGTAGTGCAGAGAAGACCAGTTGTAGTGCAGAGAAGACCAGTTGTAGTGCAGAGAAGACCAGTTGTAGTGCAGAGAAGACCAGTTGTAGTGCAGAGAAGACCAGTTGTAGTGCAGAGAAGACTAGTTGTAGTGCAGAGAAGGCAGCAGGGTGTTTCTGTGTTTGTTGTTGCTGCGTCTTGCTGGTGACTATTCCATTCTCCCCTTATGGGATACTTACAATGTATCTAATCTACTGTAGGACACCCCAGATGAGAAGCAGCCGTGGGTGTATCTCCAGTGTGGCCACGTCCATGGATACCACAACTGGGGGAGCCACCGGGACAGAGACAGGCTGGACCGGGACCAGGAGGAGAGGGAGCAGGGCCGGCAGGAGGGCCGGAGCAGGGAGTGCCCCATGTGCCGAGCCAGGGGGCCGTACGTTCCCCTCTGGTTGGGCTGCGAGGCAAGCTTCTATCTGGACACGGCTCCGCCCACCCACGCCTTCTCACCGTGTGGTCACGTGTGTTCTGAAAAGACGGCAGTGTTCTGGAGTCAGATCCCGCTGCCGCACGGAACACACACCTTCCACGCCTCCTGTCCGTTCTGCGCCCAGCAACTGAGCGGCGAGCAAGGATACGTTAGACTCATCTTCCAGGGCCCACTCGACTAGGGGGACTATTTGTCCTTGGTCGGAACTACTTTTTTATTGGTCGCTAAGGAACGATGCTTATAACGAAATCTTATAACTTCCAACTCCCTGGGATTGTGGGGGGATTTTCTGGACTGTTCTCTCCGTTTCTGTTTGTCTCTCCGTGTTTTTAACTGGCCTTTCTATTGTTGTTTTTTTAATGGGAATGAAAACAAAGATTTCTATATTTTCATGTGAAACAAGACAAAAAAGAAACAAGCAAACAAACACACTACTGGGTGATATGATTTAGTTTTCTGAAAGAACTGTAAACATTATTTATCTATTGTACTAACATATGACCACATATGGTTTTATTCTCGTTTGTTGCAATATCCATCCGTATTCAGCTTTAAGACTTATGCCCAGACCTCATAATAACTCAACTCCAAAAAGAAGACAAACTACATTAGTTCTACTGCTTTACTCTTCTTGGTCAAGATGCCTCACTTCAATACTGTAACATTTTTATTGTGCTATTAGAGTAGAATAATAGCAGATTTCAAGTTCAAGGGTCGTATTCACTAGGAGCTCAACGGAAGCAAACAGGAAGGGACCTACCTGAGTTGGTCCAATGAGAAACGCTTGTAACCTTAACCATTAGTGGGGAAAATGTGAAACTGACTCCAGATCAGCGTCTAGGGGCAACTCCAACCTACACAGTGTTATAACTGTTCCGTTTTTTCCACAAGGCGTTGCCATGACCTTTCACATTTGAAGCAATAGATTTTGGACGGAGACTTCCTGCTAATGCGAGCAACTTGGGATTTGTAGTCCCATGAGTGAGTCTGTATGTCAGACATCCTTTTATGACCGTCTTCTCCCTTTCGAAGCACAGGCCTAGAAACCAAACAAGCCCAAACTGATGTGATTAAGTCGTTGGAGAGGTGTGTGAGCAAATGGTTGTGCTTCCGCACGTGTTGAGTTAGAGCCTGTGTGTATGTTCTGATACTCTGCTCTGATTGGTTAGATAGATTGACAGCTATGTGATTTCTGTCTGGAGTTTTGAACGAGTGAACACACACACACACACACTGTTGCCTGTGTAAAGACAGACCGGTCATTTAATTATTTCTAATGTATAAATGTTGAATGTCATTCTCTTCTTAAGTATCTAGGCTTCACGATAATTCTGAATGAAACAGTATTTATATGGTCAAAATACCTCAGTGGAAAATGTAGTCCTAAACTTCAACCTTCAGAAAATCAGTTCAGAATGTTGTGGGGGGGGGGGGGGGCATTACACAGTATAAATGATGTGTATGAATAGTACTGTATCATGTATTTACTGTATGAGTGTGTATGAATAGTACTGTATCATGTATTTACTGTATGAATGTGTATTTTGTGTAACAGTATTTAGTGTGATTCTTCAGTCCTTGTTTGGACCTGAAATCCCCCAAAGTCCCCACAAGGATAGTAAAACAAGGACAATTCTCCCTCGTGGGGACATTTCCCACGTCCCCCATGAGGACAAAGGCTATTTTAAGCTCAGGTGTTAAGTTTAGGGGTTGGGGGAAAATAGGATTTTGAATGGAAATGAATTTGAGGTCTCCACGAGGAAAGAAGAACATAACGTGTGTTCGTATGTGCTGTATTGTACACAGAGGGATCTCCACTGCTCTCTGAATCTGACAGATACTCACCTCAGGGAGGAGACACACACCCCTGTCTGACCTATAGATGGACACACACACACATGTCTGTTCTCACACACACACACCTGTCTCTCACACACACACACACACCTGTCAGCCCTATTGACACACACACACCTCCCTGTCTGGCCCATAGACATCTAAACAGACACTCTCCTTGCAACGGACTTCAGAGGATACCTCATCGGTAGCTAAAGGTCGCTGTCTGTCTGTCTTGTCTTGTCTTCAACAACCCCACTGTCTAAAGCCTCATCTTTATACTCTACTCAAGTACACAACACAAGCCGAGCCAAATGGCTGTTCGGGGTTATTGTTTTAGCAAAAAATATGCAAACGTGTTCAGCCCCGCAATTTGTAATGACGCAGGATCACAATGTTGTGTAGGCTGTATATTAGGCTTACCGTCTTGTCTGTCAGATGTTCTGTGGACTTGTCAAAGGCACTGTGTTCCTCTTATTGGGGAAAGTGTGCAAGCAAGGGCTCTACTCTCTGGTCGTCCCTAATGGCACCCTGTTCCCTTCATAGGGCTCTACTCTCTGGTCGTCCCTAATGGCACCCTGTTCCCTTCATAGGGCTCTACTCTCTGGTCGTCCCTAATGGCACCCTGTTCCCTTCATAGGGCTCTACTCTCTGGTCGTCCCTAATGGCACCCTGTTCCCTTCATAGGGCTCTACTCTCTGGTCGTCCCTAATGGCACCCTGTTCCCTTCATAGGGCTCTGGTCAATAGTAGTGCACTATATAGTACAGCTGGGATGTTAAACCGTTAATTATCGACACCGGCAATACCGATCACCACCGTTAATTATCGACACCGGCAATACCGATCACCACCGTTAATTATCGACACCGGCAATACCGATCACCACCGTTAATTATCGACACCGGCAATACCGATCACCACCGTTAATTATCGACACCGGCAATACCGATCACCACCGTTAATTATCGACACCGGCAATACCGATCACCACCGTTAATTATCGACACCGGCAATACCGATCACCACCGTTAATTATCGACACCGGCAATACCGATCACCGCCGTTAATTATCGACACCGGCAATACCGATCACCACCGATCACAGGCAGTAGCCTATACTAGAGAAATGTGAAGTTTGAAATGAAATAAGTTTACTAATATGGGTGATTTGTTAATGGGACAATTTACAGCTACAACCACTAAACTAGTAGTAGTAGTTTAAAGGATTATAATATAAACTGTGGTGCAGATTAATGATGTAAACATATCGTTCTATTTATCATTATCGCATTAATTAAGGCAATTTATCGCAAGATGGATTTTTGTCCATATCGCCCAGCCCTACTATATAGGGACTAGGGTGCCATTTTGGATACAGCCAATGTCAGTCTGTGTCTACTGTCTGCATGGTGTCTCTCCTCTGTTTCTCTACGCTACCCCTCTCTCTAGCTCTGGTCCAGGGCGTTAGTGAAGGAAGGCTGAGCAGTAACACCCTGGACCAGAGCTAGACTATCTATTCTGTCTGGAGGCTTTCTGATGCTTTAAGGCGAAAGCTGAGAATGTTTTCTGATTTAACAGTTTTTGTACCGACTTTAAACAATAAAGTTTAAAACATGACACATTTTACACCATGGTATTGTATTTACATTTGTATTGCCACTCAAGTGTTGCCATTAAGGTTAGCTCAACTCTGATGTCCTCTTGTGGTTGAAATGCTCTGTGTTATGTCATAGTCACGTGATACTAGAGCGCCTCTCTGTCTGTCTCTCGCTCTCTCTCTCCATTAACAAGTTCATAATCCCATCTGGACAGATGCACGTAACATTTTGACGCAATTATGCACGATTTTAGTAGTTCTGGGTTTCTGAGATTAACAAGTTCGTTCAACTTTATTCAACTTGTCTGTGAGAACCAGGACAGCTCTCCCCCCGGATGAGTTCTGACATCTACGTATTTTCCTCCCTTCATTTCTACCTCTTTTCTTTCCTCCCTCCGTCCTGTCAGAGCTGCTCCAGAGAGGAAGCCTCCGTCCTGTCAGAGCTGCTCCAGAGAGGAAGCCTCCGTCCTGTCAGAGCTGCTCCAGAGAGGAAGCCTCCGTCCTGTCAGAGCTGCTCCAGAGAGGAAGCCTCCGTCCTGTCAGAGCTGCTCCAGAGAGGAAGCCTCCGTCCTGTCAGAGCTGCTCCAGAGAGGAAGCCTCCGTCCTGTCAGAGCTGCTCCAGAGAGGAAGCCTCCGTCCTGTCAGAGCTGCTCCAGAGAGGAAGCCTCCGTCCTGTCAGAGCTGCTCCAGAGAGGAAGCCTCCGTCCTGTCAGAGCTGCTCCAGAGAGGAAGCCTCCGTCCTGTCAGAGCTGCTCCAGAGGCCATAAAGATACTACTGAAGCCCCTGTTTGTCAGAGCTGCTGCCAAGGTTGTGTGTGTGTGTGTGTGTGTGTGTGTGTTAGAGTGGATGCCAGTGTCTTGTGATGTCAGGGTGTGTGGAACTGTTTGAGGAGGGTTCTCTGTAATGAATGTGTGTCTGTGTGTGAGAGGAGGGTTGTTGGTGATTCATCTGATGGAGATGGCAGGAGAGAGATGCTTTTGAATGAGTCCAGATCAGAGTTTCTTCACTTTGATCCGAGTGCAGGGGCTGAGACCAAAAAACTCTGTTTCTCTCTGTCTATGCATGTCTATGCGTGTCTATTCTCCACAGTGAATCTAACATGCTGCTGTACAAAAACAATGAACATGTTCTATTATTACTATTACCAATCCTAGAATATCATACCCCTTTATCAGTGGTGTAAAATACAGAAGTCAAGCAACATTAATGTGCTGCTGACGCATATCATATCCCTGTTGGTTTAGTGGTTAGTGTTTATTATTGAAACACACACTCTCCTATCAGACTGCAGACCAGAGAGAAAGTGCTGTTGCAGAGTTATTAAATGTGGCATATTCATTTATTGTTACTGTAATGTTTTTGCACATCGTGCAGTTTGTCCCTTCGGCAGTCACAAGCTCTGGTTGTGTCCCAAATGGCACCCTATTCCCTTTGTAATGCACTACTTTAGACCAGAGCACAATGGGCCCTGGTCTAAAGTAGTGCACTATATAGGGAATAGGGTACCATTTGGGATGTCCCGCTATCGCAAGCCAATCACAAAGAACTAGTCTTCTACACACGTCAGGAGTGAAAGCTAAGCATTCAGGAGTGGGTGACATTTTTAGGTGGCAAGTGTGTGTGTGATCAGGCAGGTGTGTTTTGTTTTTGTGTGGGATGTCTAAGTGGGATATGGGGCTGTGATTTTCTCTCTCTTTAAAAATGACTATGTAGCACACAACAGGTCAGTAGTGTCTGTCTGGAATCTATCAGAGATCAGGAGAACACATCTAGAGTCCCAACTGTTCAGTCTCTCTGGACAGGGATGCGACCTCTGCTTTGATTCTCTCACTGGCGAGGAATGGGACCTCTGCTTTGATTCTGTCTCACTGGAGAAGAATGGGACCTCTGCTTTGATTTGTGATCTGTTATCTGTCTGATAGATGATCAGCAGGGTATCTGTTATATCTGTGATACATTGAACAAAATATAAATGCAACGTGTAAAGTGTTAGTCCTGTGTTTCATGAGCTGAAATAAAAGATCCCAGAAATGTTCCATACGCACAAAAAGCTTATTTCTCTAAAATTCTGTGCACAAATTTGTTTACATCCCTGTAAGTGAGCATTTCTCCTTTGCCAAGATAATCCATCCACCTGACAGGTGTGGCATATCAAGAAGTTGATTAAACAGCATGATCATTACACAGGTGCACCTTGTGCTGGGGACAATAAAAGGCCACTAAAATGTGCAGTTTTGTCACACAACACAATGCCACAGATGTCTCAAGTTATGAGGGAGCGTTCAATTGGCATGCTGACTGCAGGAATGTCCACCAGAGCTGTTGCCAGAGAATTTTATGTTCATTTCTGTACCATAAGCTGCCTCCAACATCGTTTTAGAGAATTTGGCAATGTCCAACCAGCCTCACAACCGCAGGTGTATGGCGTCATGTGGGCGAGTGGTTTGCTGATGTCAACGTTGTGAACAGATGATAACGCCTGGCCCCATGCTGCAAGGATCTGTACACAATTCCTGGAAGCTGAAAATGTCCCAGATCTTCCATGGCCTGCATACTCACAAGACATGTCACCCACCGAGCATGTTTGGGAAGCTCTGGATCAACGTGTATGACAGCGTGTTCCAGTTTCCACCAATATCCAGCAAATTCACACAGCCATTGAAGAGGAGTGGGACAACATTCCACAGGCCACAATCAACAGCCTGATCAACTCTATGCGAAGGAGATGTGTCTTGCTGCATGAGGCAAATGGTGGTCACACCAGATACTGACTGGTTTTCTGATCCACGCCTCTACCTTTTTTTTTAAAGGTATCTGTGACCAACAGATGCATATCTGTATTCCCAGTCATCTGAAATCCATAGAGTAGGGCTTAATTTATTTATTTCAATTGACTGATTTCCTTATATGAACTGTAACTCAGTAAAATGTTAGAAATTGTTGCATGTTGCGTTTTATATTTTTGTTCTGTATAGTATGTATTAGTCTGGGGTTGAAGACTACAGAGAGATGAGGCATGATTATCAAAGGTTAGATTAAGGAGCTAGCCAATGGATAGATTGGAAGTGATGCAGACAATTACATTGATGGAAGTTACAATCTATCTGCAATATTAAGCTGATCTACCCCCTAAAAATAAAAAATAAAAATAAAAAAGGAGCCAATCAATAAACAATATACAATCGTTCTGACTCATTGTGTAACTGTCTAGCTAAGGCATTGCTGTTCTGGGCCTACTATGAATGAATCCTCTGTTGCCATTCAGTAACTTGTGTGTGATCTGTTGATTTAACTTTTGATTTCTGTATGTTGATATGAGCTTCAGTAACCTTATGATTTGTTAAGATTGTATGCTAATCATATGTAGCTTTAATGGAACGCACACTGAGTGGACAAAACATTATGAACACCATTTGTCTTGCCCACCAGCTCTTTCCTTGACATAGATTGACCAGGTGAAAGTAATGATCCCTTATTGATGTCACTTGTTAAATCACTTCAAATCAGTGTAGATGAAGGGGAGGAGACAGGTTAAAGGAGGATTTTTAAGCTTCGAGACAATTGATACATGGACTGTGTATGTGTGCCATTCAGAGGGTGAATGGGCAAGACAAAAAATCTAAGTACCTTTTCAATGGGGTATGGTAGTAGGTGCCAGGCACACCGGTTTGTGTCAAGAACTGCAATGCTGCTGGGTTTTTCACGCTCAACAGTTTCCTGTGTGTATCAAGAATGGTCCACCACCCAAAGGACATCCAGCCAACTTGACACAACTGTGGGAAACATTGGAGTCAACGTGGACCAGCATCCCTGTGGAACGCTTTCGACACCTTGTAGAGTCCATGCCCCGACGAACTGAGGCTGTTCTGAGGGCATAAGGGGGTGCAACTCAATATTAGGAAGGTGTTCTTCATGTTTTGTACACTGTATGTAATTATTATTGTTAGTCAACATAACTACCATCTACAGACGAAGCACATCTGGTGTACTAAGAGAGAGGAGAGGAGCATTCTGTGTGTTTTATAACTGTTTGTTGATTTCTACAATAAAAGGGGGGTGTTTGGATTACAAAAAAATAAAATAAAAGACATGGTAGAAGAAAAACCTGGACAACCATCCACCCTGCTGCATTCCCTCCTACATGATGGGGCTGTGGAGTTTATAAGATTATTCTCACCTTGTAGATAGACTGTGTGTGTGTGTGTGTGTGTAAGTACACCTGTGTTGTGTGTCACAGTACACAGTATCTGATCACAGTCATGTACTCTGAAATGACATGTGAACTCACACACCTTCCCCATCAGAAGTAGACTTGTTAAAGCACTAAATACTGTTTGTGTTTTCGCTGACCAACTGCTTGGTCAGCGAACATACCTCGAAGACTGTTGAACGGTTTGCACTGTATAGGATAAATGTGTTGTTGAGTACAAACCGTCAGGTAACGTAGCAAACAAAAACTGGGTGGTTTCAAATACTATTAGAAAAAATGTCAAATAGGGCCTACGTAACCATAAGGAAAGGCCAATAACTTGATGTCCCAGAACACCGCTAATGTGAAGTAAAGAGTTTGAGAATGAGAGGACAGATGCTGTATGCTGTACTTTACTGTAATGAGAAGACAGGACAGATGCTGTATGCTGTACTTTACTGTAATGAGAAGACAGGACAGATGCTGTACTTTACTGTAATGAGAAGACAGGACAGATGCTGTATGCTGTACTTTACTGTAATGAGAGGACAGGACAGATGCTGTATGCTGTATTTTACTGTAATGAGAAGACAGGACAGATGCTGTATGCTGTACTTTACTGTAATGAGAAGACAGGACAGATGCTGTATGCTGTACTTTACTGTAATGAGAGGACAGGACAGATGCTGTATGCTGTATTTTACTGTAATGAGAGGACAGGACAGATGCTGTATGCTGTATTTTACTGTAATGAGAGGACAGGACAGATGCTGTATGCTGTATTTTACTGTAATGAGAGGACAGGACAGGTGCTGTACTTTACTGTAATGAGAAGACAGGACAGATGCTGTACTTTACTGTAATGAGAGGACAGGACAGATGCTGTATGCTGTACTTTACTGTAATGAGAGGACAGGACAGATGCTGTATGCTGTACTTTACTGTAATGAGAAGACAGGACATATGCTGTACTTTACTGTAATGAGAGTGAAACCAGGGTTCAATTAAAGTTGTGTTGTCGACAAGCACACTGAAAATGTGCCTTTTAAAGGCAATTTCCCTGACGTTCACAGAGATCGCAAACACTACGAATGTTGGCTCAAGCGTAAATTACCTTTAAAAGTCAAAATTCCCAAATGTCCATAGTAGTCCTGTAAAACAGTTAAAACACAGACAAGAGGCTTGAGTTAATTTCATATTGCACTTTATTCAGCTCTAGAGAGAGATCTGCAGCTGGGACCCCTGTCAGTCTCAGGACAACACTTGTATTGCTTTCAGACTCCCGTTCTGCAGACAATAGGCCCCTCAGACGTTGAGTTGTCATTCAACGATCTAATAGTAGGGACTCCATTCAATCCGTAGCGATGAAGATCTGCTCTACAGCACAATATAAATTTAAAGGCAACGTTACCGCGTTAGCAGAGACTGCATTCACTGTAAACGTTTCATAGGTCGGCTCAATCGGAAATTACGTTTTAATTTCAATCGCGCTATAACACTGAACTTTGGCGATACGGACTGAATCGAGCCCTAGGTCTGTGTGTCATCAACTCTCCTACAGTAGGTCTCTGTGTGTCATCAACTCTCCTACAGTAGGTCTCTGTGTCATCAACTCTCCTACAGTAGGCCTCTGTGTTTGTGTAAGAACAACACGAGGAGAAAATGCAACCGTTCTCTCTCTTTATGGACAGAGCTATTGAAGAGGGGGATGAACAGACACAGTAAGGTACAGGTGGAATAAGATTACAGTGAAATAAACATTTTGATGTAAAAAAAAAAAGACTGACAAACTCCTTCAAAATCCTTTCAGATAAAAAAATGACAAGTATTTCATTATATTGTGGATTGGTATTCCTTCGATATTGTTGTGGACATTATATAATATTGAATTGTTAATTAGGGCAGGGATGCAATCCGATCCCGCTTTGTCTGTAATGCACGTCTTAAAGGCAATGTTCCCATGTTCGTGGACACCACATTCACGGTAAACGCTGCATATGTCGGCTCAATCAAAAGTTACCTTTAAATGGCGCATTGTCCAAATCCGCGATCGGGTTGAATCCCAGCCTAAGACTGTACTAACATGTACAGTGGATATTGGAACTCCCATTGACGTCACACAGGATATCACATCCATATGACTTCTATCATCATTCTCATCAAGTAAGGCCATCTGATGGGTAGGGAGCTGAAATACTACTGGTACAGTATTGCATGGACATCACTTCACATCAGTATCTGTTGGGTATGTCTGGATCACGTCTGGCTTGGTCACATGGTTGGGGTGGATGTGTCTGGCTTGGTCACATGATTGGGGTGCATGTGTCTGGTCACATGATGGTGGTAGATGTGTCTGGTCACATGGTTGGGGTGGATGTGTCTGGCTTGGTCACATGATGGTGGTGTATGTGTCTGGTCACATGACGGTGGTGGATGTGTCTGGCTTGGTCACATGACGGTGGTGCTGGGGATAGTCGTTAAAGGCTTCAGTGGTCCAGGATGCGAAGGTTGCCCGATACGATCTTGTTCTCCAGTATCGTTCCAGCAGGGATGTCGATACGATCTCCGTGATTGGCTATGATGATTACCGTTCCCTACAGGGAGGAAAGGAGATAGAGAGGAGGGACGTAAAGGTTTAGTTTATTTGCTTTTTACTATCATTTATTTGACCCTTATTTTTATTTTTTTGACACATTTCAACAGGCATTTAGCCATAAATTGTTATTATAAACCTCCTTAATTCCACCTTGGGCTATCACAGTTATCGTTATTGTAAAGTTCCTTCATTCCATCTTGGGCTATCACAGCTATCGTTATTGTAAAGTTCCTTCATTCCATCTTGGGCTATCACAGCTATCGTTATTGTAAAGTTCCTTCATTCCATCTTGGGCTATCACAGCTATCGTTATTGTAAAGTTCCTTCATTCCATCTTGGGCTATCACAGCTATCGTTATTGTAAAGTTCCTTCATTCCATCTTGGGCTATCACAGCTATCGTTATTATAAACTTGCTTCATTCCACCTTGGGCTATCACAGCTATCGTTATTGTAAAGTTCCTTCATTCCATCTTGGCCCATCACAGCTATTGCTCTGAGATAATATAGGGCCAAGAGGTTTCCCTGACCATGTGACCTAGCCAGGAACAACTCAGGGGCCTGTGAACTCACCTTCAGAGAAACTTGTTTTCCGAACGTGACGTCACCGGACACAGTCAGGTGATCAAGCTCCAGCATATCCGGGATGCTCTCGAACCGCGTCTGGTATTCCTGGACCTGTTAACACACACACACAGACACACAGACATGTAATGCTGAGTTTAGAGCCATAACAAATACTTTGAGGTGAGAGAGGGAGAGAGAGAGCTCTATCATGGTATGTTTACTCCCATTGGATGAGCTATATAAATAGAGGATGAACGTATGGTGGTACAACAATGGAGCACCACCTCAACACAAACAGAATATGTATGCAGAGTTTGGTGTGTTTAGCTTTAGTTCAACTGTAGGAGGAGATACAGTGAGAAGAAAAGGACAAGGATCTTAGTTTCCCTACGCATGCCCCATTCAAATATACTGTGAATAAAGGTCAGCATGCCACGTCCATTCAAATGTACTGTGAATAAAGGTCAGCATGTCACGTCCATTCAAATGTACTTACGCCACCTCCCGAGTGGCGCAGTGGTCTAAGGCACTGCATCGCATTGCTAGCTGTGCCACTAGAGATCCTGGTTCGAATCCAGGCTCTGTCGTAGTTGGCCGCGACCGGGAGACCCAAGGGGCGGCGCACAATTGGCCCAGCGTCGTCCAGGGTAAGGGAGGGAATGGCCGGCAGGGATGTAGCTCAGTTGGTAGAGCATGGCATTTGCAACGCCGGGGTTGTGGGTTCGATTCCAGTATGGAAAAAATTAAAAATGTATGCACTCACTAACTGTAAGTCGCTCTGGATAAGAGCGTCTGCTAAAAGACTAAAATGTAAAAAATGTAAATGTACTGTGAATAAAGGTCAGCATGTCACGTCCATTCAAATGTACTGTGAATAAAGGTCAGCATGCCCCATTCAAATGTACTGTGAATAAAGGTCAGCATGCCCCATTCAAATGTACTGTGAATAAAGGTCAGCATGTAGAGGATGTATCTGAACCAACAAACACCAAGAGGATGTGTTTCATCAGGACGGGCTATTCAACTATGCTCCTTAAGAAACAAAACACTTCTGTTCTTCCTTCCCTCCTAATCAGGGACTGATTCAGACCGCACACAAGGTGAGAAAACTATTTCACCAATCAGAGACATTCATTAAACAATTAAAGGGGAAGTTCAGGATTTTACAACTTGATGTAAGATGGTTCCTCACCCTGAAAGTAGTCTATGGGCCAGGAGAAACTGTAATCCATGGTTCGGTTTTCTTTAAACAGCCACTACAAACTACAGCAACATTAGCCATCGCTAGCAAACAATCAATGGAAGTGATAAATGCAACCCACATTTTTTTTGTTATGGCCAAATCAACTGAAATCAACAAAAAGTAACTAAATATTTGGTTTGGCATCACTTAAAGACCCAGAGCAGTCAAAATTCAGTTTTTTCTGCGTTTTGTATTATATTGTACAACAGCTGATGAAACTAACACTGTAATAGTGTGAACAAATGATCTGTATTATTTCCTGATAGTTGCTGATTGAAAATAATCTACACAGGACCTTCTAATCAGCAGGTTTTGCATGGGTGGAGTTTTGGTTTGCCTGGTGACTACACCAGGCGGTATTTAAGTTAATAGACCAATGAGAAAATGAGTTCCAAACCTCTCTGCCAATAACAGCTAGTTTTTCATTTTCAGAGACCACTCCCAGACAGTCCTAGCAAAATTCTTGCTTGAGAAATAGTTTTTAGCTAAAATGCTATTTTTGTTTCTTTTTGACCATTTTAATCTAAAACTATTACAGTAAGGTACTTAATTGTTACCCAGAAATTATATGATATTGAGATAAAAATGACTGCATGGGGCCTTTAAAGATAATTTGGCCATAGAGTACCACAGTATGAGTCATAATACCCATAAAACCTAGCGGTCAAACAGGGAAATGGTTCCAACAGTTCTTCCACCATTCCTTTTTCCCATAGGGGATGTTAGAAACACTTAAAATAAGGGCTGTGTTGTGTGTAGGCTTACCCTGGTGTGACGTTTTGATAACCGTGTAAATCTCTCTAGGACAGGGTGACTTTTATCACCTGTATTTACCCCCCAAAAATGAAATGCTAATTAGCTACTAATGTGGCTATCTTAAAGAACTACAAATGACATGATGATCTGGACAATCCAATCCAACCGAATCAAAGCAAAGATAAGAATCTCTGGATTAACTATCTAATGTTTGCTAAATGTAGTAATTAACTAATTGGCCACATTTCTTTAAATTGACAATTCTGTGAACTGTCTTGTGCAAGTTTTAAATTGACACAATAGGTGTCAGCTAGAGATGACGTGCAGGAGCTTGCAGGGATTTGTAGTTTTGCATGATGTCTACTTTGATGCTAATTAGCATTTTCGAATTTGAGTAAATAGAGCCAAATATATTGATAAAAGTCACCTTGTCCGAGAGAGATTTACATGGTTATCCAAAAGTAATGTCAGGGTAAGCCTACACAAAACACAGCCCTTATTTTAAGTGT
The DNA here is from genome assembly GCA_902810595.1 of Coregonus sp. 'balchen'. Lineage (NCBI taxonomy): Eukaryota > Metazoa > Chordata > Actinopteri > Salmoniformes > Salmonidae > Coregonus > Coregonus sp. 'balchen'. The sequence goes on from LR778289.1 coordinate 34,603,923, forward strand.
TTCTAAAATCCCCTATGGGATTAATGGTGGAAAAACGATTGGAACCATTTCCCTGTTTGACCGCTAGGTTTTATGGGTATTATGACACCTCCACTGTCGGGCTCTATATTTTTATTTATATATATATATATATATATATATAGGTTGCTCAAATGCAATGAGCTAGTCAACAAAGCACCTTTGATTGAATCCTGCCTTACCTTAGTAAAGGAGCTTCCCAGCTTGACGTGGGGCGTGGTTAAGGCTAGGTTAAGTTAGTAGTTATAGTAGTAGTTAGGTTAGGGTTACGTTAGTTACCTTAGTAAAGGAGCTTCCCAGCTTGACGTGGGGCGTGGTTAAGGCTAGGTTAAGTTAGTAGTTATAGTAGTAGTTAGGTTAGGGTTACGTTAGTTACCTTAGTAAAGGAGCTGCCCAGCTTGACGTGGGGCGTGGTTAAGGCTAGGTTAAGTTAGTAGTTATAGTAGTAGTTAGGTTAGGGTTACGTTAGTTACCTTAGTAAAGGAGCTGCCCAGCTTGACGTGGGGCGTGGTAGGGAACTCTCTCTTCTGGCTCATGGTGAGAGAGCCCGCCTCCAGGCTGTAGAGGTTGGACATGACCAATAGGAGGTCGGAGACGGTCTTGACGGGCAGGAAGCGGGATCGCGGCACGTTGATGCCCAGGGCGTTGTCGAAGCTCTTGATGGCCGCGCCCACCGCTGTCTCCAGCTGGATCACGTTCTGACCGCCGTCCAGCGTCTGGTGGGAGGAAAGGTGGTTAGAATGACAAGCACACACACACACACACACACACACACACACAGACACAGACACACACACACACACACACACACGCAGACACACAGACACACACACACACACACACACACACAAACTGAAGAATGTACTGTAGGCCTCAGGTAGTGGGTTCAGTTGGAGAACCTCTGAGCTAGTCATAAGACAAGCTTTAACCTGCTCCACTAGGATCTGAATGATCCACTTAATATCAAAAAGAGTATCACAGTGAGTTATAGAATGAAATAACACATCACCACCTGGAGCATACAGTAGTGTTCTGTTCACCACATCTGCTAGCTAACAACGTCAGGGTAGTCATTCTATAATATACAGTAGTGTTCTGTTCACCACATCTGCTAGCTAACAACGTCAGGGTAGTCATTCTATAATATACAGTAGTGTTCTGTTCACCACATCTGCTAGCTAACAACGTCAGGGTAGTCATTCTATAATATACAGTAGTGTTCTGTTCACCACATCTGCTAGCTAACAACGTCAGGGTAGTCATTCTATAATATACAGTAGTGTTCTGTTCATCACATCTGCTAGCTAACAACGTCAGGGTAGTCATTCTATAATATACAGTAGTGTTCTGTTCACCACATCTGCTAGCTAACAACGTCAGGGTAGTCATTCTATAATATACAGTAGTGTTCTGTTCATCACATCTGCTAGCTAACAACGTCAGGGTAGTCATTCTATAATATACAGTAGTGTTCTGTTCACCACATCTGCTAGCTAACAACGTCAGGGTAGTCATTCTATAATATACAGTAGTGTTCTGTTCACCACATCTGCTAGCTAACAACGTCAGGGTAGTCATTCTATAATATACAGTAGTGTTCTGTTCATCACATCTGCTAGCTAACAACGTCAGGGTAGTAATTATATAATATACAGTACATCCAATAAAACTAGCGGAGTCTTAGGATCTAAAGATGGGAAATGTGATGAATCTACGGCACCGCCTCAATCATCTCTCCATTCTCCCAAAGTGTGCACTTGTCCACTTCCCTTCATGGATTTAGAAGGGAATGGCTGGTATAAGGAAATGGTGGAATGTCCCTGTAGACATCTACAACAATCCAATCCAACGCTTTTCAATATGTGGATAGTGAACGGGTGAACTCTTCAGGAAGGAGGAGAGATTATTGGGACACACCACCAATCTGCAAATATGGGGGGAATAAATCTACACTAGCCTAGGGTCTATCTATGTATGGCAGGTTAGCACGGGTTACCTTGGTGTTAGTAAACCTCTAGGGGACAGACTGGAGTTGTAGTGGTTACCTTGGTGTTAGTAAACCTCTAGGGGACAGACTGGAGTTGTAGTGGTTACCTTGGTGTTAGTAAACCTCTAGGGGACAGACTGGAGTTGTAGTGGTTACCTTGGTGTTAGTAAACCTCTAGGAGACAGACGGGAGTTGGTATAGTTACCTTGGTGTTAGTAAACCTCTAGTGACAACTAGGGAGTTGTAGTGGTTACACGTTGGTGTTGTAACACCTCTAGGACAGACTGGAGTTGTAGTGTTACACCTTGTGTGTTAGTACACTCTCTAGGGGAGCATCTGGATATAGTAGTTGTTACCTTGGTGTAAAACCTCTAGGGGACAACTTGAAGTTAAGTAGTGTTGTTACCACATTGGTTAGTAAACCTCTAGGGGACATGACTGAGTTGTAGTGTTTCACCTTGTGCTAGAAACCTCTAGGGATCAGACTGGGTTGTAGTATTTACCTTGTGTTATAATACCTCTAGGGGAAAGATGGATTGTAGTGGTTACCTCTTTAGTGTTATTCAACCCTCTATGGGACACTGGAGGTTAGGAATGGTTACCTTGGTGTTAGTTACAACCTCCAGGGACAGACTGGTTGTAGTGCAACGGTGTGTACTCTTCAAGGGACGAATGTATTGTAGGACATACCACTGCTGTAATTAACTGACCTCTAGGGCTACATCTATGTATAGGTATGCTCTTGGTGTTAGTACACCTCTAGGGACAGACTGAGTTAGGGACAGGTATCACTCTAGGAATGTACTGTCTAGGGCTACCCTCGTGTATGTCTCAGGGAGTACCACTCTGTTGTATGGTTCCATGGGCAGTACCACTCTGGGAATGTACATGTCTCAGGCGTACCACTCTGTAAATGGTTTATGTCTCATGGTGTAGTACCACCTCTGGGGCACTGGGTGTTCAGGGCAGTACCATGTGTCATGTAACTCAGGGCAGTAACACTCTGTCAATGTCTCTGGCAGTCACCAATGTAGTAGTTCAGGGCAGTACACCTGGTAATGTATGTCTCAGGGCAGTACCACTCTGTAATATCATGTCTCAGGGCAGTACCACTCTGATGATGTCAGGCGAGCAGTACCACTCTGATATGTTGTCTCAGGGCAGGCCACCTGAATGATACATCATGGCCATGCAGTTGAAATGAAGCTCAAGGCATCACTCTGTAATAAGTGATGGTCTAGGAGAGTGCAGAGCTTGTAATGGTAATGGTGTCAGGGAGTACCTGTAGGGGTGGTTAGGGAGTGCAGGTGGAGTTAGGGAGGATGAGATGTTCGGGAGAGGTAATTGTATGGTATGTTTAGGGAGTGCGTTGTAATGTTATGTTCGGAGTCCCTTGTAATGTAATGCTCAGGGCAGTTGCCTCTGGTTTGTAAGTCAGGGCAGTCTCTGTAATGTTGTCGGCAGTATCTGTAATGTATGTTAGGGCGTACTCTACTCTGTATGTTGTTCGGGCGTCCTTTTGTCTTTCGGCGTGTGGAGCACTGTCTTTGTGTCTAGGCACCAACTCCCCCATCCTCCACCAGCATTTTTTCTCCACTCGGTTCCTTGGTCCTCTCAGTTATGAGAAGTGTAATCTTGGTAAAAGGGGGGGGGTGGGGAAAAGGGAGAGGGGAGGGGGGGGGAGGAGAGGGGGGGGGGGGGGAGAGGAGGAGAGGGGAGGTTGGTGGGGAGGGAGAGGAGAGGGGAGGGGTGGGGAGGACGGGGGTGGGGAGGGGTGGGGAGGAAAGGGAGAGGAGGCGGAGGGGGGGAGAGGACAGGGCGAGGGGGAGGGGAGGGGGTGGGGGGAGAGGAGAGGGGAGGGGTGGGGGAAGGAGAGGAGAGGGGAGGGGTGGGGAGGAGAGGAGAGGGGAGGGGATGGGTGGGGAGGAGAGGAGAGGGGTGGGGTGGGGAAGAGAGGAGAGGGGAGGGGTGGGGAAGAGAGGGGAGGGGTGGGGAAGAGAGGAGAGGGGAGGGGTGGGGAAGAGAGGAGAGGGGAGGGGTGGGGAAGAGAGGAGAGGGGAGGGGTGGGGAGGAGGAGAGGGGAAGAGAGGGGTGGGAACAGAGCAGGTATTTTGAGTCGGAGTGAAACTGAAGAGGAATTCTGCACCACCTCTCTCTGCCTCCTCATTGAGAAGTTTACAGTTGATTTATTAGATTTTTTTCAGCTGTTGAAATTAGACTATTAATCATTTGGGGGATACAATATATGGTTAAGGGGCTCAGGAAATTATATTAGGCATTCTGAGCCATAGAATATATCCTATACATTCAGCTGGTCTTCTATACATTCAGCTGGTCTGACCTGAGCTGGACTGCCTTGACCGAAACAGCATCAAAATGTACTGAGCTAAAGTGTTTTTGTGTGTGTGTGTGTGTGTGTGTGTGTGTGTGTGTTGACCTATGCAAAACCTGCACACAATCTGCGCGCGGTGTGTGTGTGTGTGTATGCCTAACTGTCTGGCCTCTCACCTTGGGGTTAACGATGATCTCCATGTCCAGGGCGTTCTGCTCCTGCAGCCTCTTGATGGCACCCAGAGAGATCCACAGGTTGTTGGTGTTGAAGATCTTAAACTTGGTGACTGATTTGAACTCATCTACATGGGCCTTGGGGACCTGGGCGATCTCCAGCAGACGCAGCTTGTCATCATACTGGATAAGGGTACCGCCCTGTAGAGACACAGAGACACAGAGACGTAGAGACAGAGAGACAGAGACAGAGACACAGAGAGACAGAGAGAGACAGAGACAGAGACACAGAGAGAGACACAGAAAGACAGAGACACAGAGAGACACAGAGACAGAGACACAGAGACCGAGAGAGAGACAGAGACAGAGAGACAGAGACGCAGAGACGTAGACAGAGACAGAGAGACAGAGACAGAGAGACAGAGAGACAGAGAGGCAGAGACGCAGAGACACAGAGAGACAGAGACAGAGAGACAGAGAGACAGAGAGACACAGAGACACAGAGACAGAGACACAGACACAGAGACAGAGACACAGAGAGGTTATTTTGGGTTCTGATGGGGTAGTACAGTTTAACTAAAGCTCATTATTTATTTATACGTTATATTCTTTAAGAATAAATGGCTATATATTATTCATTTAACAGTAAAAAAATAAGATATACCAATTCCACATTAATTAATTAAACAATTTAATTAATGAACAACAATTGAATGAACTTTTTATAAACTGTGAATAAATGATGAATAAAGTGTTAATAGTGAGAGGTGAATAAAACATTTATGAAGACAGAATAAACCATTAAGAGACCACAAAATGGCCGCCGTCTTTCCCCCTCCTGCCACCCACCTTGACATCAGCGCGGGTCTTGTCGGTGACCTCCATGATGAACTCACAGCGTTTCCCGTTGGGCTGGCTCACCAGGTGGTGCAGAATGTTCAGGTCCACCGTAGCACCCAGGTTATCAATATTAGACACAAAGATGTACTCCTGGAGCGAGGGAGGGAGAAGGGGGGGGGTATTTTGGTATTTTATTAGGATCACCATTAGCTGTTGCGAAAGCAGCAGCTACTCTTCCTGGGGTGCAACTCAATATTAGGAAGGTGTTCCTAATGTTTGGTATACTCATTGTATATTTCACAGGAGGCTGCTGAGGGGAGGACGGCTCATAATAATGGCTGGAACGGAGCAGATGGAATGGCATCAAACACCTGGAAACCATGTGTTTGATACCATTCCACTGATTCTGCTCCAGTCATTACCACGAGCCCGTTCTCCCCAATTAAGGTTCCACCAACCTCCTGTGATACAGTATATTGGTGCCTTGGAACTCAGTTGTTTGACTTTGCCCCCCTGTGGTTTTACAACGTTATGGAATTATCATTTTACACAAGACAAGAAACATTGTATCAATAGCAGCGAAGGCTGAATTATTTAATATCATTTACAAATTATATAAATAAAATAAGTGTTTTCTTTAAAAAGAGGTCAGTGCTGCAGATAGGGTAGTTACCTTGCCTTTGTGTTTGTGTGTGTGTATGTGTGTGTGTGTGTGTACATACGTGCGTCAGAGGAGGCTGGTGGGAGGAGCTATAGGAGGACGGGCTTGTTGGAATGGAATAAATGGAACAGAGTCCAACACGTGGTTTCCATATCTTTGATGTGTTTGATACCGTTCAATTCATTCCATTCCAGCCATTACAATGAGCCCGTCCTCCTATAGCTCCTCCCACCAGCCTCCTCTGGTGCGTATGTGCATGCGTGTACGTGTGTGTGCGCGCGTGTGTGTACCTTGCCCTCTGCGATGAGCTGATCCAGCAGGCCAGAGTTGTAGAAGCTGGCGTAGATGTCCCCGTGGCCAGGAGGGTACCACACGTCAGCGTTCTCACCCGTCATACCAATGTCTGTGGCCACAGGCAGGAGGGACTCTTTGTTAATACGGGGGTACCTGGGAGAGAGGGCGGGAGGGGAGGGGTGGAGGGAGGGAGAGGGGGAGAGAGGGTGAATTAATTTTAGTTAAACAACCCAATTGCAGGCTACTTACAGGTTTCATGTTTTGCGTTTAAATCATAGGAAATGTAATCCTCAATGTTATCTCATTAAACATCATGTTTCTTCAACCCAGGATAGCATTCTGTTAGGAATCCTGTTAGGAATGTGTGAATGATGGCAAGACCAACTGAACAGAACAAGGAGCCGTCATCACTTAATGTTTATCAGCTGATAAGAGCAGATTAGGAAGGAGAACGTTTAATGTCTCCTTATAGAGCTGAGCATGACCTGAGATCTGTCTGTCTGGCCATAAGAGGGGAGGATGACCTGAGATCTGTCTGTCTGGCCATAAGAGGGGAGGATGACCTGAGATCTGTCTGTCTGTTTGGCCATGAGAGGGGAGGATGACTTGATATGTCTGTCTGGCCATAAGAGGGGAGGATGACCTGAGATCTGTCTGTCTGTCTGGCCATAAGAGGGGAGGATGACCTGAGATCTGTCCGTCTGGCCATAAGAGGGGAGGATGACCTGAGATCTGTCTGTCTGGCCATGAGAGGGGAGGATGACCTGAGATCTGTCTGTCTGGCCATAAGAGGGGAGGATGACCTGAGATCTGTCTGTCTGTTTGGCCATGAGAGGGGAGGATGACTTGATATGTCTGTCTGGCCATAAGAGGGGAGGATGACCTGAGATCTGTCTGTCTGTCTGGCCATAAGAGGGGAGGATGACCTGAGATCTGTCGTCTGGCCATAAGAGGGGAGGATGACCTGAGATCTGTCTGTCTGGCCATAAGAGGGGAGGATGACCTGAGATATGTCTGTCTGGCCATGAGAGGGGAGGATGACCTGAGATCTGTCTGTCTGGCCATGAGAGGGGGAGGATGACCTGAGATTGTCTGTCTGGCATAAGAGGGGAGGATGACTGAGATCTGTTGTCGTGGCCATAGAGGGGAGGATGACTGAGCATAGTCTGTCTGGCCATAGAGGGGAGGAGACTGGATATCTGTCTGTTTGGGCATAAGAGGGGAGGATGCCTGAGATCTGCGTCTGGCATAAAGAGGGGATGACCTGAGATCTGTCGTCTGGCCATAAGAGTGGGAGGATACTGAGATTGTCTGTCGGCCATGAGAGGGGAGGAGTGACCTGAGATCTGTCTGTCTGGCCATGAGAGGAGGAGGATGACCTGAGATCTGTCTGTCTGGACATAAGAGGGGAGGATGGATAGTTGTCTGTCTGGCCTAAGAGGGGTAGGAGACCGAGATTGTGGTGTTGGCAAGAGAGGGCAGATGTCCTGAATGTCTTCTGCCATAAGAATGCAGGCTGACATGAACTGTTGTATCCTTGCAATGGGAGTGTAGTGACCTGAGTCGATCAATTCTGGCCATAAGAGTGATGTGATTACTCAAATGGTCTGTCTGACCATAGAAGGGAGGAAACTGAATCTGTCTTCTGCATGAAGAGGGGGTCTGAATCTTCTGTCTGCGTGGCAGTCCAAGGGGGAGGCACAATGGATGGCTAGAGGGAAAGAGGGTCAGGGTGAGAGGAGAGGACGGAAGGAGGAGGTGAGGAGAGGAGCAAGTTCCTGAAGTTTAGACTGAGAATTAGGCTAGGGCGCAAACTTAGTTGAAAATTTGTGGCAATCCGGGTGTTTTGTGAGAGGCTGTACCGCGTGATACGAGAGGAAGTGGACAAGTAGGCACGGGCTATTTGATCGAAATGTAGGACAGAGGGCACCATAGAAAACAATGGAGAAAAATGCATCCCATAACATTTTAACATGGAAATAGCTGTTCTATCATTCAGCCTACAGTAGCAGCCAATGTGTGGTGTTAAACGTAGGCCTACATTCCATGAGATCTTTGAAAAAAACATGCAGGGCTTGACATTAACCTGTTTATCCACTTGCATTGAAAGTGTCTAATGTTGCGTTGAGTCGATCACAATTCCCCCAGTTACGGGAAACGTTGATAGTGTTAACTAAAGGGGAAAACTGTAGAAAGTTGAGGGAAGTTCAATCTCGTGCTTCTCTGCGAGGGCTGATATTTATTCTGCGTGGCAGTCCAAGGGGAGCGGCACACATTGGAGAAGCTTAGAGGGAACATTAGAGGAGAGGAGAGGAGAGAGGGGGGAGGAGAGAGGGAGGGGAGGAGGGAGAGGAGGAGGCGAGGAGAGAGGGAGAGAGAGCGAGAGGAGAGGAGGAGAGGAGGAGGAGAGGGGAGGAGAGAGAGGAAGGAGAGAGGAAGAGCGGAGGAGAGGAGCGAGAAGACAGGGAGGGGAGAGGGCAGGAGAGAGAAGGAGAGGATGGAGGAGGGGAGGATGAGGAGAAGGGAGGACCGAGAGAGAGGGGAGGAGAGGAGGAGGAGGAGGAGCGGGAGAGAGAGAGGGAGGAGGAGAGAGGAGGGGAGGAGAGAGGAAGGAGGAGGAGGGGAGGAGAGAGAGGAGGAGGAGAGCGAGGAGGAGGAGAGGAGGAGGAGGAGAGAGCGGAGGAGAGAGGAGGAGGGAGGGAGGGGAAGAGAGAAGGACGGAGGAGAGGAGGAAGGGAGGAGAGAGAATGGAGGGAGGAGAGAGAAGGGAGGAGAGAGGAGGAAGGGAGGAGAGAGAATGAGAGAGGATGAGGAGGAGAGAGAGGAGGGGAGGGACAGGAGAGGATGAGAGGAGGGGAGGAGAGAGAAGGAGGAGGAGAGAGGAGGGGAGGAGAGAGGAGGGGAGGAGAGAGGAGGGGAAGGAGAGAGAAGGGGAGGAGAGAGGAGGGGAGGGAGAGAGGAGGGGAGGAGATGGAGAGGAGCGGGAGAGGCGGGGAGGAGAGAGGAGGGGAGGAGGAGAGAAGGAGAGGGAGAGAGAAGGGGAGGAAGAGGGGGAGGGAGAGGAGGGGGGAGAGGAGAGAGGAGGGGAGGAGAGAGGAAGGAGAGGAGAGAGGAGGGGAGGAGAGAGGAGGGGGAGGAGCGAGAGGAGGGAGGAGAGGAGAAGGGAGGAGAGAGAAGGGAGAGGAGAGAGGAGGGGAGGAGAGAGGAGGGGAGGAGAGAGAGGGAGGAGAGAGAAGGGGAGGAGAGGGAGGGGAGGAGAGAGGAGGGGAGGAGAGAGGAGGGGAGGAGAGAGGAGGGGTCGTGCTATCCGGAATCCTTGGGACTACCCTAACCATAACCATACCCATTTTACAATTCAACTTCAATGGGGTAGGGATGTCCCAAGGAACCCGGATAACATGGACAGAGAGGGAAGTGTAAATGAGAAAAGAGGAGAGAAGAGAAGGGGAAAGGAGAGAAGCAAAGAGGAGAGGGGAAGGAGAGGAGAGGGAAGAGAGGAGGGAGAAGGGGAGAGGGAAGGAGAAGAGGAAGGAGCGGGGCAAGGGGGAAGACAGTTCTGGCATGGATAAGAGGGATCAGATGAGAGATGAGGAGGGGAGGGGAGGGGAAGGGAGGAGAGGGGAGGGGAGGGGAGGGGAGGGGAGGGGAGGGGAGGAGAGGGGAGGGGGGGGGGGGGGGGAGAGGGGAAGAGAGGAGAGGAGAATGAAGGAAGGGAGAGGAGAGGGGAGGGGAAATGGGGGAGGAGAGGAGATGGGAAATGGGGGAGGAGAGGGAAGGGGCCTCATTAAAAGAGGATTAAGTTGTCATCTGACCAGGCTTTTTGACACACTCCAGCTTGATCCTCACTGTGTTTGATTGTATTCCAAAGGCAAAGGAGAGGCTGATCAAATATTAACACTACAAGCCTTTTAGTCTACAGTCCAATTCAACAGTCCACTGCTTAAAGGAAAGGTTCACCCATTTTGAATGTTATATTGTTTTTGTGCATCTCTGAGTGATGTTCTATCGATTCCATGGGTAATTTCATGTTTTCACTGAGTTAATGGCGTTCAAGCAGGCAGAAATCCGGCCGCTATGACGTAGAACTGCGATAAAGTCGCTCTCACTACAATGGAAGTTAAAAGGAATACAACTTTTAGATCGCGAAAACGTCTATCATAGATGTCAGATTTCAATACTGCTAGATGTCATAACTCGGGAGGATGTCTTCTCTCAAATGAGCCATTGATCATATTTTAGCGATACTCCTACCTCGAGAAATGTGTAATTTAACGGAGGGTCTAGCACATTTTCCTATTTGTTTGCCTCTTTAGTCCAGGGTGCGTTGCGTGGTTCAGCTGCCTGAGATATTATAGAAAGGAAATGAATGAAGGAAAGTATAACGCCCCACCCAGTAGACTGTCGACAAATCGCGTTCACGTTGTCATGCTGCGTCACGCGGTTGCTAAACTAATCGTAACACAATCCCTTCTCAAAGTCAGTGTATTGGTCGAGAAACTTGCCTATATTACAAAACTATACGATATTACAGATAGCAAGTTAATTATCTCACATCTTGGAAAAGTATTGTAATGTTGTACTTCTTGTTGACGAAATTCGTGCTAATGTTGGAATTTTGAGCTAGCGCTCAATACACTCCCATTCACTCGAAGGACAGCGCTCCTTGTCTCAGAATCGCCCATAATGCACCATGCAGCCCACATTTACGTAGCATGGTATTCAGACCCCTTTTCCCACATTTTGTTAATAGGTTTAGACATTTTTGCAAATGTATTACAAATAAAACACAGAAATACCTTATTTACATAAGTATTCAGCCCCTTTGCTATGAGACTCGAAATTGAGCTCAGGTGCATCCTGTTTCCATTGATCATCCATGAGATGTTTCTACAACTTGATTGGAGTCCACCTGTGGTAAATTCAATTGATTGGACATGATTTGGAAAGGCTCACACCTGTCTATATAAGGTCCCACAGTTGACAGTGCATGTCAGAGCAAAGACCAAGCCGTGAGGTCGAAGGAATTGTCAGTAGAGCTCTGAGACAGGATTGTGTCGAGGCACAGATCTGGGGAAGGGTGCCAAAACATTTCTGCAGCATTGAAGGTCCCAAAGAACACAGTGGCCTCCATCATTCTAAAATTGAAGATGTTTGGAACCACCAAGACTCTTCCTAGAGCTGGCCGCTCGGCCAAACCGAGCAATCGGGGGAGAAGGGCCTTGGTCAGGGAGGTGACCAAGAACCTGATGGTCACTCTGACAGAGCTCTAGAGTTCCTCTGTGGAGATGGGAGAACCTTCCAGAAGGACAACCATCTCTGCAGCACTCCACCAATCAGGCCTTTATGGTAGTGGCCAGACGGAAGCCACTCCTCAGTAAAAGGCACATGACAGCCCACTTGGAGTTTGCCAAAAGGCACCTAAAGACTCTCAGATCATGAGAAACAAGATTCTCTGGTCTGATGAAACCAAGATTGAACTCTTTGGCCTGAATGCCAAGCATCATGTCTGGAGGAAACCTGGCACCATCCCTTCGGTGAAGCATGGTGGTGGCAGCATCATGCTGTGGGGATGTTTTTTAGCGGCAGGGACTGGGAAACTAGTCAGGATCAAGGCAAAGATGAAAGGAGCAAAGTACAGAGATATCCTTGATGAAAACCTGCTCCAGAGCGCTCAGGACCTCAGACTGGGGTGAAGGTTCACCTTCTAACAGGACAAAGACCCTAAGCACACAGCCAAGACAACGCAGGAGTAGTTTCGGGACAAATCTCTGAATGTCCTTGAGTGGCCCAGCCAGAGCCCGGATTTGAACCCGCTCGAACATCTCTGGAGTGACCTGGAAATAGCTGTACAGCAACGCTTCCCATCCAACCTGACAGAGCTTGAGAGGATCTGCAGAGAAGAATGGGAGAAACTCCCCAAATACTGGTGTGCCAAGCTTGTAGCGTCATACCCAAGAAGACTCGAGGCTGTAATTGCTAACAAAGGTGCTTCAACAAAGTACTGAGTAAAGTGTCTGAATACTTATGTAAATGTGATATTTCCATTTATTTTATTTTATAATAACCTATTTTTGCTTTGTCATTATGGGGTATTGTGTGTAGATTGATGAGGGGAAAAAACGATTTAATTCATTTTAGAATAAGGCTGTAACGTAACAAAATGTGGAAAGAGTCAAGGGGTCTGAATACTTTCCGAAGGCACTGTATCTGCCGTTGCGAATGTCAGACTCCACTCTGCGGCACATCGATCTGCAGGTTGAACATGGTGAGATTGTAGACTCCTAAATTGTGACCCGTTTCAGGAAGCTAGGCAGGCGTATGTCGCACGTCACTACTTCACAGGAGAGGCTTTTGAACTTCTTTTTTTTGTGTGTTTTTTGGCAGAAATGCGCTCTGGAACATGTGAACTTTCATGTGCCTTAATAACAGACTTGTATTCCATCTGTAAATATGAATAAAATTATTAAAATTACGAGCATAGTTGGTTTAGCCACGGAAAAAGACAAGTACCTTTACCGCTAACCATGATTGGCTGAGATAATGAATGGGCTGGACATGCCGGGTGATGAGTTTGGATTGGTCTGCCATGTAGCATACTTCGGTCATAACGTGAGCTGCTCTGTACTGTATGTGTTGATAGTCCTTTCTACCGCAGCGTTTTTAAAAGATATAACGTTAGCCATTGAGAACTACAAAAGTTTAGCTACTTTTCTCAACAACATTGATGCCCTTAATTTAGCAGGCGCTATCGACAGATCAGTTGGAAAAAGTTGTGATGGGCTACTTTTTGCACACGCCACGGTCTGTGTAAACCAGAGTGAATTGACACAACGCTGGCCAAACAAGATGTAGGCATTCAATCCATGTATACGGTTAAGAGTTTAGCTACATTTTCAAATATTCTAATTATTTAGTTGTTTTCATTGCAAGTTAAAGCGTACTGTTCGCTAGCTAGCGAACATTAGCTTGCTGGCTCGCTAGCTAATATTACGTGTATGATCTATGTAGTAATATTATTTGAATCAGAAATCCATTTGCATTGCTCGTTTTAGCCTAATGTTAGCTAGCTAACATTGAACCTAGTTGGTTAGCTTTAGCTACCTGCAGATTCATACTACAGCTATGACAATGTTCGTATTGGTAGCATGAGTTGGGATTATGCCGGTTCATTGTTTAGTTAACTACTTCGCCAGATGATTACATGACCCATCAAGTTAGCCTGCTGTGTCTGGGGGTGATTCCGCCATCTATTGATTACGGCCATTTATTGTATTTCATGAACATGTGTACATGTCTAGACAATAGAGCCCCATCCACTTCGCTAGATGTGCCTGGGGGGGGGGGGGGGGGGGTCACATGACCCTTCAATTTAGACAAGTGTGTCTGGGTAAGCGTCATTTAATAATGATAAAATATGTATACATTATTTTTATCTGGACACTTTCTGTTTTTGATATTGCTAGTAACCATTTCACTGTACCGTTTACACCTTCTGTATCCTGTGCATGTGACAAATACACTTAGATTTTATTTGATATAGAATGTGTTTACCAGAGACGGTAATGTGAAGAACAAAATTACCTGTACCAAAGTCAGATTAGGATATAGACCAAGGACTAGATAAAGTGTATTTTTACTTATTGTAGGCTACTACTTTTACCACTTTTAGTCTTGAAATCTTTGGTTGTTTACTACACTACTCACTCTGTTTAGCACATGGCCTCACATTTGAATCCTTAAAGAGATGGGTGGGGCTAAGGCTTAAGAGGGTGTGAAAAATACTGAATGGGTGTAGACAAAGAAGAGCTCTCCAGTAGGTGTACCAAAGCATTCAAAGGCCATTTTCTCAAAAGGGGGGTTACAGGTTTGTCAACTTTCTAAGCAGAATTACATTCCCTTTGTTCCTCAACTGCAGTGTATGATATACAATTTTCTAGCTCTGAGTCTCTACTTTAATCAAATGTAAAAAACACAATATCAAATGTTGCTACATAGGATCGAATCCAGGTGGTGGGTCACTATTGATAGTGCAGTTTGTTTAGGCGATTTTACAGCTAACTAACTTTACATGCTGATATTGTCTTTGGTATTATTGTGTGTAGCTACGTTTGCTTGCTAGATAGCCAGTCAGCCCATAGAGAGAGCATTGCATTGTGGATTTTGTAGTCGACTTGAGCTGCAACAGATTTCCACAACGATTTTCCATGTTGCTACCAACTTTATTATAACGCCAAAATGAAATATTTGTTCAGAAAACATACTCACATATTAGTGCTATTTAACACTGTAAATTAAAGGAATGAGTGCTTTTGGGTGGATTTTTCCTGTCTTTAGAGTCCATTCATTACCGCTACAGACAGGATGTCCAGTTTTATGTCCCGTATGTCTCATATATTCTGATCCAGCAGGATATGAGACATACTGTGGTGCGTGTGTTACCTGCTCTGGTTGAAGGTGTGTATCTTGACGCGGTGGTGTGTGTATTTCTGAAGGATCTTCTTGGTGTCTTCATCCGTGTTGAAGGAGTTCATCAGGACCAGAGGAACGTCTGTGTTGTACTTCTTGTTCAAGTGCTGAGGGAAAAAGATTTGCAAAATTAAATAAAGTTAAATAAAGTTGTATTGTATTGACATCTGTGTTGTACCTCTTGTTCAAGTGCTGCGGGGACAAAGAAATGCTAAATGAAATAAATCAAGTTAAATTAAGGTGTATTGTATTGTTTTTGGTGTTGTACATGTGCTGAGAGAAATGAGAGGGGTAAATAAACCCATAGTGTTTGGTGGCCATATTGGATTGAGAACAGGTGAAAGGAGTGCTTGGCGGCCATATTGGATTGAGAACAGGTGAAAGGAGTGCTTGGCGGCCATATTGGATTGAGAACAGGTGAAAGGAATGCTTGGCGGCCATATTGGATTGAGAACAGGTGAAAGGAGTGCTTGGCGGCCATATTGGATTGAGAACAGGTGAAAGGAATGCTTGGCGGCCATATTGGATTGAGAACAGGTGAAAGGAGTGCTTGGCGGCCATATTGGATTGAGAACAGGTGAAAGGAGTGCTTGGCGGCCATATTGGCCACAGCAAACCAAGTGACAGGCTGGGTGGAGCTAATGCAATGGCAGTGTTGGAGAGCATCAAATCCGTGATGCATTGTGACTGACTGATTGATTGACTGATCTACAAATCATAATGAGTAGTTATTTATGATGCAAGGTGATTTGTAGATCGGTTAGTCGGCAGTACGGTCGGCTGCAATGCTGAACAAGCCCGAAGACTCTAGATTCCAGATTTTAATGAGGGAGGGGTTGTTACGGTAAACCGTTACCAAACTGTGTGGGTGTGTGGTGGAGTTTATGAAGCAACCAGGCTGGTCGAGGTTCGTCTCGGCTTTATGAGGTCATTATGAGGTCATCAAGGGTGGGACTGTCCTAGGAGAAGCGAGGTTGTGGGAATTCAACTCCACTACCAACCAACGTAACTACCAGGATATGACACAAACACACACACAACATAACTACCAGGAAATCACACTGTCTGACTGGCGCAACAGGTCAGCATAACAGGATCTATTCCACTGTAGGATGTTTGTTTAGATTTAGTGCAATCATTTAAAGTTTCGTTTTATGAGTTTTGGGAAGTTAGGAACTCCCATATCCTCAGAGGGCCCCAGGACAGAGCAGAAAGGTCATACACATACCAGCAGACTAGAGACAGAGAGAAGGAGGGATAAAGAGGTTCTGTGGCTTTAAGAAAATACCCCTTCTCTCCCTCTCCCACTCTCCAAATCACAAGCACATGTTCTCATTCTCTCCCTGCCTCTGTCCTTTAGGCACATAACATGTATGTATTCCTTCATCCTGCAGAGAGAGGGGTAGACAGATATGATATGTATACTGAACAAAAATATAAACGCAACATGTAAAGTGTTGGTCCCATGTTTCATGAACTGAAATAAAAGATCCCAGAAATACGCACAAAAAGCGTATTTCTCAAAAATGTGGAGAACAAATGTGTTTACATCCCTGTTAGTGAGCATTTCTCCTTTGCCAAGATAATCCATCCACCTGACAGGTGTGGCATATAAAGAAGCTGATTAAACAGCATGATCATTACACAGGTGCACCTTGTGCTGGGGCAATAAAATGCCACTAAAATGTGCAGTTTTGTCACACAACACAATGCCACAGATGTCTCAAGTTTTGAGGGCAGCGTGCAATTGGCATGTTGACTGCAGGAATGTCCACCAGAGCTGTTGCCAGAGAATTGAATGTTCATTTCTCTACCATAAGCCGCCTCCAACGTCGTTTTAGAGAATTTGGCAGTACGTCCAACCGGCCTCACAACCGCAGACCACATGTAACCACGCCAGCCCAGGACCTCCACATCTGGCTTCTTCACCTGCGGGATCGTCTGAGACCAGCCACCAGGACAGATGATGAAACTGAGGAGTATTTCTGTCTGTAATAAAGCCCTTTTGTGGGGAAAAACTCATTCTGATTGGCTGGGCCTGGCTCCCCAGTGGGTGGGCCTGGCCCCCAAGTGGCTGGGCCTATGCCCTCCCAGGCCCACCCATGGCTGTGCCCCTGCCCAGTTATGTGAAATCCATAGATTAGGGCCTAATGAATTTATTTCAATTGACTGATTTCCTTGTATGAACTGTACCTCAGTAAAATTGTAGAAATTGTTGCATGTTGCGTTTCTATTTTTGTTCAGTATAGTATAAGATCAGTTGAGGGTCTGTGTAAAGCGCTCTAATGTCTTCAGGCAGTCTGACTGAAAGGAGAGCTGTTATTCTATGGGCAGGTCTGTGGGTTTGGCCAGGCAGAGGGAGGACAGAGAAGGCAGTGTGCTGGAACTGAGAGGTGTGTGTGTGTCAGAGCAAGAGAGAGGCGGTAATTGTTTGCAGACTTGTGTGTGGTCGTCTGTGTTTGTATGTGTGTGAAGCGTAACGGCTGCATGGAAAGGAAATGGAAAGGGGGATACCTAGTCAGTTGTACAACTGAATGCATTCAACTGTAATGTGTCTTCCGCATTTAACCCAACCCATCTGAATCAGAGAGGTGCGGGGGGCTGCCTTAATCAACATCCACGTCATGAACACTCTTCTCCCCTCCACACACTGTGTCCTGTATCTGTCTCACATCCCAGTGGTTCTGGCACTCATTTTACCCTCCAGATATAGTCATATTACCTCCACTGTGAATCAGGCCATTTAGGGAGAAAATGGATACCAACTCACATTAATGTTCCCCAACTCCCACCTCCGTCCTCTCCCCTGAGTAAAAGTTTCAGTCATCACTCTCTCTCTCTCTCTCTGTGTGTGTGTGTCTAGACGTGTTTAACTATACTTGTGGGGACCAGAATTCCCCACAAGAATAGTAAAACGAACAAAACTTTGACCAACTGGGGACATTTTGTTGGTCCCCACAAGGTCAAATGCTATTTCTAGAGGGTTTAGGGTTAAGGTTAGAATTAGTGTTAGGGTTAGAATTAGGCTTAGGGTTAGGAGCTAGGGTTAGTTTTAGGGATAGATGCGAGGGTTAGGGTTGTTAGGGTTTTGGGTTAACGTTAGGGTTAGGGTAAGGGTAAGGGTACGGTTTAGGGAAAATAGGATTTTGAATGGGACTGAATTGTGTGTCCCCACAAGGTTAGTTGTACAACTGTGTGTGTGTGTATGTTTGTGTGTGTGTGTGCCCAGTCTTCTCTCCCTCATTAAAGTCATAATCTGTAGTCTGGAGTCATTGCTTCAGCCCATCGACAGTCCCCGCCCAGTCACTTGGTTTGGTACGTTTTGAGAGATGGGGCTGAGGGTTGATGAAATGTCACCTCTTATGTCATGCCTACAACATTCACGTGGCACATATCTGTTATAACATGTTATGATGACATAATGACAATTATGACACCTCTTATACAGCAGATATGGCATGACATAACAGATATGACCGGTACCTCTATCTGCTGCACGGTGAGGTCCAGGAACGTGTTCTCGTTGCGGACGCTGATGAGGCTCTTTGGACCTTTACAGCCCATGCTGGTACCCAGGCCTCCGTTCAACTTGACTACCACCAGCTTGTTGAGACTGTCTGCCAGGCTGTCCGGCAGGGGCCGCGCTGCTATCTTATCATAGGGCTGGATCTGTGGAGAGAGACACATTTAAAATATGTTTCCTTTGGCAATGTACAGTGGGGGGGAAAAAAAGTATTTAGTCAGCCACCAATTGTGCAAGTTCTCCCACTTAAAAAGATGAGAGAGGCCTGTAATTTTCCTCATAGGTACACGTCAACTATGACAGACAAAATGAGAAGAAAAAAAATCCAGAAAATCACATTGTAAGATTTTTAATGAATTTATTTGCAAATTATGGTGGAAAGTAAGTATTTGGTCAATAACAAAAGTTTCTCAATACTTTGTTATATACCCTTTGTTGGCAATGACACAGGTCAAAAGTTTTCTGTAAGTCTTCACAAGGTTTTCACACACTGTTGCTGGTATTTTGGCCCATTCCTCCATGCAGATCTCCTCTAGAGCAGTGATGTTTTGGGGCTGTCGCTTGGCAACACAGACTTTCAACTCCCTCCAAAGATTTTCTATGGGGTTGAGATCTGGAGACTGGCTAGGCCACTCCAGGACCTTGAAATGCTTCTTACGAAGCCACTCCTTCGTTGCCCGGGCGGTGTGTTTGGGATCATTGTCATGCTGAAAGACCCAGCCACGACCGGTCGCTCCTACCAAGTGGCGTGGCGAGAAGCTGTCTCCGCACCACGTGCTCTCACCACTGGTGTCCCCCAGGGCTCAGTTCTAGGCCCTCTCCTATTCTCGCTATACACCAAGTCAGTTGGCTCTGTCATATCCTCACATGGCCTCTCCTATCATTGCTACGCAGACGACACACAACTAATCTTCTCCTTTCCCCCTTCTGATAACCAGGTGACGAATCGCATCTCTGCATGTCTGGCAGACATATCAGTATGGATGACGGATCACCACCTCAAGCTGAACCTTGACAAGACGGAGCTGCTCTTCCTCCCGGGGAAGGACTGCCTGTTCCATGATCTCGCCATCACGGTTGACAACTCCGTTGTGTCCTCCTCCCAGAGTGCGAAGAGCCTTGGCGTGACCCTGGACAACACCCTGTCGTTCTCCGCTAACATCAAGGCGGTGACCCGATCCTGTAGGTTCATGCTCTACAACATTAGGAGAGTACGACCCTGCCTTACACAGGAAGCGGCACAGGTCCTAATCCAGGCACTTGTTATCTCCCGTCTGGATTACTGCAACTCGCTGTTGGCTGGGCTCCCTGCCTGTGCCATTAAACCCCTACAACTCATCCAGAATGCCGCAGCCCGTCTGGTGTTCAACCTTCCCAAGTTCTCTACGTCCACCCCGCTCATCCGCACACTCCATGGCTTCCAGTTGAACGCTCGCATCTGACTTACCAAGACCATGGTTGCTTGCCATACGGAGCTGTGAGGGGAACGACCAACCTCCGTACCTTCAGGGCTTCTGAATCAGTCCCTACACCCAAAACGAGGGCATTGCGTTCATCCACCTCTGGCCTTCGGCTCCCCTACCTCATGCGGAAGGCATATTTCCCGCTTCAGCCCAGTCAAAACTGTGCGTGCTCTGGCACCCCAAGGTGGAACAAGCTCCTCACGACGCAGGACAGGGAGTCACTCACCCGTTCCGGAGACATTGAAAACCCCCCTCTTAGGAATACCGGGATAGGATAAGTAATCCTTCTACCCCCCCCCCTTTACCCCAACCCCAACCAAAAAATAAATAAATACATTGTAAAGTGTTATCCCCACTGGAGATAGGTGAATTCAACCAATTTGTAAGACGCTCTGGATAAGAGCGTCTGTAAATGACGTAAATGTAAGTAAAAAAACATTCATCCATTTTAGAATAAGGTGTAACGTAAAAAAATGTGGAAAAAACCCAAGGTATGAATATTTCAGAATGCACTGTACTAGCATCCGAGTAAACTGATTCACACCACACATACTACCGGATCCTTTATCTATTGAAAACCATTGCACACTGCCATAAAATGACAACCAGTTTTCATAGTTTGTCAACTGGTAGGTCAGGTTTGCCATAGGAGGAAAGGTGATCTTCCGACAGGGGGCGGCCCTCAAACGCGACACTAGTAAGACCGAATAACAGAGTCACGCTATCTGACGCAGGAGGTCCTCAATCTGCTACCATGGAAACTGTTGTCAATCATAACATAGCAGCAAACAAGGAAATAATAATGAAGTCCAGATAGCTTGGACCATGGGAAGCACATAATGATTCAACAGTGGGGAAAAAAGTATTTAGTCAGCCACCAATTGTGCAAGTTCTCCCACTTAAAAAGATGAGAGAGGCCTGTAATTTTCATCATAGGTACACGTCAACTATGACAGACAAAATGAGGGGAAAAAATCCAGAAAATCACATTGTAGGATTTTTAATGAATTTATTTGCAAATTATGGTGGAAAATAAGTATTTGGTCAATAACAAAAGTTTCTCAATACTTTGTTACATACCCTTTGTTGGCAATGACACAGGTTTTCACACACTGTTGCTGGTATTTTGGCCCATTCCTCCATGCAGATCTCCTCTAGAGCAGTGATGTTTTGGGGCTGTCGCTGGGCAACACGGACTTTCAACTCCCTCCAAAGATTTTCTATGGGGTTGAGATCTGGAGACTGGCTAGGCCACTCCAGGACCTTGAAATGCTTCTTACGAAGCCACTCCTTCATTGCCCGGGCGGTGTGTTTGGGATCATTGTCATGCTGAAAGACCCAGCCACGTTTCATCTTCAATGCCCTTGCTGATGGAAGGAGGTTTTCACTCAAAATCTCACGATACATGGCCCCATTCATTCTTTCCTTTACACGGATCAGTCGTCCTGGTCCCTTTGCAGAAAAACAGCCCCAAAGCATGATGTTTCCACCCCCATGCTTCACAGTAGGTATGGTGTTCTTTGGATGCAACTCAGCATTCTTTGTCCTCCAAACACGACAAGTTGAGTTTTTACTAAAAAGTTCTATTTTGGTTTCATCTGACCATATGACATTCTCCCAATCCTCTTCTGGATCATCCAAATGCACTCTAGCAAACTTCAGACGGGCCTGGACATGTACTGGCTTAAGCAGGGGGACACGTCTTGCACTGCAGGATTTGAGTCCCTGGCGGTGTAGTGTGTTACTGATGGTAGGCTTTGTTACTTTGGTCCCAGCTCTCTGCAGGTCTCTAGGTCCCCCCGTGTGGTTCTGGGATTTTTGCTCACTGTTCTTGTGATCATTTTGACCCCACGGGGTGAGATCTTGCGTGGAGCCCCAGATCGAGGGAGATTATCAGTGGTCTTGTATGTCTTCCATTTCCTAATAATTGCTCCCACAGTTTAATTTCTTCAAACCAAGCTGCTTACCTATTGCAGATTCAGTCTTCCCAGCCTGGTGCAGGTCTACCATTTTGTTTCTGGTGTCCTTTGACAGCTCTTTGGTCTTGGCCATAGTGGAGTTCGGAGTGTGACTGTTTGAGGTTGTGGACAGGTGTCTTTTATACTGATAACAAGTTCAAACAGGTGCCATTAATACAGGTAACGAGTGGAGGACAGAGGAGCCTCTTAAAGAAGAAGTTACAGGTCTGTGAGAGCCAGAAATCTTGCTTATTTGTAGGTGACCAAATACTTATTTTCCACCATAATTTGCAAATAAATTCATTAAAAATCCTACAATGTGATTTATTGGAGAAAAAAAATCTCAATTTGTCTGTCATAGTTGACGTGTACCTATGATGAAAATTACAGGCCTCTCTCATCTTTTTAAGTGGGAGAACTTGCACAATTGGTGGCTGACTAAATACTTTTTTTCCCCCACTGTATGTTCAGGACATTAACACAGAGATCATGGGAAATTGCTGGAGGACCAGCTGAACTGGGTTCGAACTGTGTTTTAGCTTTACATGTCTGATGTGCTATTCACTGGAAAGAAGAGAGTGTTACCTGTTGAGCCAATATTACAGTCAGTTCTGTGCTTCAGTTCTGTGCCTCAGTGTAGGAGTGGCAGTAACTTCATCTGTTTGTGACTGAACATGACCTATGGCATGCAGCGTTGCCTGAGGGCCAGACTCAGAATCTTTTGGCTCTTTGGCATTTTAATGGCTATCTGGAGGTTCACAACTATACACAATGAGAAGGAGCACCCAGGAGCGTCAAATCTTAAACAGATGTCGTGTGTGTGTGTGTGTGGTGTGTGTTTCTGTGTGTGCACAATAGTATGGGGTGTGTGTGTGTGTGTGTTTACATGAGTGCATGTGTGATTGAGCCTAAGTAACTGGAGGGTCATAGGGTCATGGCTCATCCTGTGTCCTGCTGACTGCTTTGAGACACCAGAGCCTGGATCTGAGGCCTAACACACACTGGATACAGCCCAACACACACTGGATACACCCTAACACACACTGGATACAGCCTAACACACACTGGATACAGCCCAAACACACACTGGATTACAGCCCAACACACACTGGATACAGCCCAACACACACTGGATACAGCCCAACACACACTGTACAGCCAACAATGGATACAGCCCAACACACACTGGATACAGCCCAACACACACTGGATACAGCCCAACACACACTGGATACAGCCCAACACACACTGGATACAGCCCAACACACACTGGATACAGCCCAACACACACTGGATACAGCCCAACACACACTGGATACAGCCCAACACACACTGGATACAGCCCAACACACACTGGATACAGCCCAACACACACTGGATACAGCCCAACACACACTGGATACAGCCCAACACACACTGGATACAGCCCAACACACACTGGATACAGCCCAACACACACTGGATACAGCCCAACACACACTGGATACAGCCCAACACACACTGGATACAGCCCAACACACACTGGATACAGCCCAACACACACTGGATACAGCCCAACACACACTGGATACAGCCCAACACACACTGGATACAGCCCAACACACACTGGATACAGCCCAACACACACTGGATACAGCCCAACACACACTGGATACAGCCCAACACACACTGGATACAGCCCAACACACACTGGATACAGCCCAACACACTGGATACAGCCCAACACACACTGGATACAGCCCAACACACACTGGATACAGCCCAACACACACTGGATACAGCCTAACACACTGGATACACCCTAACACACTGGTTACAGCCTAACACACTGGTAGCCATTTGATTTGCTGTTCAGGAGTCTCATGGCTTGGGGGTAGAAGCTGTTAAGAAGCCTTTTGGACCTAGACTTGCCGTGCGGTAGCAGAGAGAACAGTCTATGACTAGGGTGGCTGGAGTCTTTGGCAATTTTTTGGGCCTTCCTCTGACACTGCCTGGTATAGAGGTCCTGGATGGCAGGAAGCTTTGCCCCAGTGATATACTGGGCCGTACGCACTACCCTCTGTAGTGCCTTGCGGTCGGAGGCCGAGCAGTTGTCAGGATGCTCTCGATGGTGCAGCTGTATAACTTTTTGAGGATCTGAGGACCCATGCCAAATCTTTTCAGTCTCCTGAGGGGAAATAGGCTTTGTCGTGCCCTCTTCACGACTGTCTTGGTGTGTTTGGACCATGCTAGTTTGTTGGTGATGTGGACACCAAGGAACTTGAAGCTCTCAACCTGCTCCACTACAGCCCCGTCGATGAGAATGGGGCCGTGCTCGGTCCTCCTTTTCCTGTAGTCCACAATCCTCTCCTTTGTCTTGGTCACGTTGAGGGAGAGGTTGTTATCCTGGCATCCACACGGCCAGGTCTCTGATCTACTCCCTATAGGCTTTCTCATCGTTGTCGGTGATCAGGCCTACAACTATTGTGTCGTTGGCAAACTTAATGATGGTGTTGGAGTCGTGCTTGGCCATGCAGTCATGGGTGAACAGGGAGTACAGCTGTTGTGATAGCACGCAAGGTTTTTATACAATGAAAAAAATGTAGGCCTATTGCATTTTTAAAACAGGTTCAAAAGCTAAAAAGCAGAAAATGTGAATGTGCTGGAATCTACCAATAAGCTGTTGCAGGAGGACACATCATTACCTCCAGATGTGTCTCCCTGAATGTGGACCGAAGATTAATGTGTGTGTGTCATCAGAAATGAGTCACACTATGACATGCTATATGGTGTGCCAAGGGTCCAGCCCTGACCCCTCTCTCCCCTTCCTCTCCCCAAAACAAAAACTGTCCCAGCTGAGTTAGTTAAAGCAAACCATGTGACTCAATGACAACACACACAGACACAGAGAGAGAGAGAGAGAGACACTGAATATACAAAACATTAAGAGCACTCCTCCTCCCCCCCTGCCTTTTCCCCTTAGAACAGCCTCAATTCGTCAGGGCATGGACTCTACAAGGTGTCGAAAGTGTTCCACAGGGATGCTGGCCAATGTTGACTCCACAGCTTCCCACAGTTGTGTCAAGTTGGCTGGATGTCCTTTGGGTGGTGGACCATTCTTGATACACACAGGAAACTGTTGAGCGTGAAAACAGCAGCGTTGCAGTTCTTGACACAAACCGGTGTGCCTGGCACCTACTACCATACCCCATTGAAAAGGTACTTAGATTTTTTGTCTTTCCCATTCACCCTCTGAATGGCACACATACACAATCCATGTCTCAATTGTCTCAAAGCTTAAAAATCCATATTTAACCTGTCTCCTCCCCTTCATCTACACTGATTGAAGTGGATTTAACAATTGACATCAATAAGGGATCATAACTTTAATCTGGATTCACCTGGTCAGTCTATGTCATGGAAAGAGCAGGTGTCCTTAATGTTTTGTACACTGCATTCGGAAAGTATTCAGACCCCTTGACTTTTTCCACATTTTGTTACGTTACAGCCTTATTCTAAAACGGATGATATAATACCCAATAATGACAAAACGAAAACAGGTTTTTATAAATGTATTAAAAATACAAAATAGAAATACCTTATTTACATAAGTATTCAGACCCTTTGTTATGAAACTAGAAATTGAGCTCAGGTGCATCCTGTTTCCATTGTTCATCCTTGAGATGTTTCTACAACTTGATTAGAGTCCACCTGTTGTAAATTCAATTGATTGGAAATTATTTGGAACACACCTGTCTATATAAAGGTCCCACAGTTGACAGTGCATGTCATAGCAAAAACCAAGCCATGAAGTCGAAGGAATTGTCCATAGAAAAACAATTTAATCAATTTTAGAATAAGGCTGTAACGTAACAAAATGTGGAAAAAGTCAAGGGGTCTGAATACTTTCCGAATGCGGTCGGTCGGTCGATCGAGCGATAGATAGATCGACCGATAGATAGAATAGCGCTGCAGTTACAGCAGGAGAGCTTGTCATATCCCTAGCCAGCTATAATCTCAAATTAAGTCCCCCCTGTGTGTGTGTGTGCGCGCATGTGACAGTGTCTGTGTGTGTGTGTGTGCATGTGACAGTGGTGTGTGTGTGTGTGTGTGTGTGTGTGTGCCAGTGTCTGTGTGTGTGTGCATGTGACAGTGTCTGTGTGTGTGTGTGCATGTGACAGTGTCTAAGTGTGTGTGTGTGTGTGTGTGTGCGCATGTGACAGTGTCGTGTGTGTGTGTGCATGTGACAGTGTCTGTGTGTGTGTGTGTGCATGTGACAGTGTCTGTGTGTGTGTGGTGTGCATGTGACAGTGTCTAAGTGTGTGTGTGTGCATGTGACAGTGTCTAGTGTGGTGTGTGTGTGGGTTGTTGGCATGTGCATGTCTGTGTGTTTGTGTGTGTGGTGTGTGTGTGTGGCATGTGAAGGTCTGTGTGTGTCTGTGTGTGCGCAGTAGCTAGGCCCAATTTAGCTTCAGGTCGTCCATAGCACTTAGCCTCCTCCCCCTCTCCTCCCGATGTAAACTCTGCTTCCAGACAGTCAGTGTTTATCAGAACAGCAACAAGACATCCCAGAGAGGATACAGGGGCATCCAGACATCGAGAGGACATGGGCCGCTCCTGAACTGAAACCACAACTAAAGGATCTTCCTTCCAGAAACACTTCTCCACAGCCCAACATCCACACACACCAACAACAACACTGCATGCCTGATTCCTCTTCACTTTCACTTTCCTTTCCTTTATTCTCCATCCCTTCCCAACTGTGACTGAGTTCAAGGTGAAGTCTCAAGGAAAGTGCGCTATAAAAGGGAATAAGTGTTCCATTTGGGACGCTGGTTTGGAACACAGCCCATATCCCCCCCCCCTCCCCCTGCTCAGAGACCAAAGGGAAATGGAACCGTTTCTGGATGTCATTACCACAAAGGCTGTGTGTGCATCCCAAATGACACCCTATTCCCTATCTAGTGCACTGCTTCTGACCAGAGTCCCCTATATAGGGAATAGGGTGCCCTTAGGGATGCAGACTGTGTGTTGGCACTGGATTAGAATACTCAATAGTACGACTGACGCACACAGCTCAGAGAATGGACTTCAAAGAGCATCCCTGGAGACATGGCAACCCTGTGGTTTAAAACAGAGAAAACTATGGCAACCCTGTGGTTTAAAACAGAGAAAACTATGGCAACCCTGTGGTTTAAAACAGAGAAAACTATGGCAATACTGTGGTTTAAAACAGAGAAAACTATGGCAACCCTGTGGTTTAAAACAGAGAAAACTATGGCAATACTGTACTTTTATACTGAGGGAGAATATGGCAATACGGTACTTTTATACTGAGGGAGAATATGGCAATGCTGTAATTTTATACTGAGGGAGAATATGGCAATGCTGTACTTTTATACTGAGGGAGAATATGGCAATGCTGTAATTTTATACTGAGGGAGAATATGGCAATACTGTACTTTTATACTGAGAAAAAAACTATTGCAACCCTGTGATTTAAAACCCTAATCCTGAGTATGTCTGTCCTCAACTCAACATCGGACCTGACGAAAATCTCAGGGGGATCGAAATGTTGTCTGTGTGTCTAAATAAGAATTTGATCTTAACTTGACTTGTCTGGTTAAATAAAAGGTTAAATAAATAATAAATAAAGTCTCAATAAATCACAGTTGTAGACATTGCACCTGAACAAGTTGGATGTGTGAGATCTTGACATTTTCACTGAGTAGCCCTGCACTGAGCGGTACTACAGCAAGCAACTGTGCTTTTGAACTGAGCTCAAATCAGTTCAACTGGATGAAGAGCAGCAGGCCTGGTCTGGGATCAGGTCCCCCCCGTCCATTCAGAGCAGCAGGCCTGGTCTGGGATCAGGTCCCCCCTGTCCATTCAGAGCAGCAGACCTGGTCTGGGATCAGGTCCCCCCCGTCCATTCAGAGCAGCAGGCCTGGTCTGGGATCAGGTCCCCCCTGTCCATTCAGAGCAGCAGGCCTGGTCTGGGATCAGGTCCCCCCTGTCCATTCAGAGCAGCAGGCCTGGTCTGGGATCAGGTCCCCCCTGTCCATTCAGAGCAGCAGGCCTGGTCTGGGATCAGGTCCCCCCTGTCCATTCAGAGCAGCAGGCCTGGTCTGGGATCAGGTCCCCCCTGTCCATCATCTTATTTATTATGATCTAAAACAGGGTTTCTTCATCCTGGTCCTGGGGACCCAAAAGGGTGCACACAGCTGATTCAAATGATAAACTCATCAACACGCTTCGATGATTTGAATCAGGTGGGTAGTGCTGGGGCAAACACTACCATGATTAAGAAACACTAATCTAAAAAAGGCCATCCTGGATGAAAGTAGAGAAGACTTGCAAGGTTGGAGAAACCTGGTCCTGAACTGAGCCAAGATGAGAGATGGGGATGTGAGAAACCTGGTCCTGAACTGAGCCAAGATGAGAGATGGGGATGTGAGAAACCTGGTCCTGAACTGAGCCAAGATGAGAGATGGGGACGTGAGAAACCTGGTCCTGAACTGAGCCAAGGTGAGAGATTGGGATGTGAGAAACCTGGTCCTGAACTGAGCCAAGATGAGAGATGGGGATGTGAGAAACCTGGTCCTGAACTGAGCCAAGGTGAGAGATTGGGATGTGAGAAACCTGGTCCTGAACTGAGCCAAGATGAGAGATGGGGATGTGAGAAACCTGGTCCTGAACTGAGCCAAGGTGAGAGATTGGGATGTGAGAAACCTGGTCCTGAACTGAGCCAAGATGAGAGATGGGCATGTGAGAAACCTGGTCCTGAATGGAGCCAAGATGAGAGATGGGGATGTGAGCTGAAGAGGCACTTCCTCCCTCCCTATTACCTGTCATTACTACCACATGACACAATGCTCCTTAAAAAGGGCCAATCAGCAGTTGATACATTAATGTTTGGACTTATTAATTAATGACATGTACCCAATGATTCTTGAAGAATATAACTTATAAATGCCTCATGAGCTTAGTTCAACTGTTGTACCCCATCAGAAACCAAAATAGAAACTTGTTTTACTCCAATGTTTGTAATCAAAGTAAACAAGCACTATATAGCCTCAAAACATGGTTAAAACTATAATTTTGATATCATGGATGCTCCGTCTATGAATTTGAGAGTGGTTGAATTACTCCAGCCTCATCCCTAAGCTTTTTACCGAAACGGGCGGGGAACTCACTTTGTTATTGTTTCTACTACTGATTGCCGCTTTAACATTGGTAAATGACCTTTTTATCATCTCACAGTGAAGCTGACGTGTCAGAAACAGGATATACAGGTTACCAGATAGAATTTCCTATGACGATGTGGAGAATTATAAAATAATTCCACAAGAAA
Organism: Coregonus sp. 'balchen'; assembly: GCA_902810595.1. NCBI lineage: Eukaryota > Metazoa > Chordata > Actinopteri > Salmoniformes > Salmonidae > Coregonus > Coregonus sp. 'balchen'. The sequence continues at coordinate 34,632,971 of LR778289.1, forward strand.
GGAACCTCTCCCCCTCTCTTTATACTAGTGAGCTCTACACAGTTACCTTAGAACCAGAAGAATACCTTTTTCTATTGTTGAGGGTTTTCAAGACAACTATCCAAGGTGACAGAAAAGCTACCTAGCCCAGGTGTACAGGCTTGGTTTACAATGAACAGCAATGGCAGCTAAAAGAACTCTGAAGAATAGGGAGGTTGTGCTGGAGTCTGTTCTAATGGAAGCGCTGCCTACTCCGGACCCCATCTCAGTCTTTCTGTCAAGCCCTTATCTCTTTGTAACTTCCCACTGTCTTATCAGAAAGTGAAAAAAAATCTGAAAGAAGATCAAAAGGAGATTGGTCAATTCTATCTCTTTTTGTTTTTAATAAATACGGAGGAACAGCAGTGAGAGCAAGATGAACCCTCCAAAGAATGGTGGAACCATCCAAAGAATGGTGGAACCATCCAAAGAATGGTGGAACCCTCCAAAAGAATGGTGGAACCCTCCAAAAGAATGGTGGAACCCTCCAAAAGAATGGTGGAACCCTCCAAAAGAATGGTGGAACCCTCCAAAAGAATAGTGGAACTGAATTAAATTAATTAACCTACGTGATATTAGTGCCCAAAAAGATTTAACCCTATTTTGATCGTAAAATAATAACAACAATTGCCTAGTTGTCAAACCCTAAATTCATGACAATCACTGGTTTAGGTTGCACATCAAAATATCTACAATCATGCATTCGTGCTTGAACATGATGTTAGAATAACATTTTTATTTCTGGAATCATATCGTAGTCTAGTACACTTCTGCATGAAACACTTTGAATAACTTTATAAAACGATGAGGCTACTAATTTGTTCTATTGCGTGACCCCACAGTAATTGTGGTGTGACCAAATCATAGGCTGCCACCAACTGAAAATGTTAGTATGGAGCCCTGTGACTCTGTGACATAGAATAGAACATGTTAGTATGGAGCCCTGTGACTCTGTGACATAGAATAGAACATGTTAGTATGGAGCCCTGTGACATAGAATAGAACATGTTAGTATGGAGCCCTGTGACTCTGTGACATAGAATAGAACATGTTAGTATGGAGCCCTGTGACTCTGTGACATAGAATATAACATGTTAGTATGGAGCCCTGTGACTCTGTGACATAGAATAGAACATGTTAGTATGGAGCCCTGTGACTCTGTGACATAGAATAGAACATGTTAGTATGGAGCCCTGTGACATAGAATAGAACATGTTAGTATGGAGCCCTGTGACTCTGTGACATAGAATAGAACATGTTAGTATGGAGCCCTGTGACTCTGTGACATAGAATATAACATGTTAGTATGGAGCCCTGTGACTCTGTGACATAGAATAGAACATGTTAGTATGGAGCCCTGTGACTCTGTGACATAGAATAGAACATGTTAGTATGGAGCCCTGTGACTCTGTGACATAGAATAGAACGTGTTAGTATGGAGCCCTGTGACTCTGTGACATTGAATAGAACATGTAAGTATGGAGCCCTGTGACTCTGTGACATAGAATAGAACATGTTAGTATGGAGCCCTGTGACTCTGTGACATAGAATAGATCATGTGATTAAAGGATCTTTAGGCTCTGCTCTCCTCACGTATGCAGAACACACACCCTCAAGTCATACATCACAAATTGCTTGTAAAACACTCAAACACCCCAACATCACACACATACATACTACCCATCACTCATTTTGAAGACTGCTGGTACATAGCAACAAAGACATCAATGGTCATTTCACACCCAGCCCCACCTCTTTCTCACACACACACAAATGTACAGTGGGGGAAAAAAGTATTTAGTCAGCCACCAATTGTGCAAGTTCTCCCACTTAAAAAGATGAGAGAGGCCTGTAATTTTCATCATAGGTACACGTCAACTATGACAGACAAAATGAGAAAAGAAATTCCAGAAAATCACATTGTAGGATTTTTTATGAATTTATTTGCAAATTATGGTGGAAAATAAGTATTTGATGAAAATTACAGGCCTCTCTCATATTTTTAAGTGGGAGAACTTGCACAATTGGTGGCTGACTAAATACTTTTTCCCCCACTGTATATGTGCAGTGCTACACGTAAACGAAAATGTGCACGAAAAATCTCAATCTCTTAAGGTGCTCCCTCTCTGTCACTTCCTCTCCCTATCCACAAAACGTATTGTAATGAGACATTCCTCTCTCTCTCTCTCTCTTTCTCTCTATTCGGTCTCTCTCTCTCTCTATTCTGTCTTTCTCTCTCTCTCTCTCTATTCTGTCTTTCTCTCTCTCTCTATTCTGTCTCTCTCTCTCTCTATTCTGTCTCTCTCTCTCTCTCTATTCTCTCTCTCTATTCTGTGTCTCTCTCTATTCTGTGTCTCTCTATTCTGTCTCTCTCTCTCTCTCTCTCTCTCTCTCTCTATTCTGTCTCTCTCTCTCTCTCTCTCTCTCTATTCTGTCTCTCTCTCTCTCTCTATTCTCTCTCCCTCTCTCTCTATTCTGTATCTCTCTCTCTCTATTCTGTCTCTCTCTCTCTATTCTGTCTCTTCTCTGGTCTGGGTTTCTGGTCCCAGTCAGTTGTGAGAGAAAGCTTGGGGGTTGTGGAGGGAGCTCTGGCAGACAGGGGGAGCCAGCTGGCTGCGTGCCCAGAGGAAGAGACCCAAACGCTGGCCTCTCTGTGTGAGCTCTCCCCTTGGCCTCCACTGTGCCCATCTGCCTGATAGAGTCCACTTCATCACACCGTATTACTGGACCACTCACTGATGAGCTCACAGACACACACACACACACACACACACACACACACACACACGCACACACACACACACACACACACACACACACACACACACACACACACACAATGTACATTATATGCACGCACAGACACACACACTCAGACACACACAGGGTTTTTGTTTGAGCCTTACTGAGTCTTCTGGAGGTCTGTGTATCTTGGGCCAGTCCACCGATGGCCCCTTCACCTGCAGAAACCTGTGAAACAGCTTCTTGAATCCTTCAAAGTCCTTCTTGGAGATCTGGAATACACAAGGAGTATACGTTAGAAGAACAACATTACTTTATTTTATTTTATTTTACCTTTATTTAACCAGGTAAGCCTGGTAATTTACAACTACAACCTGGCCAAGATAAAGCAAAGCAGTGCAATAAAAACAACACAGAGTTACATATGGGGTAAAACAAAACATAAAGTCAAAAATACAACAGAAAATATATATACAGTGTGTGCAAATGTAGTAAGTTATGGAGGTAAGGCAATAAATAGGCCATAGTGCAAAATAGTTACAATTAGTATTAACACTGGAATGATAGATGTGCAAGAGATGATGTGCAAATAGAGATACTGGGGTGCAAATGAGCAAAATAAATAACAATATGGGGATGAGGTAGTTGGGTGGCCTAATTTCAGATGGGCTGTGTACAGGTGCAGTGATCGGTAAGGTGCTCTGACAACTGATGCTTAAAGATAGTGAGGGAGATAAGAGTCTCCAGCTTCAGAGATTTTTGCAGTTCGTTCCAGTCATTGGCAGCAGAGAACTGGAAGGAATGACAGCCAAAGGAGGTGTTGGCTTTGGGGATGACCAGTGAGATATACCTGCTGGAGCGCATACTACGGGTGGGTGTTGCTATGGTGACCAATGAGCTAAGATAAGATGGGGATTTGCCTAGCAGTGATTTATAGATGGCCTGGAGCCAGTGGGTTTGGCAACGAATATGTAGTGAGGACCAGCCAACAGTGGTGGGTAGTATATGGGGCTTTGGTGACAAAACGGATGGCACTGTGATAGACTACATCCAATTTGCTGAGTAGAGTGTTGGAGGCTATTTTGTAAATGACATCGCCGAAGTCAAGGATCGGTAGGATAGTCAGTTTTACGAGGGCATGTTTGGCAGCATGATTGAAGGAGGCTTTGTTGCGAAATAGGAAGGAGTGTTGTATGGCATTGAAGCTCGTTTGGAGGTTTGTTAACACAGTGTCCAATGAAGGGCCAGATGTATACAAAATGGTGTCGTCTGCGTAGAGGTGGATCTGAGAGTCACCAGCAGCAAGAGCGACATCATTGATATACACAGAGAAAAGAGTCGGCCCTAGAATTGAACCCTTTGGCAACCCATAGAGACTGCCATAGGTCCAGACAACAGGCCCTCCGATTTGACACATTGAACTCTATCTGAGAAGTAGTTGGTGAACCAGGCGAGGCAGTCATTTGAGAAACCAGGGCTATTTAGTTTGCCAATGAGAATGTGGTGGTTGACAAGAGTCAAAAGCCTTGGCCAGGTCGATGAAGACGGCTGCACAGTACTGTCTATTATCGATCGCGGTTATAATATCGTTTAGGACCTTGAGCGTGGCTGAGGTGCACCCATGACCAGCTCGGAAACCGGATTGCATAGCGGAGAAGGTACAGTGTGATTCGAAATGGTCGGTGATCTGTTTGTTAACTTGGCTTTCAAAAACTTTCGAAAGGCAGGGCAGGATGGATATAGGTCTGTAACAGTTTGGATCTAGAGTGTCACCCCCTTTGATGACCGCGGCAGCTTTCCAATCTCTGGGGATCTCAGATGTTACAAAAGAGAGGTTGAACAGGCTAGTAATAGGGGTTGCGACAATTTCGGCGGCTAATTTTAGAAAGAAAGGGTCCAGATTATCTAGCCCAGATGATTTGTAGGGGTCCAGATTTTGAAGCTCTTTCAGAACATCAGCTGTCTGAGTTTGTGTGAAGGAGAAGCGGGGGGGGGGGGGGGCATGGGCAAGTTGCAGCGGAGGGTGTAGAGCTGGTGGCCGGGGTAGTGGTAGCCAGGTGGAAAGCATGGCCAGCCATAGCAAAATGCTTGTTGAAATTCTCGATTATTGTAGATTTATCGGTGGTGACAGTGTTTCCTAGCCTCAGTGCAGTGGGCAGTTGGGAGGAGGTGCTCTTATTCTCCATGGATTTTACAGTGTCCCAAAACTCTTTGGAGTTAGTGCTACAGGACGCACATTTCTGTTTGAAAAAGTTAGCCTTTGCTTTCCTAACTGCTTGTGTATATTGGTTCCTAACTTCCCTGAAAAGTTGCATATCGCGGGGGCTATTCGATGCTAATGCGGTTCGCCACAGGAGGTTTTTGTGCTGGTCAGGGGCAGTCAAGTCTGAGGAGAACCAGGGGCTATATCTGTTGTTAGTTCTGATTTTTTTTGAATGGGGCATGCTTATTTAAGATTGAGAGGAAAGCACTTTTAAAGAACAACCAGGCATCCTCTACTGACGGAATGAGATCGATATCCATCCAGGATACCTGGGCCAGGTCAATTAGGAAGGCCTGCTCGCTAAATTGTTTTAGGGAGCGTTTGACCACGGGCCCATTACGGTCGCAGGCAATAAGGCAGTGATGGCTGAGATCCTGGTTGAAGACAGCGGAGGTGTATTTAGAGGGTAAATTAGTCAGGATGATATCTATAAGGGTGCCCATGTTTACGGATTTAGGGTTGTACCTGGTAGGTTCCTTGATAATTTGTGGGAGATTGAGGGCATCTAGTTTGGATTGTAGGACGGCCGGGGTGTTAAGCATATCCCAGTTTAGGTCACCAAGCAGTACGAAATCTGAGGATAGATGGGGGGCAATCAATTCACATATGGTGTCCAGGGCACAGCTGGGGGCTGAGGGGGGTCTGTAGCAAGCGGCAACAGTGAGAGACTTATTTCTGGAAAGGTGGATTTTTAGAAGTAGAAGCTCAAACTGTTTGGGCACAGACCTGGATAGTATGATAGAGCTCTGCAGGCTCTCTCTACAGTAGATTGCAACTCCACCCCCTTTGGCAGTTCTATCTAGACGGAAAATGTTGTAGTTGGGGAGGGACATTTCTGAATTTCTGGTGGCCTTCCTAAGCCAGGATTCAGACACTGCTAGAACATCAGGGTTGGCGGAGTGTGCTAACGCAGTGAATAACTCAAACTTAGGGATGAGGCTTCTGATATTAACATGCAAAAAACCAAGGCTTTTACGGTTACAGAAGTCAACAAATGATAGCTCCTGGGGAGTAGGAGTGATACTGGGGGCTGCAGGGCCTGAGTTAACCTCTACATCACCAGAGGAACAGAGGAGGACTAGAATAAGGATACGGCTAAAGGCTTTAAGAACTGGTCTTCTAGTGCGTTGGGTACAGAGAATAAAGGGGGCAGATTTCCAGGCGTTGTAGAATAGATTCAGGGCATTATGTACAGACAAGGATATGTAAGGATATGAGTACAGTGGAGGTAAACCTAAGCGTTGGGGAACAATGAAAGAGATAGCATGACTGGAGGCACCGATTGAGCCGGTCTCCGCGTGTATGGGGGGGTGGACCAAAGGAGCTATTTGAGGCAGTTTGAGAGGGACTTGGGGCTCTACAGTGAAATTGTATAATAAGAACTAACTGGAACAGCAATAGGCAAGGCATATTGACATGGGAGAGAGGCATAAAGCAATCACAGGTGTTATTCGAGAGAGCTAAGACAACAACTGGTAATGGCGATGAAAGTTTGGGCTGAGGCTAAACAGATAAACAGGACAGGGTACCGTGTAAAGGAACAGTCCAGCAGGCATCAGCTGTGCAGCTGAGTGATCATAAAGGTCCAGTGAACAGCAATATGTGAGTCCGAGAGCAGTTTGAATTGGTGCTACAGCACAGGCAAGCAGGAAGCACGGCTGTTGTTTGCGTGTGCTAGCGGGCCGGGGCTAGCAGATGGATCTACATGGTCATCGCAACGGGAAGCCTGTTGAAACCACAGACGATTACGTCAGCAGACCAGTCGTGATGGATCGGCGGGGCTCCGTGTCGACTCTAGGAGGTCCCGTCATGTTGACAGAGAGGTAGATAGCCGGCAGATGGGTCTGACTCGAGGCTAGCTCAAGGCTGATTAGCCAACAACATCCATTTGGTTGCAGCTAGCTAGTTGCGATGATCCGGTGTTAAAGGTCCAGTGATTCAGTGATTCCGGCAGAAAATCCGATATGTTCTGGGTTGATAACGCGCTGTGCAGACTGGCCCATAATAGTCCAGGCTAGAGCTGGCTGGTAGGTAGTGCAGGCCACGGACAATGGTGAAAAAACGCTAACGGTGGCTAATAGCAAGTAGCTAGTTAGCTGGCTACTCCTGTCCGGTAGACAGAGAGGTAGATAGCCGGGATATGGGCCTGGCTCGAGGCTAGCTCAAGGCTAACTGGTGCTTGCTTCAGGGGCAGTGGTGATTAGCCAACAGCAACATCCATTCGGTTGCGGCTAGCTAGTTGCGATCCGGTGTTAAGGTCCAGTGATTCAGTTATTCCGGCAGAAAATACGATGTTCTGGGTGAAAACCGCTAATGGTGGCTAATAGCAAGTAGCTAGTTAGCTGGCTAGCTAGTTTCAACTGGAGATTCTAGATAAAGGGTACGTCAATAATAGAATCCGTTCCACATTGAGTGAGGCGGGTTGTAAGAAAGTATATTTAATAGAAGGATGAAAAGTGTGATAGGGAAATATATACGAAAAATACAAAAAAAATACATATATTTACTACATGAGCAACAAAAATGTGTCTTCAGCATATTCCGTTCTCCCCAGGTGGCATACAAACATAGACAGAGAGAGGCTGGGTTACTTGTTGTACCATACATATAGACAGAGAGAGGCTGGGTTACTTGTTGTATCATACATATAGACAAAGAGAGGCTGGGTTACTTGTTGTATCATACATATAGACAGAGAGAGGCTGGGTTACTTGTTGTATCATACATATAGACAGAAAGAGGCTGTGTGCTACAACAACTACTTAATTTGTTTTACAGTCCTCTATTAACCTGGTATTTACTCAAGAGATTGAATGTAAAATGGTGGTATTTACATAGTATTTACCTCGTAACTTCTGTTTTGTTTCTTTAGAGTTCAGTGAAGCCACCACCACTAAGTATCATTGGGCACCAGTTACCAATAGCATTGAATTATTAATGTTACCAGATAGCTCCTTGGTAAATACTAGGTACATTAACGTCAAATTAAAATTGGACTATAACATAAACACAGTCAGTCTGAACATCTTTATACCACAGCATCAGACCTGGGTGCAAATAATATGCGAAATCATTTCAAATACTGTATCTGTATTAGATTGAGCTTGCCTGTTGCAATGGAACCAATAAAGAAAGTCTCAAAAAAGCTAACTCCGCCCACCTGGCACTCCAGGCAGGCTAAAGCAAACGCTCAAGATGTTTGAAAGATTTTAAATAGTATTTCAACCCAGGTCTGCATAGTATAGATGAAAAAGCATGCAAATATAATCTGAGGCGTAGGCTGAATGTTATCATAGTTCATAGTTTATGGAATATGGTTGATTTATCGATGAGTAGATTTATAACACATCATCAAACAGCATTTCTGTTCAAAGCCAACCAATATGAATATGGTTTTCATGTGTTTTGAATGTGTATATACACCTCATTGATGTGAAGTGCTTATGTGTGTGTATGTCATAACTGCATGTTTGTCTGTGTGAAATAAACGTAATGGTTGTAAATGCTGTGTGTGTGTGAGAGAGAGAGAGAGAGGGCGGACTCTCTCTGACACTCTGCTTCAGTATGTGTCACTGTCCTGACTGCCACAATCCCTCCCAGATTGACCCAGGGAGAGGGAGAAGTGTGTGTACCTCCTTGTCGCCCCCTGTGGCAGTGTCCAGTAGTTTCTCCAGCTCCGTGTGCATGGAGGTCTCCAGCTGCTGCCTCATCACCTCCTGAAACTGGGCCATCCCTCCGTTAGGCACACCCTTACTGAGACCTGTAACACAACGTCAACTCCGTTAGGCACACCCTTACTCAGACCTGTAACACAACGTCAACTCCGTTAGGCACACCCTTACTCAGACCTGGACCAGGAAATACAGGGGAGACACCTTAGACACTCAGACCTGGACCAGGAAATACAGGGGAGACACCTTAGACACTCAGACCTGGACCAGGAAATACAGGGGAGACACCTTAAGACACTCAGACCTGGACCAGGAAATACAGGGGAGACACCTTAGACACTCAGACCTGGACCAGGAAGACACCACAGGGATGAACTATAACATGGAGGGATATAGGATGTAGATCAACCATATTAACTAGTATTACTATCCAAGAGCACACAGACTCTTCTGCTTTAGCACCTTCTTATCACTCACTCAGACCTGGACCAGAAAACCACAGGTGAAACACCTTCTCCTCTTTAATCACATGCCATATTTTAAATAAAGAGTTATTAGCAGCACTATTTAGCGGATTTGGTTGATTTAGTGGTCTCAAACCAGTGAGCTTGCCAACATTCGTCATCAAGAATATGAGCTATATGGAGTTATTTACAATGAAAGAGGTGAGAATTGTGTTCCCTTTTCAAATATAATTGCTACATTTATAACAAATTACACAATCTGGTTAAATGTGGGTACCGAGGCAAAAGCCAAGTGCAGTAAAAAATGTGATTTTCCTGTGTTTTATATATATATATATTTCCACACTATGAGGTTGGAATAATACTGTGAAATTGTGAAAATTATCATAATGCAATTTTAGTGTAAGAGCTGTTTGAGAAGACTGCCTGGAACTTCAGCCTGCTTTGGTGGGAGGGAGTTTGCCGTCCATGGTGACATCACCAGGCCGTAAATTAGTTCTAAACCTCTCAGCCAATAACAGCAAATTGTCCGTTTTCCACTTCCCACTCAACCCACTCCAAGACAGTCCTAGCGAAATTCTTGCTTGAGAAATTGCTCTTTGCTTGTTTTCGTTCAAAAGGTGAAAACACAACACAAGAAGTGGAGCAGCATGGCGACGGATCCTGTAGGTTCCATCTTCTAGAACCTACTCTACCGGATCCTGCAGGTTCCATCTTCTAGAACCCGCTCTACCGGACTCTCTACAATGTTAATCAAGCCTGTTACTAGAATGTGGTTTGACTCCTGTCAGGTTATGGAATGTTATGCATTCCAAGTAGCTACTGTCTTATTAGATTTGCATGTTGTAATCCACTTTAATTCTCAACAATGTATGGTATGAATGTCACTGAACAGCTGTCATGGACTAGTAGTACCTGTTGTGAGTTCTGGTCATGTTCACTAGGCAACAAACTGAGAAAAAAAGCAGTGAAACAAGGTGTGTGCCCTAATGAACAAAACTTAGTTATCTGGGTGTGGCTAGGGCTGTGGCTAGGGCTGTGGCTAGGGCTGTGGCGGTCACGAAATTGTCAGCCGGTGATTGTCAAGCAAATAACTGCCGGTCTCACGGTAATTGACAGTAAATTAACATAAACACATTTAGCATCTATCTCCTGTCTTCCACACATAGCCTACAAGCCACTGATGCAGACCTTTTGAATATCTACATTTTAAAAAGTCTAATAAATCCATGTAATATAGCCTACACCTTCACAATACATCTATTATTTATTTTAGATAGGTCTAAAGAACATGATATGAAGAAAACGTAGTCTATTTCAGAAGAACAGAATAGCATATCCTTATGTTAGGTCCTGATCTGGCTAAGCCATATGGCTGTGGGCTACACTAGTTCATTTAGCAGACAAGATTTGCATAGAATTCTGTGGCATTATTTTATAGTATGAAGAATACAATTGAACAAAGCTGAATAAAATAGAAAGGCTATTTTCTCCAAACGATTTGATGGAGTGCGCACATGTGGCTATTCTGTGTTGAGCGGTTAACTAAGAAACAGGTCCTCCTATATGCTAAATGTAGAGTTATTTATGTAACTTTAGTTCTACAAACGTTGGGCTATATGTTTTGATGTTTAATACATCGTAAGGCATGATGTGACTCTAATGATGATTTGAAAAAAGTCGCTTGAAAAGGCATGAGCTCTGGTTTCTTTGGGGTATTTTCACCCCGCACTGCTTCTTGACACACGACACGCTTAACCCGGAAGCCATCCGCACCAATGTGTCGGAGGAAACACCGTACAACTAGCGACAGGAGTCGCTGGAGCGCGATGGGACAAGGAAATCCCGGCCGGCCAAACCCTCCCTTAACCCGGACGACGCTGGGCCAATTGTGCGCCGCCCCATGGCTCTCCCGGACACGATTGAACCCGGGTCTGTAGTGACGCCTCAAGCACTACGATGCAGTGCCTTAGACCGCTGCGCCACTCCGGAGGCCCTCTGCTTTGGTTTTGCGCAGGCTGCACACACTTCATCAGTCTCTCATTCACAATTTGACAAGCACTTGATAATGCATCAAATTTCCCAGCGGCAACCCCTTTGTGGCAGTAATGCCCCCTAAAAAAATCCATGCCTTTTGCGGCCAGTGGCCGTTGTGCCCTCGGGCTAAATATAATAATTATCTTCTCCCTGAGTGCTGCGTGCTCCGAAGCACCTCTCACTCACATGGCTCTCCATCACGTGATCGTGTCTTTCTCACAGGCTACAAGTGAAGACAGACACATCGGGGACACAACTGCACGTGTCCTTTTCCAATGCCGAGGTGCATATTGAAGATTTTGGAAGAACTGTCCACATTTACTTTTCGTCAGCCAACAAGATGAGTAGGCCTAACGAACAGCAAAAGCATTAGCCTATGTCAATCTATTAACCCCCATAGTACAAAAGTTGACCTATTCTATTCTGTGCAATAAATAAATATTCCAAACATAGTCTGGGACAGTTGTGGGATGTGATAGATCTCAAATTAATACAACCACTAGCATAAAAAAACTGGGGGAAAAAGGCTGATGCAACAGATCAGAACATTTAGCTTAAAATGTTGATAAACTATTAGGCTATTTCTTCACATTATAAGCACAGCAATGCGCAAACGGAAGTAGACTATAAGCGTGAATGTTCATTAGCGGGAAAACACCATTATCAAAAGTGACCGCAAATGCGATTATGCATGTAATGCTTTTATTATAAAGGTGCATTTTTATGGTGAAAATTATCTTCCCCAAACTTGAAACTCACACGCTGCTTATGTATGCAAGTTAGGCTCTACACCCCTTGTAAAGGGGATGAATGTGCTTAATTTTAAGAAGTTATTTGGCCACTTTAGTTGTGATACAATCCTTATCAAAACATATAGGCCTATGAGCTAGGCTATTTGAAAAAGGTCGCAGAAAAAGGCATTGTTTCTTGCCTTACGCTGGGCATCATTCACAAGTGATAATATATAATTCACAAGTGATAGGCTAATATTGTCACCCATCAGACTATTCTTGATTTAATCTTGTCTTTACATATACTAAATAATATGTGTAAAATTTGTTTTGATTTAGAATGGACCATTATCATGCACCGTCTCAAATCAGGGGGAAAAAATACATGTAATCTAAACACTTAAATAGCGAATGGAGGACGCTTTTCCCGTGGTTCATTTTCATGTTAGCCAGGTAGGCTATACTCCTGTTGTAAAGAGAAGCAGTGTGCTTAATATTAGGAAAGTTGAGAAATAAATATAGCAGGCCTAGCCTATAGACAGCTGATGGGATCCTCCTCTTTTTAATAGCGGCCATCACTCTGTTTTCTCACTCAATTGCATAGCCTATAGAAATGTTGTGCAACATGAGCTCATGGGCTCTCATTAAGTGTTTGATTAGATTTTGTATTACATTTGCATTGACGTCAGAGTGATTAGAGGGACAATAGAGTGCTGAATACCAGGCAGTTAGCAAGTTTGGTAGGCTACTAATGACCATCAGCAGCATCAGAGCTTGGAGAAGCCTAATTACCGTGACTAAACGGTCACATGGAATTTGAATGCCTTCATGACTCGTGACAACCGGTGTGGCGGTAAAACGGTCACCGTAACAGCCCTAGGTGTGACTTCTAGGAAAGTTCTGGCGATCTATCACTCAACTCATTAACAACAAACACACACACACACACACACAGAGACTGAGAGAGCGAGAAGAGAGAGTATACAGGTATTCAAGAAAGCAAGAGAGCAAATGACTGCACGAGTGGACAGAGAACTCTGGCGCATGAAACCCTCTAATTTTCCAGGGTGGGAAGCCTTCCTTAGAGAGAAGTAATCATAGAAGGTGTACCGCTGCTGCAGAACAGGAGTGTGTGTGTGTACATGTGTGGATGAGAAATCTAACCTAACCACAACCCATGGACAGACAGAGCTCTGTGCCTCGGCCAACAGTGAGATGAAAGAGACAAACTAAATCCCATTGGACCAGAGCTAGTTATATCCTTATGTAGGCTATTGTAAACACCTTGGACCAGAGCTAGTTATATCCTTATGTAGGCTATTGTAAACACCTTGGACCAGAGCTAGCTATATCCTTATGTAGGCTATTGTAAACACCTTGGACCAGAGCTAGCTATATCCTTATGTAGGCTATTGTAAACACCTTGGACCAGAGCTAGTTATATCCTTATGTAGGCTATTGTAAACACCTTGGACCAGAGCTAGTTATATCCTTATGTAGGCTATTGTAAACACCTTGGACCAGAGCTAGTTATATCCTTATGTAGGCTATTGTAAACACCTTGGACCAGAGCTAGTTATATCCTTATGTAGGCTATTGTAAACACCTTGGACCAGAGCTAGCTATATCCTTATGTAGGCTATTGTAAACACCTTGGACCAGAGCTAGCTATATCCTTATGTAGGCTATTGTAAACACCTTGGACCAGAGCTAGTTATATCCTTATGTAGGCTATTGTAAACACCTTGGACCAGAGCTAGTTATATCCTTATGTAGGCTATTGTAAACACCTTGGACCAGAGCTAGTTATATCCTTATGTAGGCTATTGTAAACACCTTGGACCAGAGCTAGTTATATCCTTATGTAGGCTATTGTAAACACCTTGGACCAGAGCTAGTTATATCCTTATGTAGGCTATTGTAAACACCTTGGACCAGAGCTAGTTATATCCTTATGTAGGCTATTGTAAACACCTTGGACCAGAGCTAGTTATATCCTTATGTAGGCTATTGTAAACACCTTGGACCAGAGCTAGTTATATCCTTATGTAGGCTATTGTAAACACCTTGGACCAGAGCTAGTTATATCCTTATGTAGGCTATTGTAAACACCTTGGACCAGAGCTAGTTATATCCTTATGTAGGCTATAGCTGTGCCTCTAGCCCTGGAGTGGAATTTGGAATAAATAATGTCTATTCATTGTGATGGGTTGTAGATCGATAGAAACATGGTTTTGTCTCCCGTTCACTTGTTTCAGTCAATCACTTTAAGTTGGCATCCAAGCTTAGGTATTAGGCCTAACCTACAAGTCAATAGCTCTATATGGAGTATCTAGCTCCCTGTTGGTTTGTTGGTCCATAGGTCCAGCCACTGTTACACACGTGTAGTATTTCCCCATCTCCCTATAACGTATCTATAAGATTAGTAATAGCATAGTCTAGTGCAACAATAACACAACAGCTCTATTCCACTACCAGGAAATAGACTTTGACCAGTGAGTTCCATTTTGAATAGGCTACATGTCAAAGCTGTGAGTTCCATTTTGAATAGGCTACATGTCAAAGCTGTGAGTTCTATTTTGAATAGGCTACATGTCAAAGCTGTGAGTTCTATTTTGAATAGGCTACATGTCAAAGCTGTGACTTGTTCTGTGGTTTTGGGACATCTGAAACGGTCATTTCTAATAAGCTATCATGAGGCAGTGGTTCCTATATGGTGTGAGTGACTGAGGGGGAAAAACCAAAAGGAGTGAGTATATGGCAGGCTGGGACTACCAAACTGCTGCCATGATTGGACAACAACGGTAATGTCTAGCCCAACTAGAGGCTGGGGCTACCAAACTGCTGCCATGATTGGACAACAACGGTAATGTCTAGCCCAACTAGAGGCTGGGGCTACCAAACTGCTGCCATGATTGGACAACAACGGTAATGTCTAGCCCAACTAGAGGCTGGGGCTACCAAACTGCTGCCATGATTGGACAACAACGGCAATGTGTAACCCAACTACTGTATGCTCTAATAACATAGGCTTCTACAGTTATATTACTTTAAAGATGTCAGAGGAGAAATGTGTAAGTCGCTCTGGATAAGAGCGTCTGCTAAATGACGTAAATGTAATGTAAATGAGAAAGAACAGCTAGCTCTGCTATGGAGGATCTAGTGGGGGTACCTATTCTCACCCTGTCAGCGTGCAAGTTTGGAATTCAACACTACAGTAAGAAGTGGGAGCTAATTTGTTAGGCATAGCCTGAGATCAAACGGTAATAAGGTCCCTTTCAAGTGATGAATAGCAAGATTCAACCAATTAGCCACGCCTATTCATTGTTATTGAATTACATTGAATTACTTTGGGTAAAAACATATACAACAATATGTACATTGTATTCCCAGAGGATAGCACTTAAAAGTATTCATTAAAACACTAGTTGGTACTTTAGACAGTGTCTCCAGACAATGTGCAAGTAGAAACTGTAAAAATTATTTTCGATACATTCATTCTGGTATTCATTCTTCATCATTGTAGTAGGCTGCATCCACACAATCGCTTACCTTCAAAATAAAGTGCCATATTCCGAAATGTTAAAAATGTTCAATAATAAGAAGTCACCTATGGAGGTAAAATGTTCTGTACAAATCCAATATTGGTAGGTCCACTAGGTAGCCTATCAAGTCATCAAGGTTATAAAACTAGAACTATATTGAAACGAAATTGTTCAAATAGTCCCATAAAATCTAAGACATATTCCAGAAAAAAAATAGTATTTTGTTTTGTATAACCCCAAATGGTCATTCAGCCATTCATCTATATGGCCACCCCAGTGCAAAATGGACTGCTGAAGCCATAACTTGCTAGAGCTCTCCTCTCTCACGAATGAAATCCTTTTCGCAACTCCTCCACCGCCCGCACTTTCCAAAGCGTGGCAACGCGACCTTTATTCGATCAATCGTTTATCACACGTGACTTGAGCCAAATGAAAGGCCCGAGGCCCGACCATAGCCTAACTATTGGTATTTATATAGGCTATATTTCACAGATACAATTAGCCTATGCATTGTATGGGGTTTCGGGTCTGCCCCTTTCCCAGGCAAATAAACCACGTCACATTTCCTCCCAGGCTGGCTCTGGATATTTTGGTGCTTTCAAGACAACTTGGAACTCAAAATAATAAAAAAAAAAAGCCAAATCATGACGTCAGTGATCTTCAGGTGCGAAAGTCGGACCTCTAGAAAGATGCCCTAGTTTTCGACTTGGAATTCCGAGTTAAATTACCGTTTTTTTTTCGAGTTCCCAGTTGTCTTGAACGCACTGAAGTCGGAGATTTCCCAAATTCCCAGTGGTTTTGAACGCGGCATTTGCTTCTACGAATCTACTCCCCCTCTTGCTTTAGACTCGCCCCCATGATTTCTTCCATATATTCAGATAGCCTAGCGTAGGCAATTAGATAGATACAGTAAATCAGTAACATATTAATAAAAGCCAGCATAGACCCGACCCATAAACCTTAAAATAAATGTAGCCTAGTGGTGTATCGAATCGACTTGTTAGTTACATTCCCGAATGTTAGAACGGTGGATGCGGAAATGATGAGGCCAGGTTGTTACACTGTGTTGTTGCATAGCCTACACATCAACAACGAAAGATACATGATTTAGAAAAGAACATTGCAACATTATTGCTAAACAAAATGACCAGATCAACTGGCTACTGTTTCTATTCATTTTCCAATTCATTCAGAATATCCTATGACAATTTAGATCGCCTACCCAATAATAGGCCTACAAATTCACTGAAGATCAAACCACTCGTAGTGCTATTGGGCTACTCATGTAACTTCTCTTTTACGACGACAGTTATGATTATTGGCACCCAGCAAGGTATTGGACAATTTAATTTAGCTAATAAATGCATTTCCTTACTGTTTGGCTTGTGGGATGTTGGCGGCAGGAAAATCGTGCGATGGGCTAGTCCAAGTACGGACACGACCGGGGAAATTAGCACAACTAATGTCCCTTTGCGAGTTTATTTACATTAAAATGACATACAACACATTGTATTGAATATTGGGCAGGTGTTTTAGTAATTAGTTCACACAAAAACACTATATTAGATTAATCTTATCAAAACGATACGTAGAAATGTCATTCTAAAACAAGGACCAATGAAAAGCTTGTATCCGAATGCTGTGGCCCAATGAAAATGCAGCTTTTCACGAGGTTCCTGAACACCAAACACCAGAGCCACGGCATTGATGCCACGTCAATCAACACCTTCATACATTAATGATTTAATAGCTAGACCAGGGATGGGCAACTTCAGTCCTCAGGGCCTGATTAGTCCCATTTTTTCCCCAGCTCCAGCTAAAAACACCTGACTCCAATAATCAACTAATGATCATCTTCAGTTTAGAACGCAAATAGTTATCAGCTGAGTTTGCTAGGGATGGGGGGAAAAGTGTAACACCACTCCATCCAGGAGGACTGGAGGTTCCCCTGCCTGAGCTAGACCTACAGGTATATGGGTTAGAACCAAACTATTAACATGGAACAGATGTAAAAATAGAAGTTACAGAATGCTTACTAACATGTCACTAATAAAAGTGATTTTAAAATAATATTCTTCTGATTATTGAATTGCATTATAAATCCTTAACAGCTAAATGGAAGGACCAAGTTAGTTTACAGAAAGCAATGCAAGGCAGGCAAAATCTGATGTAGGACATTCTGGGTGTAGGCTATATAACTTTTAAAAAATTTGAATGACACTCCCTCGGACTAATCTTAAAATATTTGTTTTACTAAATACTTTATTATAGATGCTGCACTGTTTGAAAGAATTTGAGAGCTAGCACTTCATTATATTGTGGATAGCGACACTACACTGTTCATAGGACTAATAAACCTCGATTATGCAGAAATTGTGAAATTTGCTGAACACATGGAGAGAGAAAATTATCAGTTGAGGATAAATGTTTTATTGTTTCATCAGGAGTGAGAGTCCAGGCAGATTCTCAGATTATTCAGAGGTTTGAAACAATTGACGTCATACATTTTACTGTCCTGGGATTTACAGATTAGAATGTGCTGCACCCCAGCGGCAGGACTATGACATAACAACCACATGCTTCTGTAATAAATAGTTGGATTACATTCAGATAAATAGTAGAATATCATCATTTAAAATGGGAAAATGTCAAATAGTTAAAATGTTTTACGAAGTTAGTGATGATTATTTAACCAATACTTATTTCACAACCAAAAAATATTAAGTTAAATCTAGAAACAAAATAAGGACTATACATCATTTACTGGTTTTATTGTTCTCGACTGAGCAACAATTAACCATTTAACAATGATCGTCATAGTAACTACTAGTGCATCAACTACCCATAACATTCCTCCATTCCATGGTAAGCATGGTAACCATCCAAACAGGGATAACCTGTTCAGATGTGTGTAACATTAAACCATTTTAGACACACACAGAGCTGCAACAGGGACTGTATAATGCCATGTTCATGTGCTATCAGAATTACCAGAAACTCAAAAAAATCAGGTCTAAAGAACTGCTGTAAAGCGTATAAAGTTAAACCGTTCATACGGAACTTCCAAGTTGGATATTCCAGTCTCCTAAGTTCCGAGTAGCACGTGAATGCGGCATCACAGACGTGAGTCTGGAGGTGTGGGTTGTGTGTCCAAGTGCTGTTGCCGGGTTGGTTGCCGTGGCTGGGAGTGTAGTCAAGCGCTGAGGAAGGTGACGGCGGTGTCTCTCTCCTCCACCAGCTCAACTGCCGTGGCGTCCATCTTGCCTCGGGAGAAGTCGTTGATGGCCAGCCCGTCCACAATCTTCCACTGCTTGTCCTGAGGAAACGAAGACGGGAGAAAAATAATATTGAATAATAGGCCAAAGTGATCAACTTCCCACTGCAACAGATCCAGTTTGTCGTAGACTAGAGCATCAGTTTATAGAAGCAGATATTTCTCTGGTTTAGTGGTGAAGAGAGCTGAGACTGCATTTACACAGGCAGCCCAATTCCGATCTTTTGCCCAATTATTGGTCTTTCGACCAATAAGATAAGATCTTCCGCCAATAATTGGTCAAAAGAGCAGAATTGGGCTGCCTGTGTAAATGCAGTCTTAGTATGGAGGAGTGTAGAGAGCAGAGTGTCAGATTGTCTCACCTTGATGTAAACAGGGAATGAGTAGATGAGGTCTTCGGAGACTCCATAGGAGTTACCGCTGGAGTAGACACCCATGGAGACAAACTCTCCCTGCAAACAAGAGGACAGAGGTTAGGGCTGTGTTCAGGAACCATTAACACAAAGACAGGCTGCGTTCAGAAACCATTAACAAAGACAGGCTGTTCCACACTGTGTTCAGGAACCATTAACCCAAAGACAGGCTGCATTCAGGAACCATGAACCCAAAGACAGGCTGCATTCAGGAACCATTAACCCAAAGACAGGCTGCATTCAGGAACCATTAACCCAAAGACAGGCTGCATTCAGGAACCATTAACCCAAAGACAGGCTGCTCCACGCTGCATTCAGGAACCATTAACCCAAAGACAGGCTGCTCCACGCTGCATTCAGGAACCATTAACCCAAAGACAGGCTGCTCCACGCTGCGTTCAGAAACCATTAACCCAAAGACAGGCTGCTCCACGCTGCGTTCAGGAACCATTAAAACACAAAGACAGGCTGCGTTCAGGAACCATTAACAGAAAGACAGGCTGCAACACGATTCTCCACCCTCTTCCCAAAGTGTGCAACTGCAGACATCTCATGGATTTAACAATGGTGGAAACTCCCTATAGCCAATTATAACACAATTCCATTGCTTTTTAATCCATGACTGTCTGGAAGTGTGCAAGTGCACACTGGGAGAAGGGTGGAGAATTAGGATACAGCCATACATACTGTAAATAGCAGAGTGCCATATAGATTATGAGTCAATTAAAACAAATATTGATGAAGACCTGGGAAGGGTAAACTAATCCTAAATCTGTATCTAAGGCCACAGAATTGTCCCATCCCGTAAGGACCCCTCTTAGCTGACCTCAGGAGTGCCTGACCAGATGTCCCTCATGTGGTCACAGATAGCCTTGGCTGCAGACATGGCACTGGACAGCTTCCTGGCTGCGATAACCGCAGCACCTCTCTGCTGCACTGTCTGAGGGGGGGAAGAGGAGAGGGAGAGTAGAGGAAGAGAGATGCCTTAGAAAATGCCTCATCCCCACTCCAGTAGTCTTCCTTCAAACACAACAGCTGTCTCAATTCATTTTTCCAGGATTCCAATCTCCTTATCAAAGCACATGGAGAAGGTCAGAGGTTCCTTTCCCTTGGACCGTCTCCAATGCGTTTTGAGAAAGACGAGGAGATTAAATCCGAGGCATCTGTTTAAGACAAACTGACAGAGACCAACGCGGAGGGGGGGTGGGGGGAGCTAAAGTTTAAAATCACACAGCCAGATGAAAATGAGTTTTACAGTAGAGTTAAAC
Organism: Coregonus sp. 'balchen'; assembly: GCA_902810595.1. NCBI lineage: Eukaryota > Metazoa > Chordata > Actinopteri > Salmoniformes > Salmonidae > Coregonus > Coregonus sp. 'balchen'. The sequence goes on from LR778289.1 coordinate 34,653,397, forward strand.
TCACAGAGATGAAGGACCCTTTGAGCCAGTCGTCGTCTTTCACAGCATCGAAGCAGGCCAGGTCGCTGCCCGCCATGTTGACCTTGGAGTAGTAAAATAACTATTATTACATGTTGTTAAGTAATATTATACATGATATACTATTCACTACTGCCTTGCAGTGGTGTCATGTTTTAGAAGAGTGATGATATGACATGTTAACAACAATCAATGGTCTATGATCAACGGTATAACTGGTGTGTCCATCTTCTCTCTTCCTCAGATTACTGAGCCATCTTTTTAAAAAATGAACGCAGACCTCTAGTTGAAGTATTTCACTATCCTGACAACCGTTATGTTGCCTTTTTATTTATTTTATTGTGCCATTTCCGGTTTTGAAAATGTGTAAAAGATGACTGTGTGCACTTTGGTTTTAAAAATGTTTCAGAGCACTTGAAAGTGAAGCAATGCCAGAAGTTGAGTGAAAGTCGCTCTGGATAAGAGCGTCTGCTAAATGACTAAAATGTAAAAATGTATAATACTACTTTATATATATTATTTATTATTACATAACATTGTGACAAATTATATATTACCTTGCAGTGGTGGACGTCAGGGTACTGGGTGGACGAGTGGTTGCCCCAGATGATCACGTTCTTCACTTGGGTGGCTGGCACGCCGCAGCGCATCGCAACCTGGGGTAGAGAGAGGAGAGAGCTTCGTAAGGATGACATTACCATCTATTAAGATAATCCACACCCACTTTATCTGTCCCTAATGAAACTCAAAACACCCACTACAGGTAAAGTACAGACAGACTCCGTCATCATGAGGGATTGGACTAACAATATTAATTCAGGGGTTCAATCAAAAAGGTACAAAACAACCACTCTTCTCCACACATAGGTACCTGAGAGCGGGCCCGGTTGTGGTCCAGACGGGTAAGGCAGGAGAAGTTCTCTTTGGGGATGGAGGGGGCGGACTTGGCTGCGATCAGACAGTTTGTGTTGGCTGGGTTACCAACCACCAGGACCTGACCGAAACAAGGAGAGGCAATGTTAAACACACACACACGATATCAATTAAGATGACAAAAAAACTAAAAAATAGTTTCAGCTTCAGCTTCCAGGCTTCCTAATGTTCATTCTGAAACAGCAGTGATGACGAGACTTCATTCTCTAGAGTCTAACACGTTGGGGGCGAGGGGGTTATAAGCAGTCCTATAGATTTGTTTTAAGATGGTCATACCATGGATAATTTAGCTAATCGATTTAGAATTTTAGGTATACAAAATATATATATATATATATATATATATATATATATATATACACACACACAGTGGGGGAAAAAAGTATTTAGTCAGCCACCAATTGTGCAAGTTCTCCCACTTAAAAAGATGAGGCCTGTAATTTTCATCATAGGTACACGTCAACTATGACAGACAAAATCAGAAAAAAATATCCCGAAAATCACATTGTAGGATTTTTAATGAATTTATTTGCAAATTATGGTGGAAAATAAGTATTTGGTCAATAACAAAAGTTTCTCAATACTTTGTTATATACCCTTTGTTGGCAATGACACAGGTCAAACGTTTTCTGTAAGTCTTCACAAGGTTCACACACTGTTGCTGGTATTTTGGCCCATTCCTCCATGCAGATCTCCTCTAGAGCAGTGATGTTTTGGGGCTGTCGCTGGGCAACACAGACTTTCAACTCCCTCCAAAGATTTTCTATGGGGTTGAGATCTGGAGACTGGCTAGGCCACTCCAGGACCTTGAAATGCTTCTTACGAAGCCACTCCTTCGTTGCCCGGGCAGTGTGTTTGGGATCATTGTCATGCTGAAAGACCCAGCCACGTTTCATCTTCAATGCCCTTGCTGATGGAAGGAGGTTTTCACTCAAAATCTCACGATACATGGCCCCATTCATTCTTTTCTTTACACGGATCAGTCGTCCTGGTCCCTTTGCAGAAAAACAGTCCCAAAGCATGATGTTTCCACCTCCATGCTTCACAGTAGGTATGGTGTTCTTTGGATGCAACTCAGCATTCTTTGTCCTCCAAACACGACGAGTATTTTGGTTTCATCTGACCATATGACATTCTCCCAATCCTCTTCTGGATCATCCAAATGCACTCTAGCAAACTTCAGACGGGCCTGGACATGTACTGGCTTAAGCAGGGGGACACTTCTGGCACTGCAGGATTTGAGTCCCTGGCGGCGTAGTGTGTTACTGATGGTAGGCTTTGTTACTTTGGTCCCAGCTCTCTGCAGGTCATTCACTAGGTCCCCCCGTGTGGTTCTGGGATTTTTGCTCACCGTTCTTGTGATCATTTTGACCCCACGGGGTGAGATCTTGCGTGGAGCCCCAGATCGAGGGAGATTATCAGTGGTCTTGTATGTCTTCCATTTCCTAATAATTGCTCCCACAGTTGATTTCTTCAAACCAAGCTGCTTACCTATTGCAGATTCAGTCTTCCCAGCCTGGTGCAGGTCTACACTTTTGTTTCTGGTGTCCTTTGACAGCTCGTTGGTCTTGGCCATAGTGGAGTTTGGAGTGTGACTGTTTGAGGTTGTGGACAGGTGTCTTTTATACTGATAACAAGTTCAAACAGGTGCCATTAATACAGGTAACGAGTGGAGGACAGAGGAGCCTCTTAAAGAAGAAGTTACAGGTCTGTGAGAGCCAGAAATCTTGCTTGTTTGTAGGTGACCAAATACTTATTTTCCACCATAATTTTCAAATAAATTCATTAAAATCCTACATGTGATTTTCTGGAAATTTTTTTCTCAATTGTCTGTCATAGTTGACGTGTTTCCTATGATGAAAATTACAGGCCTCATCTTTTTTAGTGGGAGAACTTGCACAATTGGTGGCTGACTAAATACTTTTCCCCCCACTGTATGTATGTATGTATATATATATATATATATTTTTTTTTTAATTGATACATTTTTAAATTGTCTTTACTACCAAATCGCATTGAATAACATTCATAAATGGAAAAAAAAAAGAGTCAAAATTAATCATAAGGAATAAGGGTGAAGTGTGTCATGTACAGTACCAGTCAAAAGATGGCACCTACTCATTATAAGGTTTTTATTTTTACTATTTTCTACATTGTAGAATAATAGTGAAGACATCAAAACTATGAAAACAAAATCTCAACCAGCTTCATGATGTAGTCACCTGGAATGCATTCAATTAACAGGTGTGCCTTGTTAAAAGTTAATTTGTGGAATTGCTTTCCTTCTTAATGAGTTTGAGCCAATCAGTTGTGTTGTGACAAGGTAGGGGTGGTATACAGAAGATAGCCCTATTTGGCAAAAGACCAAGTCCATATTATGGCAAGAACAGCTCAAATAAGCAAAGAGAAACAACAGTCCATCATAAGACATGAAGGTCAGTCAATGCGGAAAATTAAGAACTTTGAAAGTTTCTTTAAGTGCAGTCGCAAAAACATTCAAGCGCTATGATGAAACTGGCTCTCATGAGGACCGCCACAGGAAATGAAGACCCAGAGTTACCTCTGCTGCAGAGTATAAGTTCATTAGAGTTAACTGCACCTCAGATTGCAGCCCAAATAAATGCTTCACAGAGTTAAGTAACAGACATCTCAACATCAACTGTTCAGAGGAGACTGGGTGAATCAGGCCTTCATGGTTGAATTGCTGCAAAGAAACCACTACTAAAGGACATCAATAAGAAGAGACTTGCTTGGGCCAAGAAACACGAGCACTGGACATTAGACCAGTGGAAATCGGTCCTTTGGTCTGATGAGTCCAAATGTGAGATTTTTGGTTCCAACCGCCGTGTTTTTGTGAGACGCAGAGTAGGTGAACGGATGATCTCCGCATGTGTGGTTCCCACTGTGAAGCATGGAGGAGGTGGTGTGATGGTGCTTTGCTGGTGATACTGTCTGTGATTTATTTAGAATTCAAGGCACACTTAACCAGCATGGCTACCACAGCATTCTGCAACAATACGCCATCCCATCTGGTTTGCGTTTAGTGGGACTATCATTCGTTTTTCAACAGGACAATGACCCAACACACCTCCAGGCTATTTGACCAAGAAGGAGAGTGATGGAGTGCTGCATCAGATGACCTGGCCTCCACAATCACCCGACCTCAACCAAATTGAGATGATTTGGGATGAGTTGGATGGCAGAGTGAAGGAAAAGCAGCCAACAAGTGCTCAGCATATGTGGGAACTCCTTCAAGACTGTTGGAAAAGCATTCCAGGTGACTACCTCATGAAGCTGGTTGAGAGCATGACAAGAGTGTGCAAAGCTGTCATCAAGGCAAAGGGTGGCTACTTTGAAAAATCTCAAATATAAAATATATATTTGGATTTGTTTAACACTTTTTTGGTTACTACATGATTCCATATGTGTAATTTCATAGTTTTGAGGTCTTCACTATTATTCTACAATGTAGAAAATAGTAAAAAATAAAAACCCTTTAATGAGCAACGGTTTCCAACCTTTTGACTGGTACTGTATGTATGTATGCATGTATGCCTTCGTGAGAAGACCGATTATCGGGATGTCTCATGGTCTGACAAACACCACTGTCGCTCAGCCACCTTCCACCGCAGATGCGGAAGACTGCCATAGGAGGATGCGGTGGATTGAGATGCAGACCATGCAAAAAAACATCTCTTAACAGCAGAGTGATGGGGACGTTGAAGTAAGGCAATTTGAGACTAAGAGGGCATATACATTGTACATATTGTTGCGAATGTAACAAATAGGTCATAGTTTGCACCTTTATTTTAACTTAAATGTTTGTCTATTTAGAAATGCAATATATCATTTTATTTCAGTATCTATGACCACCATGTAGTTTAAAAAGAAAAATTACTTGAACTTTAACATTTGTAACTTGGGCCTTGTGTGAGTAATGGAAAATTCCAAAGCCTTGCTGCCTGACGTTCTATCACGGCAGCGTCAACCTTGCTGCCCGACTGTCACGGCAGCCTGAAGACAAGTCAAGTTTTTGTATTTTACATTTTAGTCATTTAGCAGACGCTCTTATCCAGAGCGACTTACAGATAGTGAGTGCATTCATTATTTATTTTTTTCATATTTTTTTCATACTGGCCCCCCGTGGGAAAAGAACCCACAACCCTAGCGTTGCAAACGCCATGCTCTACCAACTGAGCTACATCCCTGCCGGCCATTCCCTCCCCTACCCTGGACGACGCTGGGCCATTTGTGCGCCGTCGCATTTGTAACAAGGTCTTTGTAACAAGGTCACTTAAGGAAGAATGCAGTCGGGAGAAATGACAAGTGCCAGCACACACACATGCACGCAGTCACGCTCTCTAACACACACGCACACCGTCAGTCTGACAGTCCCCAACACCTGTTGCTAGATCAGTATCTGAGGCCAAGAGCCCTCCTCACAACACACCCACAGTTCTACTGGCACTAGTCGGGACATTCCAGTCCTTGGCGGAGTTCCTATTGTCTTGAAGTGTGCCCTCATTCACGCCCCATCATGCATTTAAAAGCATTGGTATTGGTGTAAGCATGGCTGGAGGGAGTTTCCACCATAGAGACCCTATTAAAATTACTAATATTATAATTCCTAATTCTATAGGTTTCCACCATATTCCGAACACCAGTCCATTTCTTTTGTAAATCCATGAAGGGAAGTATACAAGTGCACACTTGGGGAGCAGTAGAGAATCAGAATGTCTCCCTGCGATGGAACCAAGCCAGGGTGGATACAATGTGAGGCTTCTAGACCGAAGCAGACCAACTCCTGGGATGGAACCAAGCCAGGGTGGATACAATGTGAGGCTTCTATACCGAAGCAGACCGGAGGGGTGGGATATAGTGTTAAGACATGTGAGCAGCTAGATTTTAAAATCAAAACACACATGCTTGCAAACACACACACACTCTCACACAACGCTCACACACACAACGGCATTCCAGGCCAGTTTTTCCATAGGGCATAAGCGCCCAACACGTGGTGAAGTGTGAATTTCAACAGGTCTGAGGTGCAGCGTCTCATGAGTCCTCTCTAAGTCTAAGGACACATGGCTTCCACTATATCACAAACGGATGGTACCTGCTAGTATTGACAGACGGCGAGTCTGCGTAGACATTTCGGGACGCTGACAGTTACACAGACGACAAACCCTGTATCATCTCACCTTGACAGTCTTCTTGGCGTACTTCTCCAGTGCGGCCCCCTGGCTCTTGAAGATGGCCACGTTAGCCTTGAGCAGATCCTTCCTCTCCATACCCTCTCTCCTGGGCATGGAGCCCACCAGGATGGCAGCGTCCAGGTCCTTGAAGGCAACGTCCTCCTTGTCCGTGGGGATGACCTCTGAAAACAGATGGAATAAACAAGGGCTTGTTCATTCGGTACCAAATGGAAGAAAAACGGTCAGAAACAAGCGTGAAAGGGGAGGGACTATCTGGACATGTGTCCTTTAAGACACTTGTAGTTTTTTTTCCCTTGTCTGTGGGAATGACCTCTGTAGACTAATAAAATACAACAGACCAGGGTGGGTTGGTTCAATGGGCACCACATGGAAGACAACAGACCAGGGTGGGTTGGTTCAATGGGCACCACATGGAAGACAACAGACCAGGGTTGGTTGGTTCAATGGGCACCACATGGAAGACAACAGACCAGGGTTGGTTGGTTCAATGGGCACCACATGGAAGACAACAGACCAGGGTTGGTTGGTTCAATGGGCACCACATGGAAGACAACAGACCAGGGTTGGTTGGTTCAATGGGCACCACATGGAAGACAACAGACCAGGGTTGGTTGGTTCAATGGGCACCACATGGAAGACAACAGACCAGGGTTGGTTGGTTCAATGGGCACCACATGGAAGACAACAGACTGAAACAGGGAGGATAACAAAAGACTACTTTTCATTTTTGGTGCACAACATTGTGAAAGGTTTTACTATGGTGTTGTCTAATTAACATGATCCAGGACAGCAGCAAATCGCTTTTTTAAGGAGTGCTTTATTAGGCTAAATCCTTCAGGCGTGACAATGAAAGTAGCCTCTTTGAAGAAACAGAGGCTTGCATGCGTTTGCCCATGGCGTTCTGCTGTACATTGTCTCAGTGTGGTTTTCCCTGTGTTAATTCCCATCTTGTCCCAACACACCTTACATTCTCATCAGCTCAGTCACTCACAGTTGTTGCTTTTATGTCAGCTTTACCACAGCCTATATTGATTACTGTGTTATGCTACTGTTGTCTGTGGGACAGACTGACTGTTGCCAGTTAACAGCTTTAAAAGGGATTTCTGCGAGATTCTGGCGATTCTGCAAATCCCACCGATCTGGCAAACGCACTACAAGTATTTTAACGGTTTTAAATAGTGCTTGAACCCAGGTCTGGTTTGGACACGGGTCATATCACTATAGACACCCTCCTCCCCACATTGAACATTGTCTTTGCAGCACTGAGCGTTAATACTGGGGCCTCACAGCAGAGGTGAGAACAAAGCAAGGACACCACCGTTGACAACAGAAAAATACCAGGTCACAATGGAGATTGGAGATACTACTGGTGCCTCACAACTAAAGCCATGTCATTTGTATTCCAAATGGCACCCCATTCCCTATATAGTGCACTACTATTGACCAGTGTCCATAGGACAGCCCATAGGGTTAAAAAAAAGAAAGTAGTGCACTATATAGGGTAGGAGTAGTCAACTCTGACCCTACGAGGTCCGGAGCCTGCTGGTTTTCTGTTCTACTTGATAATTAATTGCACCCACCTGGTCTCCCAAGTCTAAAATCAGTCCCTGGTTAGAGGGGAACAATTTAAAAACGCAATGGAACTGGCTTCAAGGTCCAGAGTTGAGTTTGAGGGATATACGGAATAGGGTCCCATTTGTGACACAGACATTGGTTACTGTAACGGGACAAAGAGAGAAGGCCCGGCGGTCCAACCAGGAAACCGGCTTCCTTCCATTTCAGTGGTAGTGGGCGTGGCCAACGACCTGACATTTTAGAGGCCGTCCTCTTGGCCACAGAGACAACATTTTTATGTTTTAAAGCTAATTTCCTGCAATTGTACACATTTTGCCATGGGACTGAGAACTTCTCTACATCCTTAATGTTTGGTTTTAGTCATTCAAGTTCACACTGAAAACATTCTATCATCCTAATTGTTTTCATCATATCTTTGGAGTGGCAGCAACGAATATAAGGGAAACACTGCATTGTACTGGGCAAAGTCAATCAAACACAGCTGAAGTATTTGACATGTTATTTGCCCCAGGTCTGGATGCTCATGGTTCATTCTGACCCAGGTCCAGCTGTCACCCTGCTCATGGTTCATTTTCAAATTTTGAAAAAAGGATGATTTACAGAAACGAATCCCCATCCCCCCAGTCAGAATATGCCCTCGGCCCTCCCCCAATCCAGTCAGAATATGCCCTCGGCCCTCCCCCAATCCAGTCAGAATATGCCCTCGGCCCTCCCCCAATCCAGTCAGAATATGCCCTCGGCCCTCCCCCAATCCAGTCAGAATATGCCCTCGGCCCTCCCCCAATCCAGTCAGAATATGCCCTCGGCCCTCCCCCAATCCAGTCAGAATATGCCCTCGGCCCTCCCCCAATCCAGTCAGAATATGCCCTCGGCCCACCCCCAATCCAGTCAGAATATGCCCTCGGCCCTCCCGCAATCCAGTCAGAATATGCCCTCGACCCTCCCCCAATCCAGTCAGAATATGCCCCCCCATGGTTTACCTCTCAGGAGTGGGAGGGCACAGTCCTGCAGCTCCATGACCACTCCATCCAAGACTGGCAACATGGGGGAGATGTCCAGCAAGATCAGGGAGATTGGCTGATAGGAGAGACCATGAAATGACAAGAGTAGATAACCAATGAGAGTAGGATGTATTGATCTTTCCATTGACCTACTGGCTGGTAGATTGATAACTGAACAGATGTATATGGTTCATATGATTACTACATTGACAACACTGATTGTTAGGACTACTTGAAGGGACAGTGTTAAGCCTATGCTACCGGTAGGCTGTATGCTAGTGGTTCAATTTCAGGCAATTCAAGGACACTAAAGCCTTGAGTGAAGCTTCTGCAGGTTGTGACTCAATTCAGATACGACCCCACAACCTGTGACTTTGAGGGGTGAGTGTGTGGCACTGCATGTTGCCCATCAGTCATGATGACACGGGGTATCTGACATGGCACCCTATTCCCTATATAGTGCACTCCTTTTGACCAGGGCAAATAGGGTAAGTAGTGCACTATATAGGGAATAGGGTGCCATTTCAGACACACACTCGACAACCCCTAACAGGATCAGCTGGGATGTTACGTAATGCAAGTCAAGCCAAAGCTTCTTCCTTCCTTCCTTCTTTACCTGATCTTTGCCGAACACATCTCCCTTGGCGATGCCGAACAGCAAGGAGTAGGCAATCTGCCCAGCAGCGCCGGTGACCAGAACACGAACAGGTTCAGCAGACTGCAACACAAGATATAAAAACACTGATCAGGGCCCTATTCATTAGGGCACATTACAGTTAGGTTACTTAGACACTTATCCAGAGCAAATTCGCCTAAACACTGTAGTAAAATGTTTCGCAATGGAACACTAAAATGTGCATTTCTTTTTGAACAAGTTCAGGTAGTAAGTCCCTGTTTCAGTTAATTTTCTTCCATTTGTTGCCAAAAGAATGCGACCAGGCGCTGTTTTTTGGGGGGTTTTTGGCCTTTGTCGCTGCAATTTCAGTGGCACATTTTAAAATATTGGAGGTGAACTTGCCCTAAGCCCCCATGTAGTGCATTACTTGGGAGGGTTTGAGGAATCAATGTTACGTAACATCAGTGAGCTTGTAAAGGAAAAACACTCACTGTCAACAACACAAACAGTCAGGTAAAATGAGGTGTACATTAATTGGGAATGAGGTGAGTGGGATACCTTTGAGGAATTGGCTAGGAGTTTACTCGTAACTAAGTGACAGTCAGTTACAATACTAGAGATAACTGTACTAGAACCCTAGCTAGAACTTGAGTTTGTCTCCAACAATGGTATTCCAAATGGGATCCGGGATCCGTGCCCGGACAATGTCGGAGTGGGATTTATTAACTCAGAGGTAAGCCACGGTCAATTTAAAAATAGAACACACTCCTCGAGACATCTGAGCCGAGATATTTATAGCTACTGTAACAAACCATCTTTAACATTCATTCAACCTTATCCCTTTCATACAAACGTAAATAGTCACAAAATAAAACAATTGTATTTTGCTGGGGAGAAAAAGTCGCATGCAATAGTTAGACAGCTAGATAACATTAGGCCACATTAACACATTCTGCCCATTTCGGACCTTTTTCAAATTTATGTGGACAAATTTGCATACTACACAAGCTGTCGAAACGACATGATGTTAAAACGTGCCAAGTTGACTGGCACATTTCCAACAATCCTTTCTAATGAATTAGCCAGTGTATTCCTTCCAACTTGTCTTTAAACAACATAACACAAGAATCACATGCAACATCGTTTTACAAACATGTTTAACTTGGTCGAACCGTAGGTATAGAACTTGATACAAAAGTTGGTTCCCGGTAGCTAGCTAGCTAACGTTATAAGTTAGGTTAGCTACTTGCAGAAGCAAGCGTTGGTTGCTGGCAACAAGCGAACGAAATGTCACCTCGCTGTCAGCGTACTAGCATTTATCATTGTAGTAAAGCTAAAGTTTTGTAAACAAAGTTCATACAACTTTTTTGTTTGTTACTTACCATCTTTATATAGTAGCTTGGACTGTTCTTGCAACAAGAGGTCACCCCTATTTCTTGAAATCAGTGGTCACGAGGTGGCCAGTGAATCGTTTATAGGCATGCGCCGCAAAGCTGGTGGCTCTCGGGAAATGTAGTTGAAAATCCTTCAGCCAAAGACAGTAGTACCAAAGATTTTTTATAACTAACCCTCATTGTTCTATCTGTGGTAGTACCAAAGACAGGACAGTATGATTCAGCTGTTTACGTTGACCTTTTTAAAGTCTATGAGGTTGATAGAGGAATAAGGGTTAGTTATACAAATATTTGACAGTGCAGTATGCTTCAGCTGTGTACGTTGACCTTTTTAAAGTCTATAAATTTGACAGAGGAATAAATAACTACTTTACCCATGATTCAGTATTAACATTTAAATTCCCCTTTATTTACTAATTACAAAAAGTCCCAAACTGTCTCTTGCATATTTGTATTTGATTGATTTATTCAGATGAAAGAAGGATACTTTAACTTCTGTTGTAAAGCTATCATTTTTATGTATATTTTTATGGAGCTCCGCTGCGAGCCACAGGTGTCAGAGCCAGCGTTGCCATTTTAGAGACTTTGTTGCTAGATTTAGAGAGTTTTCAGACCTCTCCAGCAACTTTTATTGGTAAAAGAGTATAGCAAAAAATGTAGCTAGTTTTTACGGCTGCCCCAGCGACAAACTTCCCTGTTTGTGTGTGTGCCCGCTCGGCTCAGTTCAGCTGTGCGCTTCCGCCGGCTGCTGCTGCGTGTGTGCACCCGTCACTTGCGCCCCATCTCCCATCTTTCTGTCCTCTCCCGCCTCTCGGTCCTCTCCCCACTGCAGCAGCGAGTAAAGTTAATTTATTACATCGGTTATTTTGTTGTTAAATGACACCACAGCTCTCCATGGGATAAATAATAAAAGTACAAAAATAATAATAATCTAAAAGTGATCTGCTTTACTCTTTTTATTAGTTCATTTTTGTTCTCCTTCAAACATGCAGGGGTGCATGGGTAAAATCACAGAGGAAGCCAAGGCAGGAAGAAAAGCCATATTACAACCTATGTGTTGTGATAATTGCTTTGTTTGCTCTATAACCTGTTAGTTCATATTCCTTGCCACCGTGATATATAGGCCTAGGCCGAGACAATAAGAAGACACAGTGGCAGAATACATTCAACCACACCTCTGTTTCATCACAAAACCAGAGAGCAACATATGTGTGGTCAAGTCCACAAACAAACAGTTACATGACCTACTACAGCATGGTCAAGCAAGTTAATGTTTCCGACATTTTGTTAAAAGTTAATTTGAGGAATTTATTTCCTTCTTAATGAATTTGAGCCAATCAGTTGTGTTGTGACAAGGTAGGGTTGGTTTACAGAAGATAGCCCTATTTGGGAAAAGACCAAGTCCATATTATGGCAAGAACAGCTCAAATAAGCAAAGAGAAACGACAGTCCATCATAAGACATGAAGGTCAGTCAATACGGAACATTTCAAGAACTTTGAAAGTTTCTTCAAGTGCAGTCACAAAAACCATCAAGTGCTATGATGAAACTGGCTCTCATGAGGACCGCCACAGGAAAGGAAGACCCAGAGTTACCTCTGCTGCAGAGTGTAGGTTCATTAGAGTCAACTGCAGCTCAGATTGCAGCCCAAATAAATGCTTCACAGAGTTCAAGTAACAGACACATCTCAACATCAACTGTTCAGAGGAGACTGCGTGAATCAGGCCTTCATGGTCGAATTGCTGCAAAGAAACCACTACTAAAGGACACCAGTAAGAAGAAGAGACTTGCTTGGACCAAGAAACACGAGCAATGGACATTAGACCAGTGGAAATCTGTCCTTTGGTCTGATGAGTCCAAATGTGAGATTTTTGGTTCCAACCGCCGTGTCTTTGTAAGACGCAGAGTAGGTGAATGGATGATCTCTGCATGTGTGGTTGCCAAAGTGAAGCGTGTAGGAGGAGGTGTGATGGTGTGGGGGTGCTTTGCTGGTGACACTGTCTGTGATTTATTTAGAATTCAAGGCACACTTAACCAGCATGGCTACCACAGCATTCTGCAGCGATACGCCATCCCATCTGGTTTGCGCTTAGTGGGACTATCATTTGTTTTTCAACAGGACAATGACCCAACACACCCCAAGGCTGTGTAAGGGCTATTTGACCAAGAAGGAGAGTGATGGAGTGCTGCATCAGCTTTTTCTTCACTTTTCCCTGTCTTTTGTGTCACAGAGTGTAATGAATTCATACTACAGAACAGTAGGCTGACACAGCCCATGCAGTAGGTGGCGCAATACAGAGGCTTGCGAAAGTACATGCTTAAATCACCACTGGGCTAATGCTACATTAATTTTTGCAATCAGCAACAGCCCGCAGGCATACTTTTTTAGGAATCACAGATAAAAAATAAACAAAATACACTGCTCAAAAAAATAAAGGGTACACTTAAACAACACAATGTAACTCCAAGTCAATCACACTTCTGTGAAATCAAACTGTCTACTTAAGAAGCAACACTGATTGTCAATATATTTCACATGCTGTTGTGCAAATGTAATAGACAACAGGTGGAAATTATAGGCAATTAGCAAGACACCCCCAATAAAGGACTGGTTTTGCAGGTGGTGATCACAGACCACTTCTCAGTTCCTATGCTTCCTGGCTGATGTTTTGGTCACTTTTGAATGCTGGCGGTGCTTTCACTCTAGTGGTAGCATGAGATGGAAAATGACCTCCAACAGATACTCCAATCTCCGCTGTGGAGCTTTGCAGCTCCTTCAGGGTTATCTTTGGTATCTTTGTTGCCTCTCTGATTAATGCCCTCCTTGCCTGGTCCGTGAGTTTTGGTGGGTGGCCCTCTCTTGGCAGGTTTGTTGTGGTGCCATATTCTTTCCATTTTTTATTAATGGTTTTAATGGTGCTCCATGGGATGTTCAACGTTTCTGATATTTTTTTATAACCCAACCCTGATCTGTACTTCTCCACAACTGACCTGTTTGGAGAGCTCCTTGGTCTTCATGGTGCCGCTTACTTGGTGGTGCCCCTTGCTTAGTGGTGTTGCAGACTCTGGGGCCTTTCAGAACAGGTGTATATATACTGAGATCATGTGACAGATCATGTGACACTTAGATTGCACACAGGTGGACTTTATTTAACTAATTATGTTTACATCCCTGTTAGTGAGCATTTCTCCTTTGACAAGATAATCCATCCACCTGACAGGTGTGGCATATCAAGAAGTTGATTAAACAGCATGATCATTACACAGGTGCACCTTGTGCTGGGGACAATAAAAGGCCAGTCTAAAGTGTGTAGTTTTGTCACACAACACAATGCCACAGATGTCTCTTTAAGGGAGAGTGCAATTGGCATGCTGACTGAAGGAATGTCCACCAGAGCTGTTGGCAGATAATTTAATGTTAATTTCTCAGCCATAAGGTGCCTCCAACATTGTTTTAGAGAATTTGGCAGTACCTCCAACCGGCCTCATAACTGCAGACCACGTGTAACCACTCCTGCTCCGGGACCTCTACATCCGGGTTCTTCACCTGTGGAATTGTCTGAGACGAGCCACCTAGATAGCTGATGAAACTGTGGGTTTGCACAACCGAAGAATTTCTGCACAAACTGTCAGAAACCGTCTCAGGGAAGCTCATCTGCGTGCTCGTCGTCCTCACCAGGGTCTTAGACTGACTGCAGTTTGGCGTCGTAACCGACTTCAGTGGGAAAATGCTCACCTTCGATGGCCCCTGGCACGCTGGAGAAGTGTGCTCTTCACGGATTAATCCCGGTTTCAACTGTACCGGGCAGACGGCAGTCTGGCGTTGTGAGGGCGAGGGGTTTGCTGATGTCAGCGTTGTGAACAGAGGGTTCCATAGTGGTGGTGGGGTTATGGTCTGGGCAGGCATAAGCTACTGACAATGAACACAATTACATTCAATTTGAATGTACAGAGATACAGTGATGAAATCCTGAGGCCTATTGTCATGCCATTCATCCGCCGCAATCACCTCATGTTTCAGCATGATAACGCACGGCCCCATGTCTCAAGGATCTGTACACATTTACATTTACGTCATTTAGTAGACACTCTTATCCAGAGCGACTTACAAATTGGTGCATACACCCTATAGCCAGTGGGATAACCACTTTACAATATGTTTTTTTTTTTTCTTTGGGGTGGGGTAAGGGGGGGTAGAAGGATTACTTTATCCTATCCCAGGTATTCCTTAAAGAGGTGGGGTTTCAAGTGTCTCCGGAACGTGGTGAGTGACTCCGCTGTCCTGGCGTCGTGAGGGAGCTTGTTCCACCATTGGGGTGCCAGAGCAGTGAACAGTTTTGACTGGGCTGAGCGGGAACTGTGCTTCCGCAGAGGTAGGGGGGCCAGCAGGCCAGAGGTGGATGAACGCAATGCCCTCGTTTGGGTGTAGGGACTGATCAGAGCCTGAAGGTACGGAGGTGCCGTTCCCCTCACAGCTCCGTAGGCAAGCACCATGGTCTTGTAGCAGATGCGAGCTTCAACTGGAAGCCAGTGGAGTATGCGGAGGAGCGGGGTGACGTGAGAGAACTTGGGAAGGTTGAACACCAGACGGGCTGCGGCATTCAGGATGAGTTGTAGGGGTTTAATAAATAAAAAAAATGTTAATGGCACAGGCACGGAGCCCAGCCAACAGCGAGTTGCAGTAATCCAGACGGGAGATGACAAGTGCCTGGATTAGGACCTGTGCCACATCCTGTGTAAGGCAGGGTCATACTCGCCAAATGTTGTAGAGCATGAACCTACAGGATCGGGTCACCGCCTTGATGTTAGCGGAGAACGACAGGGTGTTGTCCAGGGTCACGCCAAGGCTCTTCGCACTCTGGGAGGAGGACACAACGGAGTTGTCAACCATGATGGCGAGATCATGGAACGGGCAGTCCTTCCCCGGGAGGAAGAGCAGCTCCGTCTTGCTGAGGTTCAGCTTGAGGTGGTGATCCGTCATCCACACTGATGTGTCTGCCAGACATGCAGAGATGTGATTCAGCAGGGAGGAGAAGGTGGCAAAGAGCTTCCTAGGGTTAGAGGTAGATGCTTGGAATTTAGAGTGGTAGAAAGTGGCTTTAGCAGCAGAAACAGATGAAGAAAATGTAGAGAGGAGGGAGTGAAAAGATGCCAGGTCCGCAGGGAGTCTAGTTTCCTCCATTTCCGCTCGGCTGCCCGGAGCCCTGTTCTGTGAGCTCGCAATGAGTCGTCAAGCCACGGAGCAGGAGGGGAGGACTGAGCCGGCCGGGATGATAGGGGACATAGAGTGTCAAAGGATGCAGAAAGGGAGGAGAGGAGGGTTGAGGAGGCATAATCAGGAGATTGGAGGGAGAAGGATTGAGCAGAGGGAAGAGATGATAGGATGGAAGAGGAGAGAGTAGCGGGAGAGAGAGAGCGAAGGTTGCGACGGCGCATTACCATCTGAGTAGGGGCAGAGTGAGTAGTGTTGGAGGAGAGTGAGAGAGAAAAGGATACAAAGTAGTGGTCGGAGACATGGAGGGGAGTTGCAGTGAGATTAGTAGAAGAACAGCATCTAGTAAAGATGAGGTCAAGCGTATTGCCTGCCTTGTGAGTAGGGGGAGACGGTGAGAGGGTGAGGTCAAAAGAGGAGAGGAGTGGAAAGAAGGAGGCAGAGAGAAATGAGTCAAAGGTAGACGTAGAGAGGTTGAAGTCACCCATAACTGTGAGGGGTGAGCCATCCTCAGGAAAGGAACTTATCAAGGCGTCAAGCTCATTGATGAACTCTCCAAGGGAACCTGGAGGGCGATAAATGACAAGGATGTTAAGCTTGAATGGGCTAGTGACTCTGACAGCATGGAATTCAAATGAGGAGATGGGTCAGGGGAAAAAGAGAGAATGTCCACTTGGGAGAGATGAGGATTCCTGTGCCACCACCCCGCTGACCAGATGCTCTCGGGGTATGCAAGAACACATGGTCAGACGAGGAGAGAGCAGTAGGAGTAGCAGTGTTTTCAGTGGTAATCCATGTTTCCGTAAGCGCCAAGAAGTCGAGGGACTGGAGGGTAGCATAGGCTGAGATTAACTCTGCCTTGTTGGCCGCAGAACGGCAGTTCCAGAGGCTGCCGGAGACCTGGAACTCCACGTGGGTCGTGCGTGCAGGGACCACCAGGTTAGAGAGGCAGCAGCCATGCGGTGTGAGGCGTTTGTATAGCCTGTGCGGAGAGGAGAGAACAGGGATAGACAGAGGCATAGTTGACAGGCTATAGAAAATGGCTACAATAATGCAAAGGAGATCGGAATGAAATGAACTAAACATCTGGGAAAGCGAGAGAGGGTGGCCTCCCTCACTTACGTTACACTGAAACACCCAAATATAACTCTCCCAACTTCCACCTCAGAAACTATAATTGTTGTAAACTACAGCAGTTCAATGTTTTCTAGGAATAGACTAACTTAGTTTATTCAGCTAGCTAACTTGGTACAGTATTCTTCCGTGAAAACCATCCAGAGCACCTAGTCATATGACGCCACAGCCAACTAGCATGCCGGGCTCCAACAAAACGGTTTAGCACCAATACTCGGCCACAACAAACCACCAGTGTCTCAACACGACAAGCAGATCATTCGTGTCCGTGTCTGACGTTGTGGGTTAGTCCCGACAGCTTGAGCGAGTCCGTCGTCAACTTATTCAGCCAGTTAGTTAGCTAGAATAGTTACCATACTAGCTAGCCATTGCTTTCTGCCAACGAAAAACCCCTCCTCCCACGGCACGAACACACAGAGAGAGCCAAGCTAACGTTAACTAGTCACCCATGTCCCGAATTCCCTTGAACGACTCTGGCTACCAGTATGTAAAAACAAAAACACAAATGTAGGTTATAACTTACCCCTAGCAGCTACTGTTAGCTAGCCAAGTGCAAAGCTAGCCACTGAATCGATTCAGCCAGTTCGCGTCTGTTCGCTAGGTCGTTCCAGCTATTGTTTAGTAGCTATCCAGGTAGCAACAAGCTAGCTACATTTCGAGCACAGTAGCTACTTACTACCTAACGTTAACGCTTCAGACAATGAGGTTAGAAAAACGGCTGAATGGTAGGCATTATTGTATGTAATTATTGTAGGCAGCTAGCTGGCGTAATTACAGGTACTCTCAAGCGTGAAACAACTATCCACAGTTGCTAATAGTTACCAGTAGCTACCCGCTAGCTAGTCCAGGTACAGGGACTCGTGCTTCACCGGGCTCAGCCGAATACAATACCTAAAATAATTACATACAATAACCCACAATAACTACCTACAATACCTAACTACAATCTAACTACATAGTTTAAGCTTTACTCGACACCATACAAGCCATATAAGCCAAGCTTACCTCCCGCCAGAGAGAGACACAACCTCACCCGACGACGACGAATCCTATGTACACAATTCCTGGAAGCTGAAAATGTCCCAGTTATTCCATGGCCTGCATACTCACCAGACATGTCACCCATTGAGCATGTTTGGGATGCTCTGGATCAACGTGTACGACAGCGTGTTCCAGTTCCCACCAATATCCAGCAACTTCGCACAGCCATTGCAGAGGAGTGGGACAACATTCCACAGGCCACAATCAACAGCCTGGTCAACTCTATGCGAAGGAGATGTGTCCTGCTGCATGAGGCAAATTATGGTCACACCAGATACTGACTGGTTTTCTGATCCACGCCCCTACTTTTTTTTTAAAGGTATCTGTGACCAAAAGATGCATATCTGTATTCCCAGTCATGTGAAATCCATAGATTAGGGCCTAATGAATTTATTTCAAATGACTGATTTCCCTATATGACCTGTAACTCAGTAAAATCTTAGAAATTGTTGCATGTTGCGTTTATATTTGTTCAGTGTATAAATACAAGCCTAGTTCTGATTCTTTTTTGGTCGGAGTAAGGGTTTTGGATCGATGTTGTTACCTGGGAGATCCGATTGAAGTCTCTATAAGAAATTGTGAATGCGTTGGATGAGAGTAATGAGAAGAGGGCTTATTTCGTTTTTGTATCTATGGAACAGAAGGAGCGAGCTCTGCACGTTAATAAGACATTGAATTGGAATGCGTCATGTGTGGATCTTCGAAGCAGGGTGCCTATCAAGGGTGTTATCTCTGGGGTAGCGCTAGAAGTAAATGCAAAGGATATACAGTGGGGAGAACAAGTATTTGATACACTGACGATTTTGCAGGTTTTCCTACTTACAAAGCATGTAGAGGTCTGTAATTTTTTTATCATAGGTACACTTCAACTGTGAGAGACAGAATGTAAAACAAAAATCCAGAAAATCACATTGTATGATTTTTAAGTAATTAATTTGCGTTTTATTGCATGACATAAGTATTTGATCACCTACCAACCAGTAAGAATTCCGGCTCTCACAGACCTGTTAGTTTTTCTTTAAGAAGCCCTTCTGTTCTCCACTCATTACCTGTATTAACTGCACCTGTTTGAACTCGTTACTTGTATAAAAACACCTGTCCACACACTCAATCAAACAGACTCCAACCTCTCCACAATGGCCAAGACCAGAGAGCTGTGTAAGGACATCAGGGATAAAATTGTAGACCTGCACAAGGCTGGGATGGGCTACAGGACAATAGGCAAGCAGCTTGGTGAGAAGGCAACAACTGTTGGCGCAATTATTAGAAAATGGAAGAAGTTCAAGATGACGGTCAATCACCCTCGGTCTGGGGCTCCATGCAAGAGCTCACCTCGTGGGGCATCAATGATCATGAGCAAGGGGAGGGATCAGCCCAGAACAACACGGCAGGACCTGGTCAATGACCTGAAGAGAGCTGGGACCACAGTCTCAAAGAAAACCATTAGTAACACACTACGCCGTCATGGATTAAAATCCTGCAGCACACGCAAGGTCCCCCTGCTCAAGCCAGCGCATGTCCAGGTCCGTCTGAAGTTTGCCAATGACCATCTGGATGATCCAGAGGAGGAATGGGAGAAGGTCATGTGGTCTGATGAGACAAAAATAGAGCTTTTTGGTCTAAACTCCACTCGCCGTGTTTGGAGGAAGAAGAAGGATGAGTACAACCCCTTTTTTATTTTTTTTATTATTTAACACCATCCCAACCGTGAAGCATGGAGGTGGAAACATCATTCTTTGGGGATGCTTTTCTGCAAAGGGGACAGGACGACTGCACCGTATTGAGGGGAGGATGGATGGGGCCATGTATCGCGAGATCTTGGCCAACAACCTCCTTCCCTCAGTAAGAGCATTGAAGATGGGTCGTGGCTGGGTCTTCCAGCATGACAACAACCCGAAACACACAGCCAGGGCAACTAAGGAGTGGCTCCGTAAGAAGCATCTCAAGGTCCTGGAGTGGCCTAGCCAGTCTCCAGACCTTAACCCAATAGAAAATCTTTGGAGGGAGCTGAAAGTCTGTATTGCCCAGCGACAGCCCCGAAACCTGATGGATCTGGAGAAGGTCTGTATGGAGGAGTGGGCCAAAATCCCTGCTGCAGTGTGTGCAAACCTGGTCAAGACCTACAGGAAATGTATGATCTCTGTAATTGCAAACAAAGGTTTCTGTACCAAATATTAAGTTCTGCTTTTCTGATGTATCAAATACTTATGTCATGCAATAAAATGCAAATGAATTACTTAAAAATCATACAATGTGATTTTCTGGATTTTTGTTTTAGATTCCGTCTCTCACAGTTGAAGTGTACCTATGATAAAAATTACAGACCTCTACATGCTTTGTAAGTAGGAAAACCTGCAAAATCGGCAGTGTATCAAATACTTGTTCTCCCCACTGTATGTGAAGAATTGGATCCAGTGGTTGGTGCACACCGACTGACCCGCATGGTGGATCGAGTGAGGAAGCCCACTACGTCCATTCTATTGTTTTTTGATGAAGAGTCTCTTCCTTCTCACAGGTATTTGGGTTTCATGAGATTCCCTGTGAGAGCCTTCATGCCCAAACCCATGCAGTGTGGTAAATGCAAATTATTTGGTAATGTGTCAAGTGTATGTAGACGGAGGGGTATCGTATGCCAGCTGAGCCTAAAGGCTGCAATTGTAGTGGTGAGCTGTGAACCCGAATTTCTCAAGTGTCCTGTTAGGGTGAAGGAGGTGGTAAGAATAAGGGCTGTGGTTATCAACTGCACTCATTTCCCCCCCTTCCCGCAATGGAATACTTTAAAACAAAATACGCCGTACAGTAGATGGCGGCAATACTTCAATTGGGGTAGTCTGCCATAAAACCTTGAAGAAGAAGAAGAAGAAGAAGAAGTACCACCACCACCACCACCAATAGCTACTGTTATTTGACTTCAGAAGAGTTAAAAGGTGTGTTGAGTTGTGGTGTCTTGTCCTCCCAGGCCGCTCGCATGGTGCAGGAGAAGATAGGGTCAAAGTAGTGGAATGGGGTAGTGGGTTTTTAATGTGTGTAGGGTTAGTTTATTAGTTATTTTAAATAAAATAAAATGTATTACAAAGTATAATGAATTCATATAATATACCAGTTGGGTGGCGGTAATGCAACATATTGGACGCCAACCGCCCTTAAACTCCGAAGAAGAAGAAGAAGAAGAAGAAGAAGAACAGCAGCTTCTGTTCTTGGAAAACAGTTGGCAACACTGGCCAGAGTTACTTCCCGCGTGTCGCGAGAACAAACATCTAGATTTCACGTGGCCAGTTTAGCTGAATATAAATGTATTATTATAACAATTGTCCGAAATTGTTGTAACAAACACGCCAAATCACGGGGGAAAGGGCAAAAATACCCATGTGTAGATTACTTTCTTCTGGTACACGGAACTAGATAGCTAGCGTTGTTGCTAGCTAGCTAACTGCTGTTCTAGCTAACCAACCAGCTCTGCTCCAGCTGAAAAGTTGAGGGTGAAGCTTGTGGTTGCCTAGACACGGCACTCAAATCCCCATTCTGCAAAAAAATATATACAGCTAGCGTTTTCTTGCTAGCATGCTTGCTAAGCGGTCTTGGATGTTCGTTTGTGAAGGTTTAGCGCATTTTTGTTTATATGGAACACATCGGAATCCTTACAGCCTGGAAATCTGTACGCTTCACAAGCAGTCCATAGCTTGCTGAATTTGTAGTTACAGATATCTAGATAGCAAGTTGATGTTATTAGCTAGTGTTAGCTGTCTAGCCAGAACTTGCAAAAGTCAATCTTCAGTCTTCTTGTTGTGATTTCATATCAGGGGAACGTCGAATCTTCAGCATCATCACTGTGTTGTAGGTAAGTTGATGCATGAGTGTATCAATAAACATTTGAGACAACAATGGCATTGTATATAGCTTTGCATGCACGTTTTGGCATCATCGAAAGTTATTCCAGAGACAATGCAAGTAGTTGGTTTGTTTTTGCCTAAAGACAGATTCTAGAGAGGTGAGTGAGGAGCCTAAACAACAGGTTGCATTTTTTTGTGGTTTAAATTGAATTGGCTTTTGACAGCTGTCAACTAAAAGCTGTGTGTGAGAGAGAGAGGCTGTTGCCCATCCACCACACTCCACATAGTCAATATTATGAAAGAGTGGATTAAACCTAACGAATGATGGAATTGAATTGGCCGGGAGCGCTAGGATAAGGTTACCACAGATGAAAGGGGAAGTATCTTTGGTTTCACCATTCCTGCTCCTACAATTGAACATTTTCACCAAAATGTATCATGGATATTGTTTCATTCATTGGAATAGCCCTTTATTGTTAATGTAGCGAATTCGGGGGGGTAGCGCCGACCGGGACTCGAACCCGTGTCCAATGACTGTCAAGCCAATGTATGCACACATGACTGTAAGTCGCTTTGGATAAAAGTGTTTGCTAAATGGCATATTTTTATATTTAAGCCAACACCTCAACCGTTACGCCAAAAGGTCCGAACCTCTTGACTAGATTGGTGTTGGGTTAAGGTCGCTACATTACCCCCTTCCTTCAGGAGAGCGTGACCCCTCGCTTCTCTGTACCAAGTCCCTCACGTGTACATGCCTCTCCGATGGCCATCCCACTTCTGACACCAATGTAGGGAATTCTGGGGGTAGTCCTGACCAGCTCTCGAACCCGGGTCCAGAGACTGTCAAGCCAACACCTTAACCGTTACGCCAAAAGGTCAGAACGTCTTGACGAGGTCGCTAGGTGTTGGTTTAAGGTCGCTACAAGAATAAATGAAAACATCTTGATGTATGCCTTTACTTGGATCCTTCCTGTGTCTTTCCATTTGCCCATTTTGTTGTGATTGTGTGGAGACTGAGAGGACCCCCTGTGGGTGTGTGGTGCACACGCAGATAGCATCTCAGTCTCTGTCAGCCGATCCTAGTGATGAATATTACAGGATCCTCATTACAGGCTCATTACATCAGTTGGACAAAGGGACCGGAGTTTTAGGTTACATCCTATTGACCCTTGGCTATGTTCTCACTTAACTAGAGATGGCTTATAGTCTTCTATGACTCTACATGCAACATGCAGAAAGGACTTTTCGTAGCAGGTTAGAACTTACACAGCAGGTTAGTAGAATTAACGTAGCAGGTTAGGAGAATTAACGTAGCAGGTTAGGAGAATTAACGTAGCAGGTTAGGAGAATTAGGTTAAAAGGAAAAGGGTCAGGGTATGCAACAATTCTCCCCGACGTGGCCGGTGACACTTTGCTTATTGAAAGTCCAATATCTTGAAAACTTGACTGCTGACATGCAAAACATTTTGGGACTGTATCAACCAAGGGGGAGGGTTTAGTGGCGGGAGCGCCACAATACTGTTGAGCCAATATACTAGAAGAGGAATAGGAGCTCAAGCAGTATAACTTTTGAAGTGCCGGTACTTAGCTCCGCTGAGCTCCTACCCAAGTCAAGTACTGGTCACAAGGACAGTTTCCATAGAGAGTGTCTGTGAGAATCAATTTCAGTCAAGGGGAGGGTTTAGTATTTTTTAAATCTAGTCCAGGGGAGGGTCATGTAATGAATGACATTTCAATATTTCTCAGTGTTTTAGAATTAGTTGCTTATTAGGCTATATATGGATGTGTGCCTGATGCCACCCCCTCATCTCTGATTCGCCGCTGGTTGTGCAATATCAATTTCGCCTATAGGCCATTTAGTGTGGTCTCAATCTAATGATCCATAGGCTATACTAGGCTACGAAGTGCATGCTCGGAGAAGCACAGAGCAAAGTTATATTTCTAAGATAGCTGCTGCAATGGATATACCAACCCTGAGCCCCGGCCTGCTCTGCTCTTGCTGATCAAAAACGTTTTTGTGTGCTGCCTAACCAATGGCTGTGCTGTGTAGGGCTACAGTGGCAGTTCAGGAGGAGAGTCACATTTTTTTTGTTGTTGTTGATTAGGCCTAGTCCAAAAAATGCACTATCTTGTGCAAGGACTAGCCTATAGCCTATGTTCTGTTCAGTTAGAGAAGGAGAGTGCAAGATGAGTAGGAGGACCGGAGGTCAACTTTGATAGCTTGCTACTACTATAATAGATTTGATTTAAAAACAATATGTTTCTTGCCCATGATGTATTTATCAGAGTTATTGACCTCACAATAAGCCAGAGATCGAGTAACTTACATTGTGGTTCTGAAACTTGAAGCAGCAGCCGCGACACAATCAATAGGAGATGGACAGCTCATGGTGCTGAAAGTAGGCAAATTCGAGTAGGCGTAATTCATCTAAACCGTCTTCATTTTAATGAGACTTTACTAACAACAAGAAGTCTTTGTGTTGGAGCCTATTTCTTCCTATTTAAGAAATAAGAGGTAGGCCTACCTGTTTGACAGATGAAATTAGGCTACAGGCTGCTACAGTGGGGAGAACAAGTATTTGATACACTGCCGATTTTGCAGGTTTTCCTACTTACAAAGCATGTAGAGGTCTGTAATTTTTATCATAGGTACACTTCAACTGTGAGAGACGAAATCTAAAACAAAAATCCAGAAAATCACATTGTATGATTTTTAAGTAATTCATTTGCATTTTATTGCATGACATAAGTATTTGATACATCAGAAAAGCAGAACTTAATATTTGGTGCAGAAACCTTTGTTTGCAATTACAGAGATCATACGTTTCCTGTAGGTCTTGACCAGGTTTGCACACACTGCAGCAGGGATTTTGGCCCACTCCTCCATACAGACCTTCTCCAGATCCTTCAGGTTTCGGGGCTGTCGCTGGGCAATACGGACTTTCAGCTCCCTCCAAAGATTTTCTATTGGGTTCAGGTCTGGAGACTGGCTAGGCCACTCCAGGACCTTGAGATGCATCTTACGGAGCCACTCCTTAGTTGCCCTGGCTGTGTGTTTCAGGTCGTTGTCATGCTGGAAGACCCATCCACGACCCATCTTCAATGCTCTTACTGAGGGAAGGAGGTTGTTGGCCAAGATCTCACGATACATGGCCCATCCAACCTCCCCTCAACACGGTGCAGTCGTCCTGTCCCCTTTGCAGAAAAGCATCCCCAAAGAATGATGTTTCCACCGCCATGCTTCACGGTTGGGATGGTGTTCTTGGGGTTGTACTCATCCTTCTTCCTCCAAACACGGCGAGTGGAGTTTAGACCAAAAAGCTCTATTTTTGTCTCATCAGTCCACATGACCTTCTCCCATTCCTCCTCTGGATCATCCAGATGGTCATTGGCAAACTTCAGACGGGCCTGGACATGCGCTGGCTTGAGCAGGGGGACCTTGCGTGCTCTGCAGGATTTTAATCCATGACGGCGTAGTGTGTTACTAATGGTTTTCTTTGAGACTGTGGTCCCAGCTCTCTTCAGGTCATTGACCAGGTCCTGTCGTGTAGTTCTGGGCTGATCCCTCACCTTCCTCATTGATGCCCCACGAGGTGAGCTCTTGTATGGAGCCCCAGACCGAGGGTGATTGACCGTCATCTTGAACTTCTTCCATTTTCTAATAATTGCGCCAACAGTTGTTGCCTTCTCACCAAGCTGCTTGCCTATTGTCCTGTAGCCCATCCCAGCCTTGTGCAGGTCTACAATTTTATCCCTGATGTCCTTACACAGCTCTCTGGTCTTGGCCATTGTGGAGAGGTTGGAGTCTGTTTGATTGAGTGGGTGGACAGGTGTCTTTTATACAGGTAACAAGTTCAAACAGGTGCAGTTAATACAGGTAATGAGTGGAGAACAGGAGGGCTTCTTAAAGAAAAACTAACAGGTCTGTGAGAGCCGGAATTCTTACTGGTTGGTAGGTGATCAAATACTTATGTCATGCAATAAAATGCAAATTAATTACTTAAAAATCATACAATGTGATTTTCTGGATTTTTGTTGAAGTGTACCTATTTTTATCATAGGTACACAGTTGAAGTGTACCTATGATAAAAATTACAGACCTCTACATGCTTTGTAAGTAGGAAAACCTTTAGCCATAGGCCTACCTTTTATTCAAGAAAATGTCAAAAAGCACAGGCCTACCCCTTGTTAGCTTAAGATTTAGAAGAAAATAAATCGGATCCGATTATACACTGAACAGAAATATAAACGCAACATGTAAAGTGTTGGACCCATGTTTCATGAGCTGAAATAAAAAATCCCTGAAATTTTCCATACACACGAAAAGCTTATTTCTCTCAAATGTTGTGCACACGTTTGTTTACATCCCTGTTAGTGAGCATTTCTCCTTTGCCAAGATAATCCATCCACCTGACAGGTGTGGCATATCAAGAAGCTGATTAAACAGCATGACCATTACACAGGTGCACCTTGTGCTGGGGACAATAAAAGGCCACTTTTTAAAATGTGCAGTTTTGTCACACAACACAATGCCACAGATGTCTGAAGTTATTTATTTATGTAATTATTTATAAACAGGAACAGTTTTGTTGCAAACAAGGCACACTGATTTGGCATTGAAAATAATAATATGAATACATAGGCCTATCTCTCTGTCCATTCTTAGCCTGTCATTTCTGTAATTTGTGTGGTATTAAAAAATATTCCGCTAATATGTAAAATAACGTAGAATTGGCAATTTTTTCTCTGACCTGAAAATACGATGATAGATTCATGCAATGCTTTTACTATAAAGGAGATCTTTCCACGCCTACTCTTGTCCACAGTGGCCTGCGAACCCAAAACTTTCTGGCCTGCAGCCCTGTGCGCTATCAAAATTCCTGTGTTGCCATGTAATGCTAACAGGACGAAGAACAGTTTCTTAAACTACATATCTAAGGCTTTGGTCTGTCCAGGAAGTGAGGGTAAACGGTAAACATGTTCTCTGCTATCCACTTTGTTGTTGAAATTATTGTGTTGGTTATAGGGGAGAGTCACTTTTTTTTTTTTCTTCAAGATATCAGGGAGGGTTTATATTTTTGTGGAAGGGAGGGCCATCCATTTTCATTTCAAATAGGTCAGATTTTCTCCATGTAACCCTTATTATAAATAACATTCAGTCCCTAATGAAAATAATACCAAAAGATAGATTTTGAGTGGATTTTCCCTTTTAAGAATCTATGTTTCCGTTTGACTCTTGAGGTTGCGTTAATGCAGAATGAAATGTCTTGAGGGTTGAAGTCCAACATGCTTCTTTGACGCATGCAATTAAAAAAATTAATTTTGAAATATAATCACGAACTGGAATATTATCTCCTGTTAAGCTTGTGTACTCTTAAAATGTGTGTAGACCTCTCCTAACCCTATCATGAGCTTCTCTCTGCCTAAAAACCCAACCTACCACAACCCAAAATTGGTCCTGCGTGGCCACCTCTTACACCTGCCAATGACTGCATCTGCCACAGGATGTTTCCTTCTCTAAGGGCTCACAGTGTGGTGGCCTAATACAAAGAGGTGTTTGAAGCAGCTGACACTCCTTCACAACCAGTGCTTGACTTGGACTGAAATAGGTGCCGGTACTCATTTTTGGGTGCCGGTACTGTTTATATTTAGGTGCAGGAGCTCCACAATACTGTTGAGCCAATATACTAGAAGAGGAATAGGAGCTCAAGCAGTATAACTTTTGAAGTGCCGGTACTTAGCTCCGCTGAGCTCCTGCCCAAGTCAAGTACTTGTCACAAGGACAGTTTCCATAGAGAGCGTCTGTGAGAACCTGTTAGAATTGCACCTCTCAGTGTGGTGCTTGTGTACAGTTGCTTACTGTACGGCCATCCTCATTAGTGCGAGTGGAGCTCCCTGTGATCTGACCATGCTTGCTTTGCCTGTTATTTTATTTATTACTTGTGTTAGCCATAATTGTTTTCAGCTGTAGGCTATAGCCTATATCCCCATAACAACCTCAAATGTTTTTAATAACTTTCTATCGAGTTTTTCCTCGCCGCTGTGCTTCTGCATCTGCATTGCTTACTCTTTGGGGTTTTAGGCCGGGTTTCTGTAAAGCACTTTGTGACAACTGCTGATGTAAAAGAGCCCCGAGAGGAGATGGGAGCTGCGATTGTTGGCATACAGAACATGCACACACACACAAACACACCCACCCACACACTGAGCTCTGATGCCTGCAGCTGTCAAATGGCAATAAAAAGATGTGTGATGACAGTGTGTCCTTACTCCACAGTGTATCCTGTCTCTTTCATTCTTCTTCCTTCCAGACCACCTTTCTCCAATTTTCCTCCCTTCTCTTTTCATCCCCTCTTCTCACCTCACTAACCTTAGCCCTCTCCCTCTCTTCTTCACTTCCTTTCCTCCGCTCTCTCTCTCCCTCTCCCCCTATCTCTTTCTATCTCCTCCTCTTCATCCCCAGGGAGTGCAGCCCAGTCCTCCTCCTCTTCATCCCCAGGAAGTGCAGCCCAGTGACCCTACAGTCAGATAGTAGAGGAGGTGCTGTGGAGGGTGCTAGCTAGCTAGCCAGCCCGGACAGAAGCGCAAAACAATCAATAATATATTTTAAAAGTCATCATTACTTATTTATTCACTTTTACAGTGTCAGTTTCAATCAGGCACTGACGTTATCCACCTAAGAAACACTGATAAGCAGGCGCGCGAGCAGCTGACCCGTGATAATTTTCGCGCTGTGAGGATATTTACGGCATGTGTTATAAGCATGAAAAAACAGTCAATCATAATCATCGATTGTGAGCTATTTCACACTGTGAGATGTTCTACATGACAGAGGGCAGACTATAGCTACCACTCTTATCTCCCTCTCAGCCCAGATAGCCTAGCGTTCCATAAACCGTCCTGATAGCAGCCCAACCAGTCTTCCACACACCAAGGATGCGTCCCAAATAGCACCCTATTCCCTATTTAGTGCACTACTTTTGACCAGGGCCCATAGGGTGCCATTTGGGCCTCATCCCAAAAGCTATCTCCATCCCCCATGGCTGATTTATATCATAACCGTCGCTGTCCTGCCAGACATCGTAGACATCATCACCATTATCCCTGATCTGCATCTCGACAGTAGAACGTATTCCGTCGTCACGTTCTCTTGACTTGATCTTGAGTTCAGATGAGGTGTGAGATGGAAGATGGCCTAGGAAGAGGATCAGGGCCTGTATCCACGAAGACAAGTGCTGATCTAAGATCGGTTTTCTTTTAGATCATAATGAATAACACTATGGACAGCCAGGGGGGACCTGATCCTAGATCAGTACTCGTACCGGAGAGACTTTTTGAATACAGGCCCTGGATCAGGCGCTATTTTATCAAATATTGCAGTGCAGACAGTGACAGACAGTGGCTCAATTGTTTGGTATAGAATAGGTTAGCTGAGAACATTTTGTGCAGATTGTTTTGGAGTTTTCTTCTTTTAATTGTTGGACATACAGTGGGGGGGGAAAAGTATTTAGTCAGCCACCAATTGTGCAAGTTCTCCCACTTAAAAAGATGAGAGAGGCCTGTAATTTTCATCATAGGTACACGTCAACTATGACAGACAAATTGAGACTTTTTTTCTCCAGAAGATCACATTGTAGGATTTTTAATGAATTTATTTGCAAATTATGGTGGAAAATAAGTATTTGGTCACCTACAAACAAGCAAGATTTCTGGCTCTCACAGACCTGTAACTTCTTCTTTAAGAGGCTCCTCTGTCCTCCACTCGTTACCTGTATTAATGGCACCTGTTTGAACTTGTTATCAGTATAAAAGACACCTGTCCACAACCTCAAACAGTCACACTCCAAACTCCACTATGGCCAAGACCAAAGAGCTGTCAAAGGACACCAGAAACAAAATTGTAGACCTGCACCAGGCTGGGAAGACTGAATCTGCAATAGGTAAGCAGCTTGGTTTGAAGAAATCAACTGTGGGAGCAATTATTAGGAAATGGAAGACATACAAGACCACTGATAATCTCCCTCGATCTGGGGCTCCACGCAAGATCTCACCCCGTGGGGTCAAAATGATCACAAGAACGGTGAGCAAAAATCCCAGAACCACATGGGGGGACCTAGTGAATGACCTGCAGAGAGCTGGGACCAAAGTAACAAAGCCTACCATCAGTAACACACTACGCCGCCAGGGACTCAAATCCTGCAGTGCCAGAAGTGTCCCCCTGCTTAAGCCAGTACATGTCCAGGCCCGTCTGAAGTTTGCTAGAGTGCATTTGGAAGATCCAGAAGAGGATTGGGAGAATGTCATATGGTCAGATGAAACCAAAATAGATGAAACCAAAACTCGTCGTGTTTGGAGGACAAAGAATGCTAAGTTGCATCCAAAGAACACCATACCTACTGTGAAGCATGGGGGTGGAAACATCATGCTTTGGGGCTGTTTTTCTGCAAAGGAACCAGGACGACTGATCCGTGTAAAGGAAAGAATGAATGGGGCCGTGTATCGTGAGATTTTGAGTGAAAACCTCCTTCCATCAGCAAGGGCATTGAAGATGAAACATGGCTGGGTCTTTCAGCATGACAATGATCCCAAACACACCGCCCGGGCAACGAAGGAGTGGCTTTGTAAGAAGCATTTCAAGGTCCTGGAGTGGCTTAGCCAGTCTCCAGATCTCAACCCCATAGAAAATCTTTGGAGGTAGTTGAAAGTCCATGTTGCCCAGCGACAGCCCCAAAACATCACTGCTCTAGAGGAGATCTGCATGGAGGAATGGGCCAAAATACCAGCAACAGTGTGTGAAAACCTTGTGAAGACTTACAGAAAACGTTTGACCTGTGTCATTGCCAACAAAGGGTATATAACAAAGTATTGAGAAACTTTTGTTATTGACCAAATACTTATTTTCCACCATAATTTGCAAATAAATTCATTAAAAATACTACAATGTGATTTTCTGGATTATTTTTTCTCATTTTGTCTGTCATAGTTGACGTGTACCTATGATGAAAATTACAGGCCTCTCTCATCTTTTTAAGTGGGAGAACTTGCACAATTGGTGGCTGACTAAATACTTTTTCTCCCCACTGTAAAATACTAAAAACTGCTCTAAGTGATTTAAACATTTGGAAATCTGTTCCAAATTATTCCCACGCATAATAGAATGTAAGCAAGCTTTGAAATTATTATGTTTTAGTCAAATATGATATATCTTTGGGATTCTGGCGGTCAATTTGCAGTCTACTAATTATTTGTAATTATGTTCTGGCCCCCTGACCATCCGCTCAAGAAAGAATCGTCCCGCGGCTGAATCTAGTTGACGATAGTCTGAGGACCCAGATGGAGGAAAATGCATGTTTTTAGACAAAACTAGTGTAGCGTTCACAACTGTAAATTGCCTTCATCAGGCTTCCCTTAGCGGAGAACTTGTGTGTAGAGATTGTTCTGTGGGAGGTTGTATACATTTACCTATCATTTGCGGTAACCAAGATCTGTGTTGCTAAATGACTCTTTCAGCCCCCCGTCCGTACCTTACCCTAACCCCTCTGTAAACAAGAGGCTTACTCTTAACTAAAGGAACCCTTGCACATTGCTGAGTTGATCACACCTAAATGGCTTTTAACCAGAAATAGCCTTCAGTTCAGTTCCCTCTGGGCTGTTGTGATTGTTGTGTAGTGCATTGAAGACGTGTGTGCAGGGTTCTAAGTGTGTCCTCTACTCTGCCTTGACGTGCCGCTCGCTCATTAACTGGAAACCCAAGCAGGTTTCAATCAGGTTGGTGCCAAGTGTCAGCTTGGCACCAAACACTCACTCACACTGCATCCCAGAGCTGCAGGAGACTGAGTGCGCATCCCAAAATGACACCCTATTCCCTAAACCCTAGAGCTGCAGGAGACTTGAGAGTGCATCCCAAATAGCACCCTATTCAAAAGTAGTGCACTTTATAGGGAATAGGGTGCCATTTGGGATGCACACTGTCACCTGCAGCTCTGGAAAAGAACTCAAGAAGACAACCCCGGGCATTCTGTTAGAGAAGCTGCCGGTCTCCACACACACACACACACACACACACACACACACACACACACACACACACACACACACACACACACACACACACACACTCAGGCTCTTGGCAGAGGTACAGGCCGATTCATAATGAATAATAATAACACACACCTTGTTTTCACTTCAGAAGTGTTTTCCCCCTAGCAACCTCACCCCTCTATCATTCTCTCTCTCTTTCTTTCTCCCTCTCTCTCTTTCTGTCTCTCTCCCCCTCTCTCTCCTTCTCTCTCTGTCTCTCTCCGTCACTCAATTCAATTCAATTCAATTTAAGAGCTTTATTGGCATGGGAAACGTGTGTTAACATTGCCAAAGCAAGTGAAGTAGATTGTAAACAAAAGTGAAATAAACAATAAATATTAACAGTAAACATTACACTCAGAAGTTTCTAAAGAATAAAGACATTACAAATGTCATATTATGTATATATACAGTGTTGTAACAATGTGCAAATAGTTAAAGTACAAATGGGAAAATAAATAAACATAAATATGGGTTGTATTTACAATGGTGTTTGTTCTTCACTGGTTGCCATTTTCTTGTGGCAACAGGTCACAAATCTTGCAGCTGTGATGGCACACTGTGGTTTTTCACCCAGTAGATAAGGGAGTTTATCAAAATTGGGTTTGTTTTCGAATTCTTTGTGGATCGCTGTAATCTGAGGGAAATATGTGTCTCTAATATGGTCATACATTTGGCAGGAGGTTAGGAAGTGCAGCTCAGTTTCCACCTCATTTTGTGGGCAGTGTGCACATAGCCTGTCTTCTCTTGAGAGCCAGGTCTGCCTACGGCGGCCTTTCTCAATAGCAAGGCTATGCTCACTGAGTCTGTACATAGTCAAAGCTTTCCTTAAGTTTGGGTCAGTCACAGTGGTCAGGTATTCTGCCACTATGTACTCTCTGTTTAGGGCCAAATAGCATTCTAGTTTGCTCTGTTTTTTTGTTTGTTCTTTCCAATGTGTCAAGTAATTCTCATTTTGTTTTCTCATGATTTGGTTGGGTCTAATTGTGTTGTTGTTGTTGTTGTTGTTGTCCTGGGGCTGTGTGGGGGCTGTTTGTGTTTGTGAACAGAGCCCCAGGACAAGCTTACTTAGGGGACTCTTCTCCAAGTTCATCTCTCTGTAGGTGATGGCTTTGTTATGGAAGGTTTGGGAATCGCTTCCTTTTAAGTGGTTATAGAATTTAACGGCTCTTTTCTGGATTTTGATAATTAGCGGGTATTGGCCTAATTCTGCTCTGCATGCATTATTTGGTGTTTTACGTTGTACATGGAGGATGTTTTTGCAGAATTCTGCATGCAGAGTCTCAATTTGGTGTTTGTCCCATTTTGTGAATTCTTGGTTGGTGAGCGGACCCCAGACCTCAGAACCATAAAGGGCAATGGGTTCTATAACTGATTTAGCCAGATCCTAATTGGTATGTCAAATTTTATGTTCCTTTTGATGGCATAGAAGGCCCTTCTTGCCTTGTCTCTCAGATCGTTCACAGCTTTGTGGAAGTTACCTGTGGCGCTGATGTTTAGGCCGAGGTATGTATAGTTTTTTGTGTGCTCTAGGGCAACGGTGTCTAGATGGAATTTGTATTTGTGGTCCTGGCAACTGGACCTTTTTTGGAACACCATTATTTTTGTCTTACTGAGAGTAACTGTCAGGGCCCAGGTCTGACAGAATCTGTGCAGAAGATCTAGGTGCTGCTGTAGGCCCTCCTTGGTTGGTGGAAAGAAGCACCAGATCATCAGCAAACAGAAGACATTTGACTTCAGATTCTAGTAGGGTGAGGCCGGGTGCTGCAGACTGTTCTAGTGCCCTCGCCAATTCGTTGATATACAGTGGGGGAAAAAAGTATTTAGTCAGCCACCAATTGTGCAAGTTCTCCCACTTACAAAGATGAGAGAGGCCTGTAATTTTCATCATAGGTACACGTCAAACATGACAGACAAAATGAGGAAACAAAATCCAGAAAAATCACATTGTAGGATTTTTTATGAATTTATTTGCAAATTATGGTGGAAAATAAGTATTTGGTCAATAACAAAAGTTTCTCAATACTTTGTTATATACCCTTTGTTGGCAATGACACAGGTCAAACGTTTTCTGTAAGTCTTCACAAGGTTTTTCACACACTGTTGCTGGTATTTTGGCCCATTCCTCCATGCAGATCTCCTCTAGAGCAGTGATGTTTTGGGGCTGTCGCTGGGCAACACGGACTTTCAACTCCCTCCAAAGATTTTCTATGGGGTTGAGATCTGGAGACTGGCTAGGCCACTCCAGGACCTTGAAATGCTTCTTACAAAGCCACTCCTTCGTTGCCCGGGCGGTGTGTTTGGGATCATTGTCATGCTGAAAGACCCAGCCACGTTTCATCTTCAATGCCCTTGCTGATGGAAGGAGGTTTTCACTCAAAATCTCACGATACATGGCCCCATTCATTCTTTCCTTTACACGGATCAGTCGTCCTGGTCCCTTTGCAGAAAAACTGCCCCAAAGCATGATGTTTCCACCCTCATGCTTCACAGTAGGTATGGTGTTCTTTGGATGCAACTCAGCATTCTTTGTCCTCCAAACACGACGAGTTGAGTTTTTACCAAAAAGTTCTATTTTGGTTTCATCTGACCATAAGGCATTCTCCCAATCCTCTTCTGGATCATCCAAATGCACTCTACAAACTTCAGACGGGCCTGGACATGCACTGGCTTAAGCAGGGGGACACGTCTCGTACTGGCAGGAATTTTGGAGTCCCTGGCTGCGTAGTGTTACTGATGTAGGCTTTGTACTTTGGTCCCAGCTCTCTGCAGGTCATTCACTAGGTCCCCCCTTGTGGTTCTGGGATTTTTGCTCACTGTTTCTTGTGATCATTTTGACCCCACGGGGTGAGATCTTTGCGTGGAGCCCCAGATCGAGGGAGATTATCAGTGGTCTTGTATGTCTTCCATTTCCTAATAATTGCTCCAAAGTTTGATTTCTTCAAAACCAAGCTGCTTACCTATTGCAGATTCAGTTCTTCCCAGCCTGGTGCAGGTCTACAATTTTGTTTCTGGTGTCCTTTGACAGCTCTTTGGTCTTGGCCATAGGGAGTTGGAGTGTGACTGTTTGAGGTTGTGGACAGTGTCTTTTATACTGAGAACAAGTTCAAACAGGTGCCATTAATACAGGTAATGAGTGGAGGACAGAGGAACCTCTTAAAGAAGAAGTTACAGGTCTGTGAGAGCCAGAAATCTTGCTTGTTTGTACGTGACCAAATACTTATTTTCCACCATAATTTGCAAATAAATTCATAAAAAATCCTACAATGTGATTTTCTGGATTTTCTTTTCTCAATTTGTCTGTCATAGTTGACGTGTACATATGATGAAAATTACAGGCCTCTCTCATCTTTTTAAGTGGGAGAACTTGCACAATTGGTGGCTGACTAAATACTTTTTTCCCCACTGTATATGTTGAAGAGGGAGGAGCTCAAGCTGCATCCCTGTCTCACCCCCCAGCCCTGAGGAAATAAATCTGTGTTTTTGGGCAATTTTAACTGCACACTTGTTGTTTGTGTACATGGATTTTATGTCGTATGTTTTCCCCCGAACACTACTTTCCATCCTTTTATATAGCAGGCCCTCATGCCAAATTGAGTCAGATTAAAAAAAATCTACAAAACATGAGAAGACTTTCCTTTTGTTTTGGTTTGTTTGTCAGTTAGGGTGTGCAGGGTCAATACGTGGTCTGTCTTATGGTAATTTGGTAAAAAAAACAATTTGACATTTGCTCAGTACATTGTTTTCACTGAGGAAATGTAGGAGTCTGCTGTTAATGATAATGCAGAAGATTTTCCCAAGGTTGCTCTTGACGAATATCCCACGGTAGTTATTGGGGTCGAATTTGTCTCCACTTTTTTGGATTGGGGGGATCAGTCCTTGGTTCTAAGTATTGGGGAAGATGCCAGAGCTAAGGATGACGTTAAAGAGTTGAAGTATAGCTAATTGGAAATTGTGGTCAGTATATTTGATCATTTCATTTAGGATACCATCAAACACCACAGGCCTTTTTGTGTTGAAGGGTTTCCGTTTTCTCCTAGTGTACATTAAATGTTAATGGAGAATCCAGTGGGTTCTGGTAGTCTTTAATAGCTGACTCTAAGATTTTTAATTGATCATGTAAATGTTTTGGTTGTTTGTTCTTTGTTATAGGGCCAAAAGATTGGAGAAGTGGTTTATCCAGACATCTCCAGCTCTTCATGTTGTTGTTGGTTTAGTGTGTTCCAATTGTCCCAGAACTGGTTAGATTCTATGGATTCTTCAATTACATTGAGCTGATTTCTGACGCGCTGTTCTTTCTTTTTGTATTTCTGTGTTGTTTCAGTGATTCACCATAGTGGAGGCGTAGGCTCAGGTTTTCTGGGTCTCGGTGTTTTTGGTTTGGATAGGTTCCTCAATTCCTTTCTTAGGTTTTTGCATTCTTCATCAAACTATTTGTCATTGTTGTTAATTTTCTTAGATTGTCTGGTTGAAGTTCTTTGATTTGATAGGGAAGCTGAGAGGTCAAATATACTGTTTAGGCTTTCTACTGCTAAGTTTACACCTTCACTATTGCAGTGGAACGTTTTGTCCAGGAAGTTGTCTAAAAGGGATTTAATTTGTTGTTGCCTAGTTGTTTTCTGGTAGGTTTCTATACTACTTTCCTTCCATCTATAGCATTTCTTAATAGTATGCAAGTTGTTCAGTTTTGATGCCTCATGATTTGAGTATTGCTCTGTTCAAGTAGGCAGTGATTTAGCTGTGATCTGATAGGGTTGTCAGTGGGCTGACTGTGAACGCTCTGAGAGACTCTGGGTTGAGGTTGGTGATAAAGTAGTCTACAATACTGCTGCCAAGAGATGAGCTATAGGTGTACCTACAATAGGAGTCCCCTCGAAGCCTACCATTGACTATGTACAGACCCAGTGTGCGACAGAGCTGCAGGAGTTTTGGCCCGTTTTTGTTGGTTATGTTGTCGTAGTTGTGCCTAGGGGGTTATATGGGGGAGGGAATGCTGTCACCTCCAGGTAGGTGTTTGTCCCCCTGTGTGCTGAGGGTGTCAGGTTCTTGTCCAGTTCTGGCGTTTAGGTCCCCACAGACTAGTACATGTCCCTAGGTTCTGGAAATGATTGATCTCTCTCAGTCTCTGTCTCTTTCTCTCTGTCACTCACTCGCTCTCTCTCTCTCTCTCATTAGCCTCTCTCTCGCTCTCTCATTAGCCTCTCTCTCGCTCTCTCTCTCTCTCTCATTAGCCTCTCTCTCGCTCTCTCTACCACTGTCTTACTCTCTCTCTCTACCTCTCCCTTTCTGTCACTCTCCCTCTCTCCGTCACTCTCTCCCTTTCTTTCTCTCCCTCCGTTGTTTGCTCAAGCAAATGGGCTGTGAAACAGGTAACGGAATCAAAGCTAATGTATTTCATTGGGTCATTGATTGATGGGGGCTTCATGATGTCTTCATTTCCTCAACAAAGGTCTGTCCTTTTTCCTTCATTATCAGTTCCCATTTAACACTAATACAGACGATCACTTCTGGAAAGGTGAGAAAAAGGATGTTCATGTCTCTTTTTTTTTCACATCAGTGATTGTTGATGAGTTCTTTCATCTTGGGATACGTCCCAAATGGCACCCTATTCCATACATATTCCCTAAGGGCCCTGGTCAAAAGTAGTGCACTATGTAGGGAATAGAGTGCCATTTGTGACATACTCCCTTGGTATGTGGCACTCAAGGCTCAGCAGCTTCTTCCTGCCAACACAAGAGGGCGCCAGACAGCCACTAGTCCAAGAGCTTCCGTTTGACCTTTCCAACTGCTCCCTTTCCCTTGCCCTCTGTGTTTTCCACACTCCCGACACAAACACACTTATTTTTCCTAAGCGCAGCAGAGGATAACTGACAATGTGACAACAACGTATTCTGATATGGCAGCAGGCAGCGCCTCAAGTCGACTTAAAGGGGTTTTGTTTTTGTTGTTGTGGGTTTAACAATGAAAAACAAACATGTACCCCACTCAACGGCTGTGTCCCAAATGTCACCACATTCCATACATCGTGCACTACTTTTGACCAGCGCTCTAAGGGCCCTGGTCCAAAGTAATGCACAACATAGGAATAGTGTGCCATTTGGCACTCAAGCAACATCACTCCACCACCACCTTTCATTAGCCCAAATCCATCCATCTGGACAGTCAGGTCAGGGATTCAGGGGGCTGTTGGGTCTCGTCTGGCGTACTCACCTCCTTGCACAGCCATAAAGGGCCACAGGGTCCTGCCGACGGTTTGTCGCCGGAGCGTTGATGTTGTGTGTGTGTATGGTGTGTTGTTGTGTGTGTGTGTGTGGTGTGTGTGTGTGTACTGTGTAAGGAATGTTTTCCCCCACAACAAGACAGCGGCTTGGATTAAGGGCCATTTTGACTACTGCCCTGGGTCACACCGCAGAAGATAGCCGGGATAGTTCGGGTTGCTGTGCCAACGGGATAGGCCCGACCCGTCATCCTGGTGGCGGTAAGCCTGTGTACACGTGCGGGAGAGGAGGACAGGAAGGGGAGGGAGGGAGGGACAGAGAGGGAGGAGGAAGGGGAGGGAGCAGGAAGGGGAGGGGGAGGAGAGGGAAGGGGGAGGGAGGGGAGGACAGGAAGGGGAGGGGGAGGGAGGGAGGGGGGCGCGAGGACAGGAAAGGGAGGGAGGACATGAAGGGGGGAGGGAGGGACAGAGAGGGAGGCAGGAAGGGGAGGGAGGGAGGGAGGGACGGGAGGGACGTGGGAGGGAAAAGTGAAAGGGAGGGAGGGAGGAAATGGAGGGGAGGGGAGTTGGGACGTAGGGAGGACATGGGAGGGAGGGAGGGAGGGAGGGAGGGGAGGACAGGAAGGGGAGGGAGGGAGGACAGGAAGGGGAGGGGAGGGAGGGAGGGAGGGAGGACAGGAAGGGAAGGGGAGGGGAGGGAGGGGAGGAAAGACGAGGTGGCCACTCTGTGTCACGCGTCAGAGAAATGGGGGCTTATGGTTTTCACCAGGAAGGTCACACACACACAGAGCTTTTTGCAGAGATATGATATGTTCCTACTACTCTCTCTCACACCACACAGACGGACGGCCTAGCCCAATGAAGCAGCAACTCACAGGGCTGATCCAGGTGAGAGGTGGAGGGAGTAAGGGAGTGTGTGTGTCTATGTGGTGTGTGTGTGTGTGTGTGTGTTCTCACACAATAACCTGAGACGGTGTAGTGTAGATTGTCTGTCTTGATCAGGGCAGGGTGAGTCAGTGTGACGGTGATGATGGCTTAAGCCTTCTACACTATCTCTAGCTAGCCATGGAATATCACATAGGATGGCACCCTATTCCCTTTCAAAAGTAGTGCACTATATAGGGAATAGGGTTCCCTTTGGGACACACACATAGCCACCCTCACAGCAATGGAGACAGACGATACCTGACCACCAGAGAAGTTGTGGTTTTGAGACAGACATTATTAGTATGACGTTCACAAGTTGATTTACGTATTGAGAACGGACACATCTGTTTGTCCATAAGCCCAACTAATAGGGTTAACCAGAACCACAGTGTAAGCTACATTTATCTGAAGTTGCCACGGTTCTTGAAGTTGCCAAAAGTCCTCCAGCCCAGGCCTGTCGACAATAATTGATTTACCCTCCACATAACACAACGGTTTTCTCAACCATTGTTGGAGATGCTTTTGGTCGTACGCGCTCAAGTGGCTGTTGCACAGCCCGTCTAATAGAGGTGACTAAAGGTACAGATGGTTAACAGGCTGGAGGAAAAGATACATGAAATCACAAACGCACCGCGGGTCTCTGGGGAACTAAACAGGCCTAGATAGAAGATATAGGCCACGTCCCAAATGGTGCCCTATTCCCTTGATAGTGCACTACTTTTGACCAGGGCTCATGGGGAATAGGGTGCCATTTGAGACTCAGCCATAGACTATACATGGTAAAGGAAAAGGGACATTGTCTAAGACTTAGTGGGGGAACGGGACTCTTCGATGGCAGAATAGCATAAACCTGTGGAAGATCAGGTTTGGTAATGGGTGGGCCTTAAAGCTGCTCCAGAATGGAAGGAGAGGGTCAGAAATAGAGGTCTGGAGGAAGAAGGCAACAATATGGTGTCTCTTATGTGTCCTGGAACGGGACAGACTGTTAGGTCATGGTGATTTACGAAGAATGGATTTCTAAAACCGTTTAGCCTAAATGAGGGGCACACAGTTACACAGATTTGTGTACGCAATAGCGTGCATCTAATTTTTGGTTTAGGCTCATTTCTGATTAAGAAAAAATTAACGTTTGCTTACAGTACTTGTTCAAAGTTGTAAGAATAATGTTCCAGCTTTGTCACAATATATTATAATTATTATTAATTACTCCTTTATTCAGGGAAGTCCCATAGACCAATGCCTCTTACAAGGGAGTCCTCATTCCCATAATGCAGCACAACAATACAAAGTACATAATAAGGAACTACTGACACAATTTGAGATATTCCAGGAGAACTAGTCACTAAGTACCTGAACTTACTCAGTGAAAGTCACAGCAGCTTTCAACTGAAAGATGAAACCGTACACTTTCAGTTATTATGCTGTAACTGCTGGGTGGGTGGGTGAGTGAGTGTGGGTGTTTCCCAAAATGGCACCCTATTCTCTGATTAAGTGCACTACTAAATGGGTAAAAGGGTGCCATTTTGGGACGCAGGCATACTGCTGGGTGCGTGAGTGTTACACAAGCCCTGGCCCCTGTACACTCCTGTGGGGCCCTCCCTCGTAGGAAGGCTAGAGAGCAGAGGAAAGGTGAGCCAGGACCTGACAAGACAGGACTTGACCTAGCAAAGAACGGACCCCACTACCATTGTCTGGAGAGGATTTCTCTCTGCTGAAAGTGTGTGTTTGTGTGTTTGTGTGTGTGTGTGTTTGTGTGTGTGTGTGTGTGTGTGTGTGGTGTAGTATGGTGGACGCAGGCCATGGCATGGGTTGGAGTGCTGAAGCTTTGTGCCCACTGAGGAGGATTGTTGGATGGGTGTGTGTTCTCGCACGGCTGGGCGCTTGGACCTTGCGTCAGATGGAGGGCTGCCAGGTGTGTGTGTCTGTGTGTGTCGCTCCGTAGGGTGGACGCGCTTCAAACCTCTGCTGCTTCTCAGGCTGAGAGGTGGAAGAGGAACCTGGCCCCTCTCAAGTAGAGGGCTCACTAGCTATAGTAGCTGGTGGGGTCCTGTGTGGCTCAATTGGTAGAACATAGGTGCTTGCAACACCAGGAATGTAGATTTGATTCCCGCTGTGGCCACCCATACCAAAAATGTATGCATGCATAACTGTAAGTCACTTTAAATAAAAGCTTATGCTAAATGGCACATTATTATATTAGGTAAACATAGGCGGGAATGGAAGTTCATAATATACTCTCATTCACATGACCATGAACGAGCGAAGCCTGTCAGCTTTTTTACTTTGCATTCTGACGTTATGCTACTTGTTTAACAGCAACCATGAACAGCAGGTAGATTTGTTTTTTCATCACAGAGTTTCTGCTTAAACTTTCCTTTCTACTTTAGAATCGATCTACATTTCCTGGGTTACTTGAGGCCTAGCAGAGAGGTCAGGTAGATTCCTCAGTGAGTACCTTTCTGTTAGCCTGCTTCAACATGTTGTGTTGTTTTGCAGAGTCTGTCGTGAACCATGACTTTAAAGTTCAATCATCAATAACAGTAGACCTGTTTTTCTGATGGCTTTGTTGTCTCGTGACTCAATTGTTGGAACCAGGCCTAGGCAACCACCAGTCCATGACAATGGACTTAACAACGTATTATTCTACCTGGTAAAGATCTTTAGTAATGTCAACGTATTATTCTACCTGGTAAAGATCCTTAGTAATGTCAACTTATTATTCTACCTGGTAAAGATTCTTAGTAATGTCAACTGCTAGGAATAGGCTGTCCACAATGAGGAATAGGCTGTCCACAATGAGGAATAGGCTGTCCACAATGAGGAATAGGCTGTCCACAATGAGGAATAGGCTGTCCACAATGAGGAATAGGCTGTCCACAATGAGGAATAGGCTGACCACAATGAGGAATAGGCTGTCCACAATGAGGAATAGGCTGTCCACAATGAGGAATAGGCTGTCCACAATGAGGAATAGGCTGTCCACAATGAGGAATAGGCTGTCCACAATGAGGAATAGGCTGTCCACAATGAGAAATAGGCTGTCCACAATGAGAAATAGGCTGTCCACAATGAGGAATAGGCTGTCCACAATGAGGAATAGGCTGTCCACAATGAGGAATAGGCTGTCCACAATGAGAAATAGGCTGTCCACATTGAGAAATAGGCTTGTCCACAATGAGAAATAGGCTTGTCCACAATGAGGAATAGGCTGTCCACAATGAGGAATAGGCTGTCCACAATGAGAAATATGCTGTCCACAATGAGGAATAGACTGTCCACAATGAGGAATAGGCTGTCCACAATGAGAAATACCCACAAAATGAGTTTCCTTTAATAGTTTGTTTCAAACTTTACAAAGCCTTGTTTCTTCACACTTTAGCATTGGTTGTCTGCCTGCCTGTCTCTGTCCTGTTTAACCTCTATGGCCTGAATCCCTCAACCTCAAAAATCAAGCCAAGGGTTTAAAGGGATAGTTTGAGATTTTGTCAAATAAGCCCTTTTTTCTAGCTAGCATGCTAGCTGTTCCTGTTGTCTTTCAGTCATTGCGCTAATGCTAGATAGCAATGGCTCCAGAAAATAACTTCAACTCCCCTCAAACTGCACACAGATACATAAAAAAGTGTATCCATGAGTTTATCTGACTCTGGGTAAGTAGAAACAAGGGCTTGATTGCCAAAATATCGACATATCCCTTTTAAGATGATTGGGGCATAACTGAGGCAGAAGTGCCACTGAGGTCCGTCCACATGATGTTTCAGTCACTAGAACGGAGGGTCTGAGGTCCGTCCACATGATGTGCCAGTCACTAGAACAGAGGGTCTGAGGTCCGTCCATATGATGTTTCCAGTTCACGAGACGGAGGGTCTGAGGTTCAGGTCCACATGCTGTGGCCA
The DNA here is from genome assembly GCA_902810595.1 of Coregonus sp. 'balchen'. Taxonomy (NCBI): domain Eukaryota; kingdom Metazoa; phylum Chordata; class Actinopteri; order Salmoniformes; family Salmonidae; genus Coregonus; species Coregonus sp. 'balchen'. The sequence goes on from LR778289.1 coordinate 34,696,484, forward strand.
GTCACTAGAACAGAGGGTCTGAGGTCCGTCCACATGATGTGCCAGTCACTAGAACAGAGGGTCTGAGGTCCGTCCACACATGATGTTTCAGTCACTAGAACGGGGGTCTGAGGTCCGTCCAACATGATGTTTCAGTCACTAGAACAGGAGGGTCTGAGGTCCGTCCACATGATGTGCCAGTCACTAGAACAGAGGGTCTGAGGTCCGTCCACATGATGTTTCAGTCACTAGAACGGAGGGTCTGAGGTCCGTCCACATGATGTTTCAGTCACTAGAACAGAGGGTCTGAGGTCCGTCCACATGATGTTTCAGTCACTAGAAAAGGAGGGTCTGAGGTCCGTCCACATGATGTGCCAGTCACTAGAACAGAGGGTCTGAGGTCCGTCCACATGATGTTTCAGTCACTAGAACAGAGGGTCTGAGGTCCGTCCACATGATGTTTCAGTCACTAGAACGGAGGGTCTGAGGTCCGTCCACATGATGTGTCAGTCACTAGAATGGAGGGTCTGAGGTCCGTCCACATGATGTGCCAGTCACTAGAACGGAGGGTCTGAGGTCCGTCCACATGATGTCAGTCTCTAGAACGGAGGGTCTGAGGTCCGTCCACATGATGTTTCAGTCACTAGAACAGAGGGTCTGAGGTCCGTCCACATGATGTTTCAGTCACTAGAATGGAGGGTCTGAGGTCCGTCCACATGATGTGTCAGTCACTAGAATGGAGGGTCTGAGGTCCGTCCACATGATGTTTCAGTCACTAGAACAGAGGGTCTGAGGTCCGTCCACATGATGTTTCAGTCACTAGAACGGAGGGTCTGAGGTCCGTCCACATGATGTCAGTCTCTAGAACAGAGGGTCTGAGGTCCGTCCACATGATGTTTCAGTCACTAGAACAGAGGGTCTGAGGTCCGTCCACATGATGTTTCAGTCACTAGAACAGAGGGCCTGAGGTCCGTCCACATGATGTTTCAGTCACTAGAACGGAGGGTCTGAGGTCCGTCCACATGATGTGCCAGTCACTAGAACGGAGGGTCTGAGGTCCGTCCACATGATGTGCCAGTCACTAGAACGGAGGGTCTGAGGTCCGTCCACATTATGTCAGTCTCTAGAACAGAGGGTCTGAGGTCCGTCCACATGATGTGCCAGTCACTAGAACAGAGGGTCTGAGGTCCGTCCACATGATGTGCCAGTCACTAGAACGGAGGGTCAAAACCACTGCCGTCGCATCGCGCCATGGCTACAGTGTCACCCACCGACCGTGTCACACACACATAAAGACACACACACAGTGACGGTCTCTGGGCAGTGAGAGGCGGACAGACGGGATGTCACCGTGGTAATAATGCAGCTGGGAAGTCTGGGATCTGGGAACACTCCTCCTGACCTTTCTATCCTTCAGGATCTATCTGTACCACACACACACACACACAAGTAAGCTCACACACACATACACAAATGAGCACACACACATACACACACACACACACCAGTCAAAGGACACATGGGGAAAACCTTTAACTGGTGTGCGTTTGTTTGTGTCAACGGGGCCACAGAGAAAAGCTTTAACGTGTGTGTCACAGGCCATGGAGAAAAGCCTTAACCGTGTGTGTGTTTGAGGTTGACAGTTGAGGGTTGGGGGGCGAACAACGGGCAGCAGTAAATCCAACAACATAAACAAAGGCACGGTCACGGTGACACATGCCACCTTTAATCCCTGACAGAGGACACTGAGGGGACATCTCTGGGACTGTGAGTCCTTTTTAATCTCTGTAGCCGCCAGCGGTGTTGATGTTTTGGAAATACTTCCTCTTCAAGTGCCGATGACCAGAGCTTTGGGGTCTGATTTTAACGTCATTGTACCAGTTGTCCCACCAGCGCAAAGCTTGTCCATTATATTATTCCTGAGGAGAATAAAAGACTGAATGGAAATATTTGTAATAGATGAAACTGTATTACAGTACTTTTTGTTCAACATGTTAAGCCTATATTGTAATTCCCCCTGGGAAAACCTTTACCCTGAGGGCCTAATATGACCCATAGTGGCTGTGGCCTTGGCTTCTGGCCCTAACCCTGTCCTGGTGATTGGCTCTCCTCTCAGTCAGTGGTGATTGGCTCTCCTCTTCTCCTCTCTGTCTCAGTCAGTGGTGATTGGCTCTCCTCCTCTCTGTCTCAGTCAGTGGTGATTGGCTTTCCTCTCCTCCTCTCTGTCTCAGTCATTACTCTCTTCGTTAGGTCTGTTGGGATGAGGATGTAAAGAAATACTTGTCCTCTCGAATAGGGTCTTCTTTCTGAGGGGAGGAGGGCAAGGGGAGCGAGAGGAGAAGCTCGGGGGAGAGAGGAGAAGAGAGGAGAGAGCGGGGGTAGAGAGGACGGAGGAGGAGCGCCTGCGCAATCTTCCACTCGAGCGCTTTATTCTCTCCTCTCGGCTCGCTCTCCTCTCTTCTTCTCGTCTCTTTCTCTTCTTTCCTTCTTCTATCCTCCTTACTCCCTCCATTACCTCCTCTAATGACGTTTGCTGATGTGCTTAGGGAAGCTGAGAGTCAGTGTACACACACAGATCCGGAGAATGGTGGCTCATCTCATGCTGAAGTAAACCTTGATCTCTTTGTGTGTGTGTGTCTGTGTTTGTGAAGAGCACAGTGTGTGTTTTATTTTATTTGCTGTGATTGATTGAAATGTGGCCTAAGAAAGATGGACCCACAGAAACATGATGTAGATAGACTATGTTATATAGGCCTAGCTGCTGTTATATAGGCCTAGCTGCTGTTATATAGGCCTAGCTGCTGTTATATAGGCCTAGCTGCTGTTATATAGGCCTAGCTGCTGTTATATAGGCCTAGCTGCTGTTATATAGGCCTAGCTGCTGTTATATAGGCCTAGCTGCTGTTATATAGGCCTAGCTGCTGTTATATAGGCCTAGCTGCTGTTATATAGGCCTAGCTGCTGTTATATAGGCCTAGCTGCTGTTATATAGGCCTAGCTGCTTAGCTCAAATAACCCAATACTTTGAAATTGAGCCTCGTTATGCTGGAAGGAAAACCTGGGCCTGTATTAATTAATTATCAGAGTAGGAGTGCTGATCTAGGATCAGGTCCCACCCGTCCATATTTCGTATTCATTATGATCTAAAAGGCTTAACTGATCCCAGATCAGCTCTTCTACTCTGAGAGACGGTGTTGAGAAACCCTAGTGTAGAGAATGCCTCACTATTGTACTACTGTGCATCCCAAATGATACCCTATTCCCTACATAGTGCACTACTTATGACCAGGGCACATAGGGCTCTGAATAGTGACTAGGGTGCCATTTGGGAGACTGGTGTACTGTAATATGTGAAGTGCACTGGAGGCCTCAGGGTCAAACAGAACAACTCGACACATTCTCTCTCGTCCTCCTTGTCTCTTCCTCTTGTCTGAACTCCTGAACTCTTCAACTCCTCACCTCCGCATGCCCTCCCTCCATTCCTGTCACCGTGACAACAATTACACCAGATTCCTCCGCCTTTCTTTCTTTCGTACGCTCTCTGACACTCACACACACACACACACACACTCACCCAAACGTCACTCGAAAACCAAACTCACCCTGCGGCCGCGTCACTCATTGTCTCCAGCCTCATTTGATCACTGATTGACATGTCCTGTATGTAAACACACACTGTACCCATCTCCTCACCTGAATGGTATTACCTTTAGCTGATTTAGTTCTGCTTGTCCATCAGCTCTATTTTTCAACTGATGACGGCTGAATTGTCTCCCGGGGACCTGTGTTTGTGTGTGTGTGGTTTCGCCACAGTGCTTGCCGCCACTCTGTCCCCCACCACCACACCCTCTCACGTCTAATGGGACAACTGAGGACACACGAATAGTGTGTGTGTGTGTGTGTGTGTGTGTGTGTGTGTGTGTGTGTCAGTGAGTGTGTAGTGCCACCAGGCCTCGCAGCACTTCCCTGGCTCTGAAGAGTATTGTCCTCATCTGAGCCTTGACTTGACTTCAGCCCCTCTCTCTCTCCCTCTCTCTCTCTCCCTCTCTCTCTTCCTCTCTCTCTCCCTCTCTCTCTTCCTCTCTCTCTCTTCCTCTCTCTCTCTTCCTCTCTCTCTTCCTCTCTCTCTTCCCCCTTTTAATCTCTTCCTGTCTTCTCTCAACGGGTTGAGTTCTGTACTGCTGGAGGACCTCATCATCAGCACTAGGTTCTTCACAGAGAGATGAGAGAGAGAGAACGGGAGCGAGAAGGGGAGAGATGAGAGAGAGAAGGGAAGGGATGAGAGGAGGAGAGGACTGTAAGCATAGACGTTGAGTTAGATTGATGCAAATTGGGGTCAGAGTATAGTATAAGGTTGAGGCTTTTCCTTTGGCTGAAAGGAGAGAGAAATAGGAATTCACATCAACCATAGTGTTTAAAGAAGTTGCATGGAAAATAAACATAGTATTGCCTTATTATTATTATCATGTTATTGTATTAGTTAGAGACATAGAAACCTCCATTTCAGTTTCAGAGAAATGTAAAAGGCAGAAACTGTTTGTAGAGGTGCTAACAGAGAGTAACATTTATAAAATAAAGGTTGCACACGCTATACACTGAGTGTACAAAACATTAAGAACACCTGCTCTCTCCATGACATAGACTGACCAGGTGAATCCAGGTGAAAGTTATGATCCCTTATTGATGTCACCTGTTAAATCCACTTAAATCGGTGTAGATGAAGGGGAGGAGACCGGTTAAAGAAGGATTTTTAAGCCTTGAAACAATTGAGACATGGATTGTGTATGTGTGCCTTTCAGAGGGTGAATGGGCAAGACAAGATATTTAAGTGCCTTTGAACGGAGAATGGTAGTAGGTGCCAGGCGCACCGGTTTGTGTCAAGAACTGCAACGCTGCTGGCTTTTTCATGCTCAACAGTTTCCCGTGTGTATCAAGAATGGTCCACCACCCAAAGGGTGCAACTCAATATTAGGAAGGTGTTCTTAATGTTTTGTACACAGTGTACATGCTCCCAACAGTTTAAACCTAATAACCAACGTTTCCGCAACCCATTTTTTTGTTGTTGTATTTTTTCTAGCAATACAACATACCAGAATCATAGAAAAAGATAGAATGGACATGGTGATGGTGGAAAGCCGTGTCCATCTGGGTGTGGTGTTCTTCATTAGTGTCGGTTTACAGTAGGTGTCTGACATTTCAAGTGGAATCAAGTTCTGTGCCTTCTTTTTCTATGGACAGGCACAATCCTATATTCCCATAGGAGTTATCTCTCACCTCTCCACTCTTCCATTGCCGATGAGCCGCACACACACGCACACACAGACCCCATACCCTCTTGAATCCATGGTGTCTGACAGTGTTGAGGTTATCATGGCAATGCTCTCTCCAACTCCACAGTCCGTACACACACACACACACACACAGCGATCCTGTTTCAGTCTTATCATCAACGCTCAGGGTAGCCAGCCTCCACTGTCCCATGATGCATTGTTCTGGTGCCATCACCTGGGTGCTTGTCTGTGTTTGGAGTCCTCCTCTCTTAACCTTCTTTCTCTCTCTTCTCTCTCTTCTCTCTTTCTCTTTCTCTACCAGAGGGTTTATTTTGTTTAGCCTAGTGATTCAGGTGTTCCAAATGCCACCCTATATAGGGCCCTGGTCAAAAGTAGTGCACTATATAGGGAGTAGGGTGCCATTTGGGATGCATCCTCAGTATTTTTTCATTAATCCTGATATAGGGCTGGTTGTTACAAGACTGCCCCCTCAAGGACAGAGATAAGAGCCTGGCTTCTCTGCACTGGTAACTCATTGAGATATGGTGGAGTGTGTGTGTGGGTCGGTGTGTGTGTGTGTGTGTGTGAGCGAGGGTGGGTGTGTGTGTGTGTGTGTGTGTGTGTGTGTGTCGGTGTGTGTGTGTGTGTGTGTGTGTGTGTGTGTGTGAGCAAGGGTGGGTGGGTGTGTGTGTGAGATACCTCACCACTCCCCCATTGAGACAGCTCAACCTGAGGAGAACACACATGTTAACCGTCTTCTACTGAAGAATACATTGTGTTGTGTTTTATTTGATCAAGATCAGAGACCAAATACAAAATGAGGAGTGAGAGACAGAGACGGAGAGACAGACGGAGAGACAGAGAGAAGGAAGAAAAAGGTTTTATCCTTTATTTTAACAGGGAAGACATATTGAGACCTAGGTCTCTTTTTCAAATGTGCCCTGTATAATACAACATAAATATACACATTTTACACTATATATATATATACACACAGTGGGGGAAAAAAGTATTTAGTCAGCCACCAATTGTGCAAGTTCTCCCACTTAAGAAGATGAGAGAGGCCTGTAATTTTCATCATATGTACATGTCAACTATGACAGACAAAATGAGGAAAGAAAATCCAGAAAATCACATTGTAGGATTTTTAATGAATTGATTTGCAAATTATGGTGGAAAATAAGTATTTGGTCAATAACAAAAGTTTCTCAATACTTTGTTATATACCCTTTGTTGGCAATGACACAGGTCAAATGTTTTCTGTAAGTCTTCACAAGGTTTTTACACACTGTTGCTGGTATTTTGGCCCATTCCTCCATGCAGATCTCCTCTAGAGCAGTGATGTTTTGGGGCTGTCGCTGGGCAACACGGACTTTCAACTCCCTCCAAAGATTGTCTATGTGGTTGAGATCTGGAGACTGGCTAGGCCACTCCAGGACCTTGAAATGCTTCTTACGAAGCCACTCCTTCGTTGCCCGGGCGGTGTGTTTGGGATCATTGTCATGCTGAAAGACCCAGCCACGTTTCATCTTCAATGCCCTTGCTGATGGAAGGAGGTTTTCACTCAAAATCTCACGATACATGGCCCCATTCATTCTTTCCTTTACACAGATCAGTCGTCCTGGTCCCTTTGCAGAAAAACAGCCCCAAAGGATGATGTTTCCACCCCCATGCTTCACAGTAGGTATGGTGTTCTTTGGATGCAACTCAGCATTCTTTGTCCTCCAAACACGACGAGTTTAGTTTTTACCAAAAAGTTCTATTTTGGATTCATCTGACCATATGACATTCTCCCAATCCTCTTCTGGATCATCCAAATGCACTCTAGCAAACTTCAGACGGGCCTGGACATGTACTGGCTTAAGCAGGGGGACACGTCTGGCACTGCAGGACTTGAGTCCCTGGCGGCTTAGTGTGTTACTGATGGTAGGCTTTGTTACTTTGGTCCCAGCTCTCTGCAGGTCATTCACTAGGTCCCCCCGTGTGGTTCTGGGATTTTTGCTCACCGTTCTTGTGATCATTTTGACTCCACGGGGTGAGATCTTGCATGGAGCCCCAGATCGAGGGAGATTATCAGTGGTCTTGTATGTCTTCCATTTCCTAATAATTGCTCCCACAGTTGATTTCTTCAAACCAAGCTGCTTACCTATTGCAGATTCAGTCTTCCCAGCCTGGTGCAGGTCTACAATTTTGTTTCTGGTGTCCTTTGACAGCTCTTTGGTCTTGGCCATAGTGGAGTTTGGAGTGTGACTGTTTGAGGTTGTGGACAGGTGTCTTTTATACTGATAACAAGTTCAAACAGGTGCCATTAATACAGGTAACGAGTGGAGGACAGAAGAGCCTCTTAAAGAAGAAGTTACAGGTCTGTGAGAGCCAGAAATCTTGCTTGTTTGTAGGTGACCAAATACTTATTTTCCACCATAATTTGCAAATAAATTCATTAAAAATCCTACAATGTGATTTTCTGGAAAAAAAATCTCAATTTGTCTGTCATAGTTGACGTGTACCTATTATGAAAATTACAGGCCTCTCTCATCTTTTTAAGTGGGAGAACTTGCACAATTGGTGGCTGACTAAATACTTTTTTCCCCCACTGTATGCTCATATGAGAGGATTTCAAAAGGCCAGTGGGCCTGATCAAATCTCCCTTTGCCTTGTTTCACAACTGGCAAACAGCCACCTCGTGGAGTTGCAATGATCATAAGAACGGTGAGGAATCAGCCCAGAGCTATGCAGGAGGATCTTATCAATGATCTCAAGGCAGCTGGGACCATAGTCACCAAGAAAACAATTGGTAACACACTACGCCGTGAAGGACTGAAATCCTGCAGCGCCCGCAAGGTCCCCCTGCTCAAGAAAGCACATATACAGGCCCGTCTGAAATTTGCCAATGAACATCTGAATGATTCAGAGGAGAACTGGGTGAAAGTGTTGTGGTCAGATGAGACCAGAATGGAGCTCTTTGGCATCAACTCAACTCGCTGTGTTTGGAGGAGGAGGAATGCTGCCTATAACCCCAAGAACACCATCCCCACCGTCAAACATGGAGGTGGAAACATTATGCTTTGGGGGTGTTTTTCTGGGGGGGACAGGACAACTTTACCGCATCAAAGGGACGATGGATGGGGCCATGCACCGTCAAATCTTGGGTGAGAACCTCCTTCCCTCAGCCAGGGCATTGAAAATGGGTCGTGTATGGTTATTCCAGCATGACAATGACCCAAAACACACGGCTAAGGCAACAATGGAGTGGCTCAAGAAGAAGCCCATTAATGTCCTGGAGTGGCCTAGCGAGTCTCCAGACCTTAATCCCATAGAAAATCTGTGGAGGGAGCTGAAGGTTCGAGTTGCCAAACGTCAGCCACGAAACCTTAATGACTTGGAGAAGATCTGCAAAGAGGAGTGGGACAAAATCCCTCCTGAGATGTGTGCAAACCTGGTGGCCAACTACAAGAAACGGCTGACCTCTGTGATTGCCAACAAGGGTTTTGCCACCAAGTACTAAGTCAAGTTTTGCAGAGGGGTCAAATACTTATTTCCCTCATTAAAATGCAAATCAATTTATAACATTTTTGACATGCGTTTTTCTGGATTTTTTTGTTGTTATGCTGTCTCTCACTGTTCAAATAAACCTACCATTAAAATTATAGACTGATCATGTCTTTGTCAGTGGGCAAACGTACAAAATCAGCAGGGGATCAAATACTTTTTTCCCTCACTGTGTGTGTGGATATATATATATATATATATATATATATATATATATATATATATACATAATATATATATATATATATATACACACATACATATATATACACATACATATATATATACACATACATATATATATACACATACATATATGCAGTTGAAGTCGGAAGTTTACATACACCTTAGCCAAATACATTTAAACTCAGTTTTTCACAAATCCTGACATTTAATCCTAGTAAAAATTCCCTGTCTTTGGTCAGTTAGGATCACCACTTTATTTTAAGAATGTGAAATGTCAGAATAATAGTAGAGAGAATGATTATTTCAGCTTTTATTTCTTTCATCACATTCCCAGTGGGTCAGAAGTTTACATACACTCAATTAGTATTTGGGAGCATTGCCTTTAAATTGTTTAACTTGAGTCAAATGTTTCGGGTAGCCTTCTACAAGCTTCCCACAATAAGTTGGGTGAATTTTGGCCCATTCCTCCTGACAGAGCTGGTGTAACTGAGTCAGGTTTGTAGGCCTCCTTGCTCGCACACGCTTTTTCAGTTCTGCCCACAAATGTTCTATAGGATTGAGGTCAGGGCTTTGTGATGGCCACTCCAATACCTTGACTTTGCTGTCTTTAAGCCATTTTGCCACAACTTTGGAAGTATGCTTGGGGTCATTGTCTATTTGGAAGACCCATTTGCGACCAAGCTTTAACTGCCCTGACTGATGTCTTGAGATGTTGCTTCAATTTATCCACATAATTGTCCTTCCTCATGATGCCATCTATTTTGTGAAGTGCACCAGTCCCTCCTGCAACAGAGCACCCCCACAGCATGATGCTGCCACCCCCGTGCTTCACAGTTGGGATGGTGTTCTTCGGCTTGCAAGCGACCCCCTTTTTCCTCCAAACATAACGATGGTCATTATGGCCAAACAGTTCTATTTTTGTTTCATCAGACCAGAGGACATTTCTCCAAAAAGTACGATCTTTGTCCGCATGTGCAGTTGCAAACCGTAGTCTGGCTTTTTTATGGCGGTTTTGGAGCAGTGGCTTCTTCCTTGCTGAGCTGCCTTTCAGGTTATGTCGATATAGGACTTGTTTTACTGTGGATATAGATACTTTTGTACTTGTTTCCTCCAGCATCTTCACAAGGTCCTTTGCAGTTGTTCTGGGATTGATTTGCACTTTTCGCACCAAAGTACGTTCATCTCTAGGAGACAGAACACGTCTCCTTCCTGAGCGGTATGACAGCTGCGTGGTCCTGTGGTGTTTATACTTGCGTACTATTGTTTGTACAGATGAACGTGGTACCTTCAGGCGTTTGGAAATTGCTCCCAAGGATGAACCAGACTTGTGGAGGTCTACAATTTTTGGCTGATTTCTTTAGATTTTCCCATGATGTCAAGCAAAGAGGCCTTGAAGGTAGGCCTTGAAATACATCCACAGGTACACTTCCAATTGACTCAAATCAGAAGCTTCTAAAGCCATGACATCATTTTCTGGAATTTTCCAAGCTGTTTAAAGGCACAGTCAACTTAGTGTATGTAAACTTCTGACCCACTGGAATTGTGATGCAGTGAATTATAAGTGGAATAATCTGTCTGTAAGCAATTGTTGGAAAAATGACCTGTGTCATACACAAAGTAGATGTTCTAACAGACTTGCCAAAAATATAGTTTGTTAACAAGAAATTTAGTGGAGTGGTCC
>LR778289.1:34707248-34774748 GCA_902810595.1 Coregonus sp. 'balchen'
TACCCTTTAATGAGGGCCCCTAGCCAACCTTTGAAGGGAGCCCAACCATACCTTGATGAGGAGCCAAAGCTAACTTTTATGAGTGAGCCCAAAGCCTACCTTTGATTATGAGCCCAACCCATACCTTTTATAAAATGACCCAAAAGCCATACCTTTTTTAGTGGCCCCCCATACCTTTGATTTAGTGGCCCAAACATTCCTTTTGATGAGCCCAAGCCATACCTTTTGAAATATTTTAGCCCCAACCCAAACCCTTTTATAATGGCCCAAAACCATACCTTTGATAGTACCCCAAACCACCCTTTGTGTAGCCCAACCATACTTTGATGATGAGCCCAAAGCCATCTTTGAAGTGTCCCCCAAAGCCATAATTTGAGAGTGAGCCAAAGCCATACCTTTGTAGTGAGCCCCCTAGCCATCCTTTTAGGTGACCCAAAAAAAATACCTTTTATGAAGTGAGCCCAACCTCCTTGATGAAATGACCCAAAACCATACCTTTTATTAAGTGAGCCCATAGCCATACCTTTGATAAAGTGAGCCCAAAGCCATAACTTTGATGTAGTGAGCCCATAGCCATACCCTTTTATGAAGTGAGCCCAAAGCCATACCTTTTATGTAGTGAGCCCAAAAGCCACAAATTTGATTAAATGAGCCCAAAGCCAACCTTTGATGTAGTGAGCCAAAGCCATACCTTTATGAAGTGAGCCCAAGCCATACCCTTGATGTAGTGGCCCAAGCCATACTTTGATGAAGTGAGCCCATAGCCATACCTTTGATGAAGTGAGCCCAAGCCATACCTTTGGTGGCCCATAGCCTTCCTTTGATGAAGGGGCCCAAACCCACCGAAAGGGGAAAAAAAAAAATTTGTAGGACCCCTAGCCTACCTTTGAAGGGGCCAAACCATCTTTTAAAACCCAAAAATTTGGAAATGAGCCCAAGCCATTTTGATGGGCCCAAGCCAACCTTTTATGGGGCCCAAACCAACCTTTGAGGGAAGCCAAACCTTTTGGGGAAAACCCCAAAATTTTGAAATGACCCACCAAACCTTTGAATGGTTTTGGGGAAAAACCAAAATTTGAATAGCCCAAAAATTTTTAGGGAAACCCCCCCTCTTTGTGAGGGGCCCCCCCCCTTTTTTTAGGGCCCAAAATTTTTTAAGGGCCCCCCTTTGATGAAAGGGGCCCAAGCCATACCTTTTAAAAGGGCCCCCCCTTTTGGGGGCCCAAAACCATTTTGATGAAAACCCCCCCATCCTTTTAAAAAACCCCAAACCTACCTTTTGGGGGCCCCCCACCTTTAGGGCCAAAAAACCTTTGATGAGAGCCCAAAAGCCAAATTTTTCCCCTTTTTTTTAAGCCCAATTTTTTTTTGGAAACCAAATTTTTTATGAAAAACCTTTTAAGAAACCCAACCTTTTTTTTAAAAAAAAACCTTTTGGGGGGGGCCCCAACCTTTTGTTAGGAAACCCCAAAATTTTTTGGGGGCCCCCCCTTTTGGGGGCCCAACCCTTTTTATGGTAAAAAACCTTTTGTTTGGGGCCCAACCATCTTTTTAGGCCCAAACCTACCTTTGATGGTGAGCCCCAAACCAACCTTTTGATGAGCCCCGCCCCTTTTGATGACCCAAAGCCTACCTTTTAGAGTGGCCCAAACCCCCTTTTGATAGGGCCCAAAAACCATACCTTTGATGAGTGACCCAAAAACCTTTTTAGTGAGCCCCAAAACCTCCTTTTTTAAAACCAAACCCTCCTTTGGTTTAGCCCAAAGCCAACCTTTAGTAGGCCAAAGCCTACCTTTTTTGGGGGGCCCAAAAACCATCCTTTGATGATGAGCCCAAGTCCTTTGAAGGACCCCCAGCCAACCTTGATGAGTAGCCCAAGCCATACCTTTGAGGGCCCAACCTAATTTATGAGTGAGCCCCAAAACCCAAATTTGTGTAGGACCCAAACCCAAAATTTTTAGGGGCCCAAAGCCATACTTTTTTTTGGGGCCCAACCAACCTTTTTATGGCCCCGCCCCATTTTAGCCCAAAAAAATGGTTTAAAGCCAACCCCTTTTTTTAGGACCAAACCTACTTTTAGTTAGCCCAAGCCCAAACCTTTTATAGTGGCCCAAAAAATTTTTTGAGTGGGCCCAAACCATACTTTTAAAAGGGCCCCAAAACCATACCTTTTTGTAGTGAGCCCAAACCAAAAATTTTATGAAAGCCCAAGCCCCTTTTAGTGAGCCCAAAGCCATCCTTTTAGAAATGGCCCAACCATACCTTTGGGGGGGCCCCAAACCAATTTTTTGAAAGCCCAAAATTTTTTTGGGCCCAAAACCATACCTTTATTTTTGGGGGCCCAACATCCTTTGGGGAAAAAAAGTGAAGGCCCAACCATTTTTTAATGAACCCCCCAAACCAAATTTGATAGTAGCCCAAAGGAACCTTTTTAAGTGAGCCCAAAGCCATCCTTTGTGAGTGAGCCCAAGCCACCTTTTTGGGGCCCAACCCCTTTGATAAGTGAGCCCAACCCAAATTTTTTAAAAAGCATCCTTTTAGAGTGAGCCCATGCCCTACCTTTGTGAAGGACCCAAACCCAAAATTTGGGGTGAGCCCAAAAACCCCCCTTTTTTTGGGCCCAAATACCTTTTTAAAATGGCCCAAACCATTTTGATAGAAAAAATACCTTTGATGGAGTGAACCAAACCTAAACCCTTTTGAAACCCAAACCATACCTTGATGAGTGAGCCCAAAGCCCATTTTGAAAGGGCCCAAGCCATACCTTGTGAATGGCCCAAAGCCATCCTTTTATGAAATGAGCCCAAATAAATTCCTTTTAGGGGGAAAAACAAAAATTTTTAAAGGGCCCAAAAATTTTGAAAAAAAACCCCTTTGGGGAGCCATACCAAACCTTTTTTTGGGCCCAAACCCCTTTGGGGGGAGTGAGCCCAAAACCATACTTTGTAAATGAGCCCAAAACCAACCCTTTTTAGTGAGCCCCAACCATCCTTTTATGAAATGAGCCAAAAATACCTTATGAAAGGACCCAAACCATTTTTGTAAGGGGGGAAACCTATTGATGGGAAAACCAAATTTTGGAAACCAAAAATTTTTTGAGGACCCCAAAACCATCCCTTTTTTTGGCCCCCTAGCCAAATTTTGGGGGTGACCCAAACCAACCCTTTGGATGAGCCAAACCCTCCTTTGAGTTTAGGCCCCCCTCCTTTTAGTGAGCCCCCAAACCCTCCTTTTTAGTACCCCCCAAATTTTTTAGTGAGCCCAAACCTCCTTTTATTAGTGAGCCCAAAGTCCTTTAATGGCCCAAGCCATCCTTGATGAATCCCCCAAACCCAATTTTTTTTTAACCTCCCCTTTTTTTTGGGGCCCAAAAATCCCGAGAAAGGGGGCCCAAACCCCCCTTTTTAGTAGCCCAAGCCAAATTTGTTAGTGAGCCAAACCATTCCCTTTGAAGTAGCCCAAACCACCTTTTTGAAATGAGCCCAAAAACCCTATTTTTGGAGCCCCAAACCAATTTTTTGTCCCAAACCCTACCTTTGATTGGGAGCCCGAAAAAAATTTTTTTTGGGGAAAGGGCCAAATTTTGGGAAACCTTTTTTAAAAAGGGGGAAACCAAAAACCTTTGGAGTGAGGGAACCTTTTTATGAAAAACCCCTTTTTAAGGGCCCCCGCCAACCTTTTGGACCCCCAAAAAATTTGAATAGCCCAACCATTTTTTGGGAACCTTTGGATGAATCCAAAAAAGGGGGAACCCCGAGGGAAAATTTCTTTAGAATTTAAAAATTTTAAAAAATTACCCAAAATTTTTTAAATTTTTTTTAAAAATTAAAAGCCCCAAAAAAAAAGCCAAACCATTTTTTTTGAGCCCAAAGCCATACCCTTTTGGAGGAGCCCAAACCCCTACCTTTTTTAGGACCCCAAACCCTTTTTGGGGGCCCAAAACCATACCCTTTGGGTTTGGCCCAAAAAAATTTTTTTAAAAAAAAACCCTTTTTAATTAGGGACCCCCAAAAATTTTTTTTTTAAAAAACTTTAAAGGGCCCCCCAAACCTTTTTTGTGGCCCCCAACCCTTTGTTAAAACCCAAAAAAATCCTTTTTAGTAGCCAACCCCCTTTTAGAGTGAGCCCAAACCCTTTTGGGAAACCCCTACCCCTTTTTTTTGTTTAGCCCCAAAAATTTTGTGAGCCCAAAAGCCAACCTTGGGGAGCCCACCTCTTTTTAGTGACCCAAAAATTTGGTAGTGGCCCAAACCTACCTTTGTGTTGGGGCCCCCTACCTTTTTTTGGGGCCCAAAACCAACCTTTCTGAACCCCCCTTAATTTTAATTTGGGCCAACCCCAAAAAGCCATAACCCTTTTTTAGTGACCCAAACCTACTTTTTTTATGAGCCCAAAGCCATACCCGGAAAAGGGGCCCGTTTTTTAAAGAGCCCAAAACCTACCTTTTAGAGTAAACCCCTACCTTTTAATGAACCCAACCAACCTTTATGAAAAGAACCCCGTATTTGGAATAGCCCCGCCATTTTGGAAGCCCCGAAATTTTTTGGGGCCCAATACCTTTGATTAGTGACCCAAAAAACTTTGATGTAGTGACCCAAGCCATCCTTTGTTTTTTTGCCCCCCCCCTTTTGGGTTTGAAAATTTTTTAGGAGCCCAAGCCAACCTTGATGAGTACCCCCAATTTTTGGGTGGACCAATTTTTTGGGGGAGCCCCCGCCAACCTTTGATGAGTGACCCAAAACCCCCTTTTATTTCCCCCGCCCCTACTTTGTGAGTGAGCCCAAGCCATACCTTTGTGAGTGGCCCCAAACCCTACCTTTGGTTTGGGGCCCAACCTACCTTGAAATGAGCCCAACCTAAATTTTTTAAAGGAAACCCAAACCTTAAAGGGGGGCCCCCCAAAATCCTTTATAAAAGGAAAAAACCATCCCTTTTATGAAATAGCCCAAACCAACCCTTTTTTTAGGGCCCCCTAAAGGGAAAAACCCCCCAAAAAAAAAACCTAAACCTTTTTGGGCCCCAAAACCAACCTTTTTTTATGGGCCCAAACCTTTGGGTAAACCCCCCCCCTTTAGGGACCCAACCTACCTTTGATGAGTGACCCAAAACCTAATATAGGCCCCCTACCCTTTTAAGGGGGCCCCAAAGCCAACCTTTTAAGGGCCCCCCCTTTTTTTAGAGTGAGCCCCAACCCTACCTTTAAGTGAGCCCAACCATCCCTTTTGTAGTGACCCCTAGCCAACCTTTTATAGTAGCCCCCAAACCAACTTTTAGTTGGGGCCCCAAAAAAATTTTTTTTTAGCCCAAACCTTTTTGGGGAAACCCCTCCTTTTTGGGGGGCCCCAAACCATCCCTTTTATGGTGAGCCCAAAAACCAACCTTTTTTGTAGTGAGCCCCAACCCCACCTTTTAGAGTGAGCCCCAAAACCATACCTTTGGGGACCCAAGCCATCCTTTGGGTTTAGGCCCCCCCTTTTGTGGAAACCCGTTTTGAATAGCCAACCCCTTTTTTTTTGAGCCCAAAACCAATTTTTAGTAGTGGCCCAAAAATACCTTTGAGGGGCCCAAACCCCCTTTTTTAGTGAGCCCAAACCCCCTTTTTTGGGGGGGGAAACCTTTTAGTAGTCCCTTTATTTTGGTTTGGACCTTTTTTAAGGACTGTTTTGAGGTTTCCCAATTTTTTGGGGGCCCCTAATTTTGGGACCTGTTTTTTTTTGGGGCCCTGTAAAAGGGCCCCCCATTTTGGTTGGGAATGGAAGAAAGGCCCCCTTTTGAGGGGAGCCAAACAACCCTTTTATGAAAACCAAAGCCATACCTTTGATGTGGAGCCAAACCCAAATTTGAGAAAACCAAAACCAACCTTTTGTAGGAGCCCCAACCATACCTTTTATGAAAAGGCCCAACCCCTCCTTTATAGGGCCCCAACCAAACCTTTTATGGGGGCCCAAAAGCCCTCCTTTTAAAAAAACCCCCCAAAAGGGGAAACCTTTTGGGGGAAAGCCAAACCTTTTGAGTGAGCCCCCCCCTCCTTGAGGGGCCCAAACCTCTTTTTGGTTTAGCCCCCCAAAAAATTTGAGGATGAGCCCAAACCAACCCTTTTTGTAGGAAAACCTTTTTAAACCCCCAAACCCCCTTTAGAGGCCCAACCCTTTTTGGGAAACCCAAAAAAATACCCGAAATTTTTTTGGGGGGACCCAAAGCCATACCTTTTTTCCCAACCCCCTTTTTTAAAGGGCCCCCACCTTTTTGAAAGGGGCCCCATTTTGAGAAACCCCCAAAAAAAAACCTTTTTAACCCCAACCTAATTTTTTAAAGGGAACCCAAAAAAAAAAGGACCCCCCTTTTGGGCCCAACCTTTTTGAAAACCCCCATTTTGGGGGGGGGCCCCCCAAACCTTTTTGAAAGCCCCCTTTTTGGGAAAAACCTACCTTTTTTTTAAAAAAAACCTTTTGGGGAAAACCAAAAATTTGGGGGAAAAACCTTTTAAAAGGGGAACCCAAACCTAAAAGGGTGAGCCCAAGCCATACCTTTGATGAGTGAACCCCCCTCCCATTTTTTAAATGAGCCCAAAGCCTACCTTTTTTAAATGAGCCCGCATCCTTGAAAGGGGCCCAAACCATACCTTTTATGAAGGGGCCCCCCATTTTGGAAAAAACCCCCAAAAAACCAATTTTAATACCAAAAAGGGGGAAAAACCCCCCCCAAATTGGAAAACCAAAATACCCAAAAAAACCAAAAAGGGAAAGTCCCCATTGAAATGCAAAAATTTTTAAAAGCCCCTTTTAAAAACCCCCCCTTTTTAAAAAACCCCAAAATTTTTGTACCAGAACCCAAAAAACCCGGTTTTTAAAAACCAAACCTTTTATGGGGAAAAAAACTTTTATGGGGCCCAAGCCATTTTTTTATGTAGTGACCCTAGCCCCCCTTTTTAGCCAAAAGTTGGTAAAACCTTTTTCCGGGGGAAAACCAAACCTTTTTTGGGAAAAAAACCTTTTTAAAAAAAAAACCTTTTTATGACCCAAAGCCCAAACCCTTTTATTTTAGGGGCCCCAAAACCATACCTTTGTGTTGGCCAAAACCCTATTTTTTGGACCCAAGCCCCCATTTTTGGAAACCAACTTTTGAAAAGCCATACTTTTTTGACCCCAAAACCAACCTTTTAAGAAACCAAAACCTTTATTGTAAAGCCACCTTTTTTCCCAAACCCCTATTTTTAACCCCCATCCTTTTGAGGACCCAAAACCTTTTGAAGGCCCCCAACCAAAATTTTGTAGTGGGCCCAAACCATCCTTTGGAGTGAAACCCCCCCTACCTTAAAAGGGGGTCCCTTTTGGGGCCCCTCCCCTTTTTTTGTGTGAGCCCTAGCCATCCTTTATGTAGTGAGCCTAGCCACCCTTTTATGTAGGAGCCCAAGCCCCTTTTATTTGACCCCCAAACCTATTTTTTGTTTAGCCAAAACCTCCTTGATGTTTGAGCCCCAAAAAACCTTTTGTATTTGGGAGCCCCAACCTTGTTTAGTGACCATACCCCTTTGATGTTGGCCCAAACCAATTTTTTTCCCATACCAACCTTTGGGGGAAGCCATACCTTTGATGGAGCCCCAAGCCATAAATTTGATTTCCCCCAAAACCATACCTTTTATGTTGAGCCCAAGCCATACCTTTGAGAGTGGCCCCAAACCATACCTTTGATGAAAAGGGGCCCCAAAGCCCTTTTGAAGAAGGCCCCTCCTTTGGGAGCCCCAAACCTACTTTAGGGAAAACCAACCCCCTTTTTGACCAAAACCATACCTTTTTGGTGAAACCCAACCTTTTTGAGGGGCCAAAACCATCCTTTTATGAGTACCCAAAAGCCAAACCCTTTTAAAACCCCAAAACCTCCTTTGAAACCCAACCTTTTGAGTGAGCCCAAGCCCTCCTTTTAAACCCAAAATTTTTTAGTGACCCCCCCCTTTGGAAAATGAGCCCCTCCCAAACCCTTTTTTGTGAGCCCAAACCATCCTTTTTGAAATGGCCCCCAAAAAACCCCCCGATGAATGACCCAAGTTTTTTTTGGTAAACCCCCGAAATTTGGAAAAGGGGCCACCTTTTGTGGGGAAACCATACCTTTGAGATGGCCCAAACCATCCTTTTAAAGGCCCAAAAACCTTATGGGGGAGCCCAAAAATTTTTAGGGCCCAAAACCATACCTTGAGAGTCCCAAGCCCTTTTTTTGTGAGCCCCAAACCAACCCTTTTTTGTGAGCCCCAAAACCATTTTGATGAAGGGCCCAACCCCTTTGATGATAGCCAAAGCCCTACCTTTTTTGAATGGGCCCAAGCAAACCCTTTTTAAAAATAGCCAAAAGCCATACCTTTGAGGGCCCAAACCATCCTTTTATGAAACCCAAACCTCCTTTGAATGAAACCCAAAGCCCCCCGGGGAAAACCCCCAAAACCATACCTTTTGGGAGTGAGCCCAAGCCAATTTTTTAAGAGCCCAAAGCTCCTTTTTAATGACCCCAAACCTTCCTTTGATGAAATGAGCCCCAAAACACCTTTTGAGTAGGGCCCCCTTAAAAGGGGCCCAAACCTTTTGTGGAAAACCCCCCCTTTTGTGAAAGCCCAAAAAAAGAACCTTGTTTTAAAAACCCCAGGGTTAAAACCACCCTTTTAAGTGGCCCAAAAACCCCTTTGATTTTAAACCCCAAACCATACTTTGATGAAGGGCCAACCATTTTGAGGGAACCCCCCTTTTATGAAACCCAAAAACCTCCTTTTGAAAAGAGCCCAAAGCCATACCCTTTTATGAAAACCCAAAACCTTTGGAAAATGGGCCCAAGCCATACCTTTGATGAAATGACCAACCCCTTTGTGAGTGAGCCCAAAGCCCTACCCTTTGGAGTGACCCAAGCCCTCCTTTTTATGAGGGCCCAAACCCACTTGAGGGGCCCCACCTCCTTTTTGTAGGGGCCCATAGCCATTTTTTTGGACCCAAAAACCCCATGTATTTAAAGCCATACCTTTGATGAGTGAGCCCCCCAAAATTTTTTTGAGCCCCGCCTACCTTTGTTGGGCCCCCCCAAAAATTTTTTGGGGCCCAAACCTACCTTTTTATTAGGCCAAGCCTACCTTTGAAAAAAAAGCCATACCTTTGAAAAGCCCCAAAACCAACCTTTGATGTAAACCCAAGCCATACCTTAGAGTGAGCCCAAAGCCTCCCCTTTTAGAACCCAAACCAATTTTAAGGGGCCCAAAAAACCTACCTTTGGTGGCCCAAGCATCCCTTTGAGTGGCCAAAAAATTTTTAAAGGGCCCCAACCATACCTTGGAGTGAGCCCAAAAAATTTTAAATAGCCCAAAACCACCTTTTTTAGCCCTAGCCACGATGTAGTGAGAAACCCCTCCTTGGAAGTGGCCCCCAAACCCAATTTGTGTGGGGAGCCTACCTTTTTGTGGCCAAACCCCCTTTTATGGTGAGCCCAAACCCCTTTGGGAGTGGCCCCCCCCATCCTTTTAGTTGGGGCCCCAAAACCATCCCTTTTTTTAAGTGGCCCCCAAAAAATCCTTTGATTAGTGGCCCAAAAGCCCTACCTTTGATGAGGAGCCAAGCCTCTTTGATGAGTGAGCCAAAAGCCAAACCCTTTTATTTGAGTAAACCTTCCCTTTGATAAATGAGCCCCAAGCCATACCTTTGGGGGGAAAAACCTTTTTGAGAAAACCCCAAAACCTTTTTTGAGCCCAAGCCATACTTTGAAAGGGGCCCAACATCCTTTGGGAGGAAAAAAATTTTGGGGGAGGCCCCCCAACCCCTTTTGGAAAGGAGCCCAGCCATACCTTTTTGGAAAAGGCCCCAAACCCTACCCTTTTAGAAAAGGGCCCCAAAATTTTTAGTGAGCCCAAGCCATCCTTGAAATTCCCAAAAATTTTTTAAAACCAACCCCCTTTGAGATGAGCCAAAGCCATTTTTAAAAAGGGGCCCCCCAAAAATTTGATGAAGTGCCCCGCATCCTTTTAGTGAGCCCTCCATCTTTTTGAAAGGGGGGGCCCAAAACCTAATTGATTAAATGAGCCCCAAAACCTCCTTTTTGGGGCCCCAAACCATACCTTTATGAAGGGCCCAAAACTTTTTAAAATGAGCCCAACCCTACCTTTATGAAGTGAGCCCCAAAACCCTTTTTTGAGGGCCCAAACCTACCTTTGATGAAAGGGGCCCCCCACCTTTTTTAGTGACCCAAAAGCCATCCTTTTTAAATGGCCCAACCATCCCTTTTATAGTGACCCAAAAAAATACCTTTTTAAAATGGCCCAAACCTCCTTTTTGGGAAGGGGCCCAAGCCATCCTTTGATGAAATGAGCCCAAAAAATACCTTTTATGAGTGGCCCCAAGCCATTTTAGGCCCCCCACCTTTTGAAGAGCCCAAAAACCATCCTTGATGAAAGGGCCCCAACCCCTTTTTAAAGGGGCCAAACCATACCTTTTTGGGGTCCCCCAAAAAAATTTGGGGCCCCAACCTTTTGATTAAGGGCCCCAAAACCTCCTTTTATTAGTAGCCCAAAGCCCCTTTTTTAAGTGGCCCAAAACCATACTTTTGGGGGCCCAACCCCCCTTTAAAGGGGCCCCCCCCAAAAATTTTATGGGAGCCCATAACCTTTAAATGAAAACCCCAACCTTTGATGGGGCCCCCCCTCCTTTGATAAACCCAAAACCATACCTTTTTTGGCCAACCTACCCTTTTTGGTGACCCAAAGCCATACCTTTTATGAGGGCCCAAACCAACCTTTTATGAAAAATTTTTTGAAGGGCCCAAAGCCCTCCTTTAGAAAAGAGCCCAAAAAACCTTTTGAAATGAGCCCCCATCCCTTGAGGGGGCCCCAAAAAATTTTGTGAGGGAACCCCCAAATTTTTTAAAAACCCCTAAATTTTTTTAAAGGGCCCAAAAAATTTAGGGAAAACCCCCCCTTTGTGGTTTGGGCCCAAAATTTTGGGAAAACCCAAACCAAATTTGAAAGCCAACCCTTTGATGAGTCCCAAACCATACCTTTTTATGTAGGGCCCAAGCCATAATTTGATGATGAGCCCAAGCCAACCTTTGAGAGTAGCCCCGAAACCCTTTTTGTAGTGAGCCCCAAAACCATACCCTTTTTTGTGGGCCCAAAACCATATTTTAGTGGAGCCAAAAACCCCCTTTTTGGGGCCCAACCCAAACCCTTTTATGTGGCCCAAAAACCTTGAGTAGTGAGCCCCCATACCTTTTGGAGTCCCAAACCCCCTTTGAGGTGAGCCCAAAACCAACTTTGATGAGTGAGCCCAAGCCATGTTGATGTAGTGAGCCCATAGCCATACCTTTGATGTAGTGAGCCCATAGCCATGCCTTTGATGTAGTGAGCCCAAAGCCATACCTTTGATGTAGTGAGCCCATAGCCATACCTTTGATGTAGTGAGCCCAAGCCATACCTTTGATGTAGTGAGCCCAAAGCCATACCTTTGATGTAGTGAGCCCAAAGCCATACCTTTGATGAAGTGAGCCCAAAGCCATACCTTTGATGTAGTGAGCCCATAGCCATACCTTTGATGAGTGAGCCAAGCCTACCTTGATGTATGAGCCCAAGCCATACCTTTGATGTAGTGAGCCCAAAGCCATACCTTTGATGTAGTGAGCCCATAGCCATACCTTTGATGTAGTGAGCCCAAACCTTTTGTGTGTTGTTGTTTGTTATTATCAGAGTGAACATGGACACACAGTTTTCCTGCCACACACACCACACACACACACACACACACACACACACACACACCACTATGCTCCCCTCCCACCCCCCGACCACACACACACACACACCAATTGGCGCGAGCGCCAGCTTCTCATGACTAGCTGTCACACTTCACAAAGGAGACCAAAATATGTCCTGACACCTTTCCTCTCCACCGCTCTGTAGGAGGAGTTGTCTCAATGTGACGACTGGACACAGAGACACAAAGTGCATCCCAGTAGTGTCTAACCCAACAATCCTTTCCAAACGTATTTATACCCAGGAAGCATGCCGTTCCTACAGAACCCTTTTGGTAGCGCCGGCATACCCACACTACTGTCTCTGATATGACGCTGAAACTGTAATGCCCAGTCGCCCAGCAATCTCTCTTTGCTAAATGACTGCTTCCCTTTTCCTCACTTCTTGGCCATATTGGTTTCCCTTTGGAAAAGAGCTGACTTCCAGTTGTAGCAGGTTATTATAGGATAAAGGAATCCTCTTATGGACGCGCGCGCGCACACACACACACACACACACACACACACTCACACACACACATACACACACACACACACTCACACACACACACATAAAACACACACCACACACACACTTACACAAACACATAACACACACACCACACACCACAACCCGAATCTTTATGTCAGTAAACTGGTTACAGTGATACAGCAGTGCTGCTGGCCCCAGCGTTTCAGTGGCGCCATGTTTATCTGTTTATTATTTTGTAGGGAGTTGTAGTTTTGTGTGTGTGTGTATGTTTTGGAGGTGAGTGGTGGAGTGAGATTGTCTTTCCCCACAGCAGGAGCAAGGGACAGAGATAAGAGAGAGTCCATCCTCAGCATTATGGAGAGATGGAGAGAGAGAGGGAGGGGAAGGAAGAGAGAGAGAGAGTCCACCCTCAGCAGTATCTGGTCATGGAGAGAGAGGGATGGAGGAAGAGAGAGATTAGTCCAGCCTTAGCGGTATGGAAAAAGAGAGCGGGGGAGGGAAGTAGAGATGGGAGAGTGAGAGAGAGAGGGGGGGGGTGGAACTAGTGATGTGAGAGCGAGAGAAAGAGGGTATCTTCAGCAGTAACCCCAGGAAGATGTGGAGAAAGATGTGGAGAGGGAGAGGTGCAGAAAGAGAGAGAGAAAGGTGCAGAAAGAGAGAGGGAAAGGTGCAGAAAGAGAGAGAGAAAGGTGCAGAAAGAGAGAGTGAAAGTGCAGAAAGAGAGGAAAAGGTGCAGAAAGAGAGAGAGAAAGGTGCAGAATGTGCATGATGGAAAGGTGCAGAAAGATTGGAGAACAGTTGCAGAAAAGAGAGAGAGAAGGTTTTTGCAGAAGAGAGAGAGAGAAAGGTGCAGAAAGAGAGAGGGAAAGGTGCAGAAAGAGAGAGAGAAAGGTGCAGAAAGAGAGAGAGAAAGGTGCAGAAAGAGAGAGGGAAAGGTGCAGAAAGAGAGAGGGAAAGGTGCAGAAAGAGAGAGGAAAAGGTGCAGAAAGAGAGAGAGAAAGGTGCAGAAAGAGAGAGAGAAAGAGGTGCAGAAAGAGAGAGGAAAGGGTGCAGAAAGAGAGAGAGAAAGGTGCAGAAAGAGAGAGAAAGGTGCAGAAAGAGAGAGAAAGGTGCAGAAAGAGAGAGAAAGGTGCAGAAAGAGAGAGGGAAGGTGCAGAAAGAGAGAGGAAAGGTGCAGAAAGAGAGAGGGAAAGGTGCAGAAAGAGAGAGGGAAAGGTGCAGAAAGAGAGAGGGAAAGGTGCAGAAAGAGAGAGAGAAAGGTGCAGAAAGAGAGAGAAGGGTGCAGAAAGAGAGAGATAAGGTGCAGAAAGAGAGAGAGAAAGGTGCAGAAAGAGAGGAAAGGTGCAGAAAGAGAGAGGGAAAGGTGCAGAAAGAGAGAGAGAAAGGTGCAGAAAGAGAGCGAAAGATGTGGAGAGAGAAATATGCGCTGAAAGAGGGTGAGAAAGATGTGGAGAAAGAGAGGGAGAAATATGTGTGTGGGGGGGAGAGAGAGAGAGAGATTTGTCCTCTCTTCATCAACAGACAGTGATGTGTGTGGAATGCTAGGTTCTTTGTCATCACTAATAAATAATAAAAAATAATTTGGTGGTGCTTATATTTCACAAATGTAAAAGTGTGTATTAATATACGTGTGAATTGGAAATGTGTTTTTTTTGCATATCCCAACGGAGAGTGGGGTCACGGCCCGGGTCAGCTATTATCAACGGCAACCCTGGAGCAATTAGGGTTAAGTGCCTTGCTCAAGGGCACATTGACAGATGTTTCACCTGGTCGGCTCGGGGATTGGAACTAAGGACCTTTTTGGTTACTGGCCCAGAGCTCTAACCTTGAGGCTACCTGCCACCCACTACCTATGATGTGTGTCTACTAATTTATATGCATCGGTGAGCAGGGCCTTTTAAGAGTTCACTTTGATCGAGTGTGTGTATGTGTGACCCTCAGCATCCTCTATGTAACCCTAACCCCCCCCCCCCCCCCCCCCCCCCCCCTTCTCCACACACACGTTCATCTCCTCTACAGGTGTATCTGTCATGTTGTTTTGTCTGCCTTTTCTCCTTTTATCACTCGTTCCCTCCTTTCCCCTCCTCTCTCTGCAGTCTCGGGTTCTCCTCCTCCGTCAGATGGCGTTCTGCCTGGCTGAGCTTCACTGTTGGTCCTCCAGGAGCTCACTGCAAGTCAAAGGTGGGTGTGTCTGTTTAGAGACTGCTTCACTGTTGGTCCTCCATGAGCTCACTACAAGTCAAAGGTACAACATGTGTGTGTGTGAGCTCACTACAAGTCAAAGGTACAACGTGTGTGTGTGAGCTCACTACAAGTCAAAGGTACAACGTGTGTGTGTGTGAACTCACTACAAGTCAAAAGTTCTACTTATCTACATGATCTATCTATATATCTGCTTTTTTTTCTCTCTCTCTCTCTCTCTCTCTCTTTTCTTCAGTGTCTGTCTGTCTGTTGTTTCGTCTATCTCTCTCTCTATGCTCTCGCTCTCAGTCTCTCTCTCATATCGTCGCTCTCTCTCTCTTCTCTCTCTCTCTCGTCTATCTCGCTCATCTCTCCTCCTCGGCTCTCTCTCTATATATATATCTCTATTAAATTAGAAATAACCAACATACAGTGCAGATAAATTCTTTAAATGCATTATTTTACACAATCTTACACAGAAACTGGCAAACCTTGACCACTACCTGACAAAATGGCTGACCTTTATCCCATTATAGAAGGTTATAGGATTGTAATTCAATTATAGATGCCCCTTATCTTCTTAGGATACACGCGGCGCTACCCCCCGGAACCGCGAAACGAGGTACAGAGACACGCCGTCGCGAGACGGGCTAGCGTCGATAAGCCCCGTATCTCCCCCTCCTCCATCCTCTATCTCTCTCTCATATCTATCGTCTATAACCCCTCAATTTACACCACCCTCTCTATCTCTTATCTCAATCTCTCTCTCTATCTCATCTCTCTCTCTCTCTTCTCTCCTTGATCACTCTCCCCTCCTTGCTCCAACCTCTCTCTCCTCATTACACACACTCTATCCTTGCTACACCTCTATTCTTGAATCTCGATCCTAACCACTCTATATTCCATGCACCACTCCTCTCACTCTGTTCACCTCTCTCTCTTCTTCTCTCTTCATCTCTCTCTCTCTCTCTCTCCCCTTTATCCACTCTCTCTCTCATTACACCACCTCTCTCTCTCTCTCCCTTCTCTCTCTCCTCTCTCTCTCCTCCCTCTCTCCTCCTTTCCCTTGTCTCTCCTCCACCCTCTCTCTCTGGCTCCTCTCTCTCCTGCTCCACCTCTCTCTATCACTCTACCCCACCCCTCTCTCCTTCCTTCTTCCAACCCCTCTCTCCCTTGCTCCTACTTTCCCCCCGCCCCCTTAACCCCCCCCTCTCTCTACCTTTCCCCCTTTTTTTCCCTCTCAATTAATTTAAATGATTTTTAAAAATTTATAAAAAAGGAAACTTTGAATCCCACAAAACCCCCCCCCCCCCCCCCCCCCCCCCCCCCCCCCCCCCCCCCCCCCCCCCCCCGACGGCAACCGGGACCACCTCCTGGGCCCAAAGGCGACTTGATCCCATGACGCGAAGGCAAAGGGTTATCAATTATAGAGCGCCAGGGAGGCGCTGGCGCGCTGCGCGAAAGAGAAGACGGAAGAACGGAAAGGAGAAGAAGAGCGAGGACAAAAGAGACGAGAAGAGGGGGAAAAACCCTTCCTGCCCCCTAATCTCTCGACCTTGACAACATCGGTCATTACACCACCCCTCTCCGCCCTAAAAACCCCCACTTCCAATCGACCGCCTCTTTCCCGATACCAGAAAATCTAGTCCCAGCAAGAAAAACCTTCCAAGAACTTTATCACTGTTCAACCCACCTTCCCTCTCTCTCTCTCTCTCTCTCTCTCTATAACTCTTCTATCCCCCCTCCCTCTTCTCCCCTCTCTCTCTCCTCTCCTTTACTCTCCTCTGCCCCTCCACCTCTCTCTCTCATTACACCACCCCTCTCTCTCCTTGCTACCTTCTCTCCTGCTCCCCCTCCGATCCTACACCCCTCTCCTCTCACTCTGCCCCACCTCTCTCTCTCACTCTGTTCCACCTCTCTCTCTCTCTCTCTCTCTCTCTCTCTCTCTCTCTCTCTCTCTCTCTCACTCCGCTCCACCTCTCTCTCCTAAAAGTTATCCCAACTCTCTAAACATATGTCTCTGACCATATCTCTTCCATAGTTCATGTCAATTTCTGATCAAATACATTAAAGACTCTGGTTCTGAACATGTACATTCTATCCATTAACTCACATTTCCCCCATTGACCGAAGTCTGTGTCCCATTGACCCAAGTCTGTGTCCCATTGACATTAGTCTGTGTCCCATTGACCCTAGTCTGTGTCCCATTGACCCAAGTCTGTGTCCCATTGACCCAAGTCTGTGTCCCATTGACCCAAGTCTGTGTCCCATTGACCCAAGTCTGTGTCCCATTGACCCTAGTCTGGGTCCCATTGACCCCAAATCGTGTCCCATGACCCTAGTTGTGTCCCCTTGGGCCCTAGTTGGGTCCCATTGACCCCAAATCTGGTCCCATTGACCAAGTCTGGGTTCCCCCTTGACCAAAGTCTGTGTCCCATTGACCTAGTCTGTGTCCCATTGACATTAGTCTGTGTCCCATTGACATTAGTCTGGGTCCCATTGACATTAGTCTGGGTCCCATTGACATTAGTCTGGGTCCCATTGACATTAGTCTGGGTCCCATTGACATTAGTCTGGGTCCCATTGACATTAGTCTGGTCCCATGGGCATTAGTTGGTTTCCCCTTGACATTAGTCGTGTCCATTGACATTAGTCTGGGCCCATTGAAAATTAGTCTGGGCCCCATTTACATAGTCTGGGTCCCATTGACATAGTATGGGTCCCATTGACATTAGTTGGGTCCCATTTACATTAGTCTGGGCCCCATTGACATTAGTCTGGGTCCCATTGACATTAGTCTGGGCCCCATTGACATTAGTCTGGGTCCCATTGACCCTAGTCTGGGTCCCATTGACATGAGTGGGTTTCCCCTTGACATTAGTCGTGTCCCCTTGACTAGTCTGGGGGCCCATTGACATTAGTCTGTGTCCATTGACATTAGCTGTGTCCATGACATTGTCTGTGTCCATTGACCATTAGTCTGGGTCCCATGACATTAGTCTGGGTCCCATTGACATTAGTCTGGGTCCCATTGACATTAGTCTGTGTCCATTGACATTAGTCTGTGTCCATTGACATTAGTCTGTGTCCCATTGACATTAGTCTGGGTCCCATTGACATTAGTCTGGGTCCCATTGACATTAGTCTGGGTCCCATTGACATTAGTCTGGGTCCCATTGACATTAGTCTGGGTCCCATTGACATTAGTCTGGGTCCCATTGACATTAGTCTGGGTCCCATTGACATTAGTCTGGGTCCCATTGACATTAGTCTGGGTCCCATTGACATTAGTCTGGGTCCCATTGACGTAAATGAATGGTCCTCTAGCTCAGTTGGTAGAGCATTGCGCTTTCTAGGATTGTGGGTTCGATTTCTCGCTGGGGCCCCCATATGTAAAATGTATGCAGACATGACTGTAAGGAGCTTTGGATAAAAGCGTCTGCTAATATTATATACTGGATATTAATGATGTAAGACAGTGTGAAATAACCACTTATCTCCATTGTGAATCGGGCCATTTACTATTAGTCTTCATTCTATTCATTTTACATCTATGCTCTAGGCTTACGATGACTGCCAACCAACCCTTGACCTTTATGACCTTGTGGGTGGGGCCTACGTTTGAGTCGGGGTTGACAGTTGCTGTCTGTCTCTCCATGCCTATCTGTTAATCTTTTTAGTCACAGAGAGAGAAATAAATGTTATTTTCCTTCAGTCTTTTCTTTCACAGTCTGGTAAACTTCAGGCGGAGATAGTGTCTCTGAGGCCAAACCGTGTGTGTGTGACAGGGTGTGACAGGTGTATGTGTCGTGGTTATATTTGTTTGTTTCTGACTTTGTGTGTTTTGCTATCAGAGCAAACGTTGGGTGGAGGGATATATCGGGGGAAGGCGGCTGGGGTGGTGAGGCGTGACGCTCCCTGCCAACCCCTGTCTGTACAGTATACATCCACCCAAAATCCTAGTTACCTGTCTGGAGGATACATATCAAACAGGACAGATGGAAATAATATGGAAGAAATATGACTGTATGAGAGAATGTTGATACGTGTGTGTGTGTGTGTGGTGTGCGTCAGCGCTCCACCTTTATTAGTGTGACCTGTTCTAAGGAGCAGCAGCAGAAGACACACACACACACACACACACACACACACACACACAGACACACACACACACACACACCTCAGCAGCAGCAGAAGACACACACACACACACACACACACACACACACACACACACACACCTCAGCAGCAGCAGAAGAGAGGATGTGATAAAATAGTGATGTGCTGTGAGAATCCCGGCCCGGAGTTTGGGCCGTCGCTAATAACACCCAATGAAAGCCTACTCTCAGCAGTTTAGGGGTAGAGGTGGTGTGTGTGTGTGTTGATTAGGTGCAACAAGGCGTGTGTGTGTGATGGAGTCTGTCCCGGAGGTGAAGGGGGGTTACAGCATGCTTCTCTCTTCATCAATATTATACCCCTCTATTCCCTCCCTCCATCCCTCCCTCCTTTGCTCCCTTGTTATCTGGAACGGAGTGCAGGCAGAAGGGACAGGACACTAGCTGATAGCGATTGTTTATCCCGTGGTGAGAAATTGCTGATCTGTCCGTTTTTCTGACAGACCGGTGATCTCTCTCTCTCTCTCTCTCTCTCTCTCTCCTCTCTCTCTCTCTCTCTCCTCTCTTCCATCTCTCTTTCTCTCTCTGCACACAGATAATATTGGCACCTATCAGTACTATGACAAAGGAGAGCCAGGTAAATATGTTCCTATTTCCACCACACACACACGCATACACACACACATACATACACACAATACACACACGTGTGCATGTTGAGCAGCTGCACATCTCTTGTCCATCTTCAGTGAGATGATGCTCTCACTCAAAGCCATTTAATTTGGAGGATTACAGAAGTATGGCTTGATGTCTCAGTGGAGGAGAAGGATGGCTTGATATCTCAGTGGAGGAGAAGGATGGCTTGATATCTCAGTGGAGGAGAAGTATGGCTTGATATTTTTCAGTGGAGGAGCAGTATGGCTTGATATCTCAGTGGAGGAGAAGTATGGCTTGATATCTCAGTGGAGGAGAAGTATGGCTTGATATCTCAGTGGAGGAGAAGTATGGCTTGATATCTCAGTGGAGGAGAAGGATGGCTTGATATCTAATGGAGGAGAAGTATGGCTTGATATCTCAGTGGAGGAGAAGGATGGCTTGATATCTCAGTGGAGGAGAAGTATGGCTTGATATCTCAGTGGAGGAGAAGGATGGCTTGATATCTCAGTGGAGGAGAAGGATGGCTTGATATCTCAGTGGAGGAGAAGTATGGCTTGATATCTCAGTGGAGGAGAAGGATGGCTTGATATCTCAGTGGAGGAGAAGGATGGCTTGATATCTCAGTGGAGGAGAAGGATGGCTTGATATCTCAGTGGAGGAGAACTATAGCTTGATATCTCAGTGGAGGAGAAGTATGGCTTGATATCTCAGTGGAGGAGAAGGATGGCTTGATATCTCAGTGGAGGAGAAGGATGGCTTGATATCTCAGTGGAGGAGAAGTATGGCTTGAGATCTAAGTGGAGGAGAAGTATGGCTTGATATCTCAGTGGAGGAGAAGTATGGCTTGATATCTCAGTGGAGGAGAAGTATGGCTTGATATCTCAGTGGAGGAGAAGGATGGCTTGATATCTCAGTGGAGGAGAAGGATGGCTTGATATCTCAGTGGAGGAGAAGTATGGCTTGATATCTCAGTGGAGGAGAAGGATGGCTTGATATCTCAGTGGAGGAGAAGGATGGCTTGATATCTCAGTGGAGGAGAAGGATGGCTTGATATCTCAGTGGAGGAGAAGTATGGCTTGATATCTCAGTGGAGGAGAAGGATGGCTTGATATCTCAGTGGAGGAGAAGTATGGCTTGATATCTCAGTGGAGGAGAAGGATGGCTTGATATCTCAGTGGAGGAGAAGGATGGCTTGATATCTCAGTGGAGGAGAAGAGAGGAGGAGAGGAGAACAAAGGACAGAGAAAGAGGAGCAGAGTCCTACATCGCATGTGTCGGCTAATTTAAGCTGTGAATTGATAATGGCATTCTATTAACACACACACACACACACACACCACACTGATATTAACCTCAAATGTAAGACCCCGTTCTTTCCACAAGAGGGAGTCCCAGGCTCATTAGAATTACTAAGGCCCCCTCCCCCCCAACCCCCCCACCCACTAAACCACTAAACTGACCTTGGATCATCGTGTGGGGAACTAGGGGCAACTCCTTCCTACTCTGTCCTGAAGCAGGTGGCTGTGTCTGGGTGTCTTCTCAGCCTCTTATCTGATTAGGGGCCACTAATCCTGGAAGTGGGCTAAACTGCCAGCGGGGCCTACCAGACAGGCCACTTTCCTGCTCCCGGCGGCTGGTCGAGGAGGCATGTCGCTGGGGCTGGGCTGTCGGCTGGGCAGGGTGGAGTGTGGAGGGGCCCTGTTTAGCACTGGCTTGCTGCCCCTGTCCCACCTGGATACACACACACACGTACACAACGTACACAACGTACACCTGGAAACAGTATAACAGTGTACCTCATTGGTTTTGACCTCCTGTACTTTCCTCTTTCTTCCAGCCATCCCATCAGAGCACCACTACTACAGTGACAAACAGTATTTCTCTGAATGTAAGTCCTTTCAAATCACTGCCCTCACAACACAAGCCTTATGCAGAAACTACTAACAATATAAGAAGCCGTAGGTGATGATATTTTGTTGGGCTATATTGTACTATGTTGAGGCAAAAGGGGTGAAGGGAGTTTAGGAGAAGCAGGATCATTTGGGGTGGGGTTAGTTGGGTGATGTTGTAGTGGGCTTGTGTTGGAATAGGTTGAAGAACAGGTCAAGTGCGGTATTTGGGGATGGGGTGAAGTGGGGACTGGTTGAGCGGGTACGTGTGTGTGTGCACTAGTGTATGTGTGTGTGTGTGTGTGCAGTGTGCACTGGTGAACATGTGTGTGCACACTAGTGGACGTGTGTGTGTGTGTGCTCCCCAGTCCAAACGTCCAGCCCCAAGGGGCACCATTATGGACCTAATCATCATCAAACCAGGATGACCATTTTCCATGAAATAACTCTTAGCTAGTCAGTCTGTCAGTCAACCTGCCTCTCTCTCTCTCTCTACTCATTTATCTCTCTCTCTCTCTTCTCTTCTCATCTCTTTCTCTCTCATCTCTCATCTCTCTCTCTCTCCCCATCTCTTCCTCTCTCTCTCTCTCTCTCTCTCTCCCATCTCTTCCTCTCTTCCTCTCTCGCCCAGGAGGGGAATACAAACACCCTTATCAGGAGACAAACACGCGTCCCCCTGCCCTCCCTCACCCCTCCTCCCCCCTCTCCCCCGCTACCTCATTTGCATGTATCTGTTTACCCACTCCCACTCGTTCTAAAAGAGAGACTACGTTTCTTAATGCTTTATTTTTAAATAGAGAGGGGGAAAAACTGATCGGAAAGTGATTACGCCATCTTGAAAAAGCAGACCTCCTTACCTTCCATATTAACACTCATGTATATGCACAGGGAAGGACTAGTCCCCAGAATTCAATTAACTTTTCTATTTTTTCTTTTCCTCTCTCTCTCTCTCTCTCTCTCTCTCTCTGCCACTGGAGGGAGTGATGGGGAGAGTATGGGGAAATTAGGGGGTTTGTGTGTGGAACGAGGTAGTTTCAAGTGGCGTGTGTATTTAGATATGTTCGGCTAACTTTGAGTTTGCCTTCCCGCAGAGGCTGGGGTTGAGATAGCTGTAGGAGAGTGTTACTGGCTTGCTGGCTACTGCGCTCAGAGACTCTGAAAGCTGTAAAACGTTACATCAAACAAATATGGCTTATCAATATTTCCGAGAGGTTTTTCAATAAGGAGAAACGTGTATGGAGTGTATATTTGTTGGTAACAAGAGTTTTCTCATTGCTGGTGCGCTGTGTTCTTATGGCTCTAAAACATCATCTCTCCATATTTGATCAAAACACAACTCAATACGACACCTGTAGTTTGATCAAAACTCAACAACAAAAAACACCTGTTGTGTTTTGATCAAACTAAAGGTTTCATATTGAGTTGTGTTTTGATCAAACTACAGGTGTAATATGACACCTCTAGTTTTACATAGTTGAGCCTCATATGTAAATGTTCCTGTATGTATGGCTCAGTTGGTAGAGCATGGTGCTTAAAACGGCAGGATTGTAGGGTTGATTCCCAGGGCTACCCATACCAAAAATGTATGCATGACTTTAAGTCGCTTTGGAAAAAAGTGTCTGCTAAATGGCATTAATTATTATTATTATTATTATTATTATTATTATTATTATTATTATTATTATTATTATTATTATTATGTAGTAGTAGTAGTAGTATCAGTAGTAGTGGTGGTAGTAGTAGTAGTAGTATCAGTAGTAGTACTATCAGTAGTAGTAGTAGTATCAGTAGTAGTGGTAGTATCAGTAGTATCAGTAGTAGTGGTAGTATCAGTAGTAGTAGTAGTAGTATCAGTAGTAGTAGTATAGTAGTAGTATCAGTGGTAGTAGTATCAGTAGTAGTAGTAGTAGTAGTAGAGTCGTAAGTTATAGTCAGTTTGTAGTAATAGTATCAGTAGTAGTAATAGTAAGTAGTAGTCAGTAGTGTTAGTTCAGTAGTATAGTAAGTGTAGTTAAGTAGTAGTAATAGTAGTAGTAGTACAGTAGTAGTAGTAGTATCAGTAGTAGTTAGTAATGTAGTAGTATCAGTAGTAGTGTAGTGTAGCAGTATAGTAGTAGTATTCAGTGTAGTATTTTTATACAGTAGTAGTAGTGATATCAAGTATAGATAGAAGTAGTATAAGTATAGTATACAGTATTTGGTATATCATTAGTCGTATTATATATTAGTAGTAGGAGTAATAGTAGTATATCAGTAGTAGTTTAGTATCAGTAGTAATATTTGGAGTATCGTATATAATAGTAGGAGTAAGTGTGTAGATTCATAGGGGGGGGTCCAAAAATCAGGTAGGTAGTAGACTATTGGTAGTATAATTATTAAGTACACAGTACTCTAACCAGGTTTGTGACAGTTGAATAACTCAACTGATGAAGGTGAAATGACCACCAATCATCTAGATCCACTAGGATCGTTCTAAACACCAGCATCTAGATCCACTAGGTGTCTCTAAAACACCATCATCTAAACCACTAGGATGTCTCTATAAGTGAGAGTAAGAGGATTAAGGGGTTTTTTCTACTCAAATTCCGAAATTGCTCCCCCCAAATTTCCTCCTGGACTTATTCTGCAAACTAATACCCTGCTTTCCATTTCTCCTTTCCCCGGGGGACCCTTTTGTCCTTTTTAACCTCCCGCAAACATTGTGATGTTATTTCTCCAATGGTTTCAATACCCTTGACCTCTTGAATTAAAAACCAGATTTCCCATTTTTTTGGTTTTGCGGTCCGGTGTGCTCCCACGGGAGTTTGGGAATACCGCTTCCTCTCTCTCCTTTCCCTAGAAAATCACCGACCAAAAAATTCCGTTGTTTTCTACTTTCTTTTCCTAATTTTTTCCCCCCCCTTTTGTTTGTTCGTAGCTCGCGGCTACTCGTGGACCCCCAGGAACCGTCGTCCGGAGAAGCTCCGTGATTCGCTTGAGAAGCTTGAGGTAGGGACGCTGGGAGTTTTCCCTTTCTGAAATGGCCGATTGATTAACAAATAGGGGCATTCTCTGTTTTCTTTCTCTCACTGACTCCCTCGCTTCTATCTCTCTCTCAACACCTCTCTTTCGCTCCCTGCTCTGTCATCGAGGGGGATATTTGAGGGGATCAGGGGCCTACAGGTTTGGGCCCTCCCCTCCTTCTCATCCCTCCTCCTCCATCCCTCCTTCCTCCCCATTTTCTTTCTAGCATTACAGACGTATCTTTGTTTGCTAGGCTCTGGCTGTGCCTGTTTTCACCCCCACCCCTCCACCATTGTCTGAAACTAGAAACATCTAGGCCCCCCTCCCTCCCCTCCGATCACCCAGCTGTGTTTGGAATGCTCCTGGAATGACTGACCCTTACTCACACACGGAGGGCACCCTGCACACACCCCCACACACACAGACCCCCTTTACTTGCTCGCTCGCAAAATGAAAAAAAGGGGGGAAAACCCCCCGCCCCCTTTACCAAACCTGTGGTGTTTCAGGAGGTTTGCAGCCCCCTAGTTGCTCACTCAAAAAAGAGAAAGGGGGGGGAAAGGGGGAAAAAAAAGGAAAATACAAAACCCCCTCTTCTCTTTTTTCTCTCCCCTTCTCCACCCCCCGGGCACCCTTTTCTCTATTATTTCTATTTATCTCTCTCTCTCCTTTCCTTTTTCCTCTTATTTTTCTCCTCTTTTCTTCTTTTTCTCCTCTCTGTCCTTTTCTCTCCTCCTTTTCTTCTCTCTCTCTCTCTTTTCTCTTTTCTCTCTGTCTCTGTCTCTGTCCCCCCGCTCTTTTCTTCTCTTTTCTCTCTCTCTTGAACCCCCACAAAGTCGACATGGGGGAGATTTCATATTATTTGTGGTCCCAAAGGGGCACCTTCCTTTTCCAGTCAGTTTGAAAAAAAAAATTTCCTGAACCAGATGCTCCCTAACTGCCCCTCCTACCCCCTCTACCCTGCTAGAAGGGCCCCCCGGGGGGAGAGAACCCCCAACACCCCAGCCCCTCCACCCTGCCAAACCCCCCCCTCTTACCCCGCTAGAGAACCCCCTGGGGGAGAAACCCAACACCCCAGCCCCCCCTCCACCCCACCCCCCCTACCCTGCCCAAAAGGGGCACACTGGAAAAGGGAAACCCCAACCCCCAGCCCCAACCCCCAAACCCCCTCTACCCTGCTAGAGACACACTGGAGAGAGAACCCAACACCCCAGCCCCTCCACCCTACCCCCCTACCCGTAGAGAAACACTGGGGGAGAGAAAACCCCCAAAAACCCCCGCCCCCCACCCCGCAGAGGGCCCCCTGGGGAGAGAAACCCCCCAAAACCCCCCGGGACCTCCACCCCGCTTTAAAAAGGGGACCCCCCGGAGAGAGAAACCCAAAACCCCCCCCTTTCCCTGCTAAAGGGCCCCGGGAGAGAGGGGAAACCCCAAACCCCCGCCCCCCCACCCAAACCCCCTCTACCCTGCTAGGGGACCCAATGGAGAGAGGGAAAAAAACCCCCTCTACCCTCTAGAGAACCCACTGGAGAGAGAACCCAAAACCCCCAAACCCCCCCCCCTTTCCCCCTCTACCCCGCAGAGACCCAATGGAGAGGAAAAACCCAAAACCCAGCCCCTCCCCCCCTGTAGAGAAAACCCCCGGGGGGAGGGGAAAAACCCAGGGCCCCCTTTCCCCTTTTCCCAGCCCACCCTTTTTCCCAGCCTAGCCCCTTTTCCCTATCTCCCAGCACCCTTTCCCTTAAGCTCCCTTAGCCCTTCTTTCCCGTAGCTCCTAGCCCCTTTCCCTAGCTCCTAGCCCCCTTTCCCTAGCTCCTAGCCCTCTTTCCCTATCTCCTAGCCCCCTTTCCCTAGCTCCTAGCCCCCTTTCCCTAGCTCCTAGCCCCCTTTCCCTTTCCCTAGCTCCTAGCCCTCTTTCCCTAGCTCCTAGCCCCTTTCTCTTTGATGGCGGTTGGTGGAGATTTATCATTGATGTGTGTGTGTGCATGTTTCTGTGTGTATGTGTGTGTCTCCTTAGCTCATGCTGAGCAGTGGGGTGCTGGTGACCCTGACCCTAAACGGACCCCAGCTGGACCGTGTGTGTGTGGACCGGACTCTCGTGGGTCGTCTGCCTGCCGACACTGTCAGTGATGGTGAGTTACTGCATGCGCGCACACACACACACACACACACACACACACACACACACACACCACACACACACACACACACACACTCCTCATTAAAAAATCAGTGTAAGATGTTTTTAGACTTAAAACTTACACTAGATATACAAAAGTATGTGTATACCCCTTCAAATTAGTGGAGTTGGCTATACAGCCACAACTGTAAGGGCTGTTATTGTGAAGTGGAAACATCTAGGAGCAACAACCGTGCTTAAAAATGGTCTGTCCTGGGTTCCAACACTCGCTACCGAGTTCCAAACTGCCTCTGGAGGCAACGTACGCACAAGAACTGTTCGTCGGCAGCTTTATGAAATGGGTTTCCATGGCCGAGCAGCCATGGCCTAAGATCACCATGCACAATGCCAAGCGTATTCTGGAGTAATGAATCACGCTTCACCATCTGGCAGTCCGACGGACGAATCTGGGTTTGGCGGATGCCAGGAGAAAGCTACCTGCCCGAATGCATAGTGCCAACTGTAAAGTTTGGTGGAGGAGGAATAATGGTCTGGGGCTGTTTTTCATGGTTCAGGCTAGGTCCCTTAGTTCCAGTGAAGGGAAATCTTAACGCTACAGCATACAATGACATTCTAGACGGTTCTGTGCTTCCAACTTTGTGGCAAAAGTTTGGGGAAGGCCCTTTCCTGTTTCAGCATGACAATGCCCCCGTGCACAAAGTGAGGTCCATACAGAAATGGTTTGTCGAGATCGGTGTGGAAGAACTTGACTGGCCTCCACAGAGCCCTGACCTCAACCCCATCAAACACCTTTGGAATGAATTGGAACGCCAACCGCGAGCCAGGCCTAATCGCCCCCAACATCAGTGCCCGACCTCACTAATGCTCTTATGGCTGAATGGACCAAGTCCCAGCAGCAATGTTCCAACATCTAGTGGAAAGCCTTCCCAGAAGAGTGGAGGCTGTTATAGCAGCAAAGGGGGGACCAACTCCATATTAATGCCCATGATTTTAGAATGAGATGTTCGACAAGCAGGTGTCCACATACTTTTGGTCATGTAGTGTATGTCCTCTGTCCTGCTACAGAATGTGCTGAAGCCCTGACCTACCTTCTGTTATCCTATGACCTATTCTCAACTCACACAACACACACACACAAACACACACATACAACACTCACGTAAACACAAACACACACACAGACAGGTGGTGCCACAGGTGAATGATGCAGGTGCTTTATGTAGCTAATTGACAGTTAATCCTTCTGTGTGTGTGTTCTGGGTCTCCATTAAGAGGAGACCAGAGTTGTTTTTCCACCGTCCCAGGATTCCCCTGGGAATACTGCTCCATTCCCACTCCGGGCCAGAACACGGAACGCCGGCCCAAACCTGCTAATTATGTCTTATAATGGATGTGTGCCAACTGGCATCCTATTTCCTGCATAGTGCACTAATTTTGACCAGTGCCCATAGGGGAGGTAGGGTGCCTTTGGGACACAGCCCATGTCTTTTTTCTATCAATGATTTGTTCATAACGTTGGCTCTGCTTCCGTCCCCGGTCTCCTGACACCTGATAAAGCCACTCTGTACCTAGAACACACACACACACCCTTATACGCCACGCACGCACGCACGCACGCACGCACACACACACACACACACACACACACACACACACACAGACATGCACACACAGACAAACACACACACACACACACATAAACACCTCCCGCTGAGCTCCATTGAAAGCCTCAGAGGCAGTAATTACCAGAGTAATTGATGGTGGGTTCCGGGGAGGGGCGGTGTGTGTAAGGGAGGAGTAGGGGGGGGGGGGGGGCTCGCACATCTGTCAGTGTTCAATTATCCTGTGGCGGACAGACAAACAGACCTGTACTGTCCTACACTGGCCACTCCTCCTTCTCATTTAAGGGAGATATAGTTACTGTGAATAACTGTGTCCCTTAGGCCCCTTCAGACAGTGACTACAGACAGTGACTACAGACAGTGACTACAGACAGTGACTACAGACAGTGACTTCAGACAGTGACGTCAGACAGTGACTACAGACAGTGACGTCAGACAGTGACTACAGACAGTGACTACAGACAGTGACTTCAGACAGTGACTTCAGACAGTGACTTCAGACAGTGACGTCAGACAGTGACGTCAGACAGTGACTTCAGAGAGTGACTACAGAGAGTGACGTCAGACGGTGACGTCAGACAGTGTCTACAGACAGTGTCTTCAGACAGTGACTACAGACAGTCACTACAGACAGTGACTACAGACAGTGACTACAGACAGTGACTTCAGACAGTGACTTCAGACAGTGACTACCGACAGTGACTACAGACAGTGACTACAGACAGTGACTACAGACAGTGACTCCTACTGTACTTTCTGCTTTTTTTGCGGCGTACTTTTTAAACGCTCTTACTTCCAGCCCTCACCCTCCAGTCAGCCTCACCCCCATGCCGCATCGTCGCCATCCCCCACCTCTGCCATCCGGCAGTCTCCCATGCCGTCACCGCGCCAGCCGCATCGCGCCAGCCGCATCCCCCAGCCCGCACCTGCGCCATCCTGCAGCGCAGCCATCCGCCCCACCCAGCCAGTGCCGCACCGAGCCAGCCGCCACCTCGCCAGACCCGCACCGCGCCAGACCGGACCCGCCAGCCCGCACCGCGCCAGCCCGCACCGCCCCCGCACCTGCGCCAGCCCCACCCCAGCCCGCCTCGCCCGCACCGCGCCAGCCCGTCACCCCCGCACCGCGCCAGCCCCACCCCACCCGCAACCCCACCCCCCCGCCGCCATCCCTCATCGTCTGCCCCATTCTCACCTATCCATCCCTCACCTCTCCATCCCTCACCTCTCCATCCTCAACCATCTACTCCATCAATCTCTATCATCCCACACCTCCCTCTCCTCACCTCCATCACCAACTCCCTCCCCTCACCTCATCAATCCCTTACCATCTCACTCCATCCTCTCCATCCATATCCTCCCTCTATTTCTATTTACTCCTCTCCTCTGTCCTGCTCCTTCTCTCCTCTCCCTCCTCTCCTCCTCTCTCCTTCTCTCCTCTCCTTCCTCTCTCCTACTCTTCTCCCATCCCCTCCTCTCCCTTGCGCTCCCCCTCTCCTCCTCTCTTCCCTCTCCTCCTCTCTCTCCTCCTTCCTCTCCCCTCTCCTCCCTCTCCTCTCCTCTCCTCTCCTCCCTCCTCTCCTTCTCCCCTCTCCTCCTCTCCTCCTCTCTCCTCCTTCTCCTCCTCTCCAGATCAGTAGCCTGTGGGCCCTTTGAGACTAGTAGGGGATGAAATTGCACTTGATCCTGCTAAACTAAACTCCATTCACCAAGCTCTGCAAACCCTGATTTGCAGTTAAACCCCCTCTCCTTAAAATGTATCTGTTTATTAAACCAATTAAATGGTGGGGAGAAGAAAAAATGACATGTACTGTTCTGATACACACACACACCACACACACACACACTAGATTTAGTAACCTACACAGCAATTAGCAATGGCTTGTGCTATGTTTGTGTCTGAGTGTGTATAATTATGCTTCTGACACACGCTTTGGTTGCGTGAAAATGAATAATTAATATACACGCATTCCGAGAGGGAGAAGTCGTCAAATATCACCTCCAGAATATGAGAGAAAAATACAATTTCAAATCAGGTCAGTTGAGTATGTGTATCTGGAACCCTATGCCCAATAATATGTCCTGTATTAAAGACTTAGCTTTATCTGGTACTTATATTAATACTACTTGTCCTACATGTCAATGATTATAAAATACCACCATCAATGATCGCCTTAACTTTCCCTAAACAAAGTCATGTATAAAGTGTATTTCTAATAGATTACGCATTGGGTTTTTCCAAAATGGCAACCTATTCCCTCTGGAACCCTGGTCAAAAGTTAGTCCAATATAGGGAATAGGGTGCTGTTAAGGACACAACTATAGATGACTCATAAACAAGTTAAAATGGTCCGTTTGGTATTGATCTGACTAGAGTGTCTATAAACGGGATTATTAGATTATATTTAATCCGATCAACAACAAAATCCCAAATTAAGGATTGGGATTGAGGATTGACCGGGGGCGTTGGTTGGACCACTTGAGACCAGGTGGCTGATGTGGGGGGATTAGGGGCAGGGGTAAACAGACCCCTTAAAATCCACTTAATGCTATTCCATTGACTGACTGAATGAGAAATATGTTGACACACACACCAGCTTCTGAGCAACATGTTGACATATGTGCAATGGGGGTTTACTATGTGTGGTGTGTGTGGTGTATGTTGGGTTAACTGTGAGGCATATGTGCCGTTTGGCCTCTGTCTGCCAAATAGCAGCCGGTAATACTTTGATGGTGTAAAATATGTGTAATCTACTGCGCTGTGTGATGCAATCACAGCTCCTCATTGAAATTGGGATGAAGTGAGAGCTTAAAAACCAGAGACTTTTAGAAAAGGATTCTATGGCTGCTTAGTTCCATCATTAAATATGTCAACATGGGATCGTAGTGCTACTGTAGATCATAGGCCGGGGTGAAACCGTAGTGTATCACAGCTGGTCCCAATTCACTTCCTACCCCTTCTCCTTGGTCCACCTCAGAGTTTCTCAAACTCGGTCCTGGGGACCACAAGTGGTGTGCATTTAGTTTTTTTGCCCTAGCACTACATAGTTGATTCAAATGATCAACTCATCATCAAGCTTTAATTGACTGAATCTGCTGTGTATTGCTAGGGAAGAAAGGTAAACATGCGCCCCTTTGGGGAGTTTGGGAAACGCTGTCCTAACTATTCAATGTTTGGGAGGGAGGGAGGGGAGGGAGGGAGGGAAGGGAAGGGAAGGGAAGGGAGGGAGGGAGGGAGGGAGGGAGGGAGGGAGGAGGGAGGGAGGGAAGGGAAGGGAGGGAAGGAAGGGAGGGAGGGAGGGAGGGAGGGAGGGAGGGAGGGAGGGAGGTGGAAGCGCCACTATTACACTGCTTGTTCCTATCCAGACCCTTCAGGTCACACGCACCACACCGTCTAAGACCTTGACCTTTACCCTTTGTGTGTGATGTCATCCCCAGCCTGTGCTCAGCGATAGGCTGCTGCTGCTGTCGTTCCTGGAGAAGAGTCAGGTGTGTGTTGTCTATCTGAACAGGAAGAACCAGGGATCACCTGACACCAGCCACCGACTGGAGAAACTCTCTCCATCAGAATTCAAGGTACAGTACACACACACTGCACACACATACACTATATATACAAAAGTATGTGGACACCCCTTCCAAATTAGCGGATTCGGCAATTTCAGCCACACCCGTTGCTGACAGGTGTATAAAATCGAGCACACAGCCATGCAATCTCCATAGACAAACATTGGCAGTAGAATGGCCTTACTGAAGAGCTCAGTGACTTTCAACGTGGCACCGTCATAGGATGCCACCTTTCCAACAAGTCAGTTTGTCTAATTTCTGCCCTGCTAGTGCTGCCCTGGTCAACTGTAAGTGCTGTTATTGTGAAGTGGAAACGTCTAAGAGCAACAGCGGCTCAGCCTTGAAGTGGTAGGCCACACAAGCTCACAGAACGGGACCGCCGAGTGCTGAAGCGCATAGTGCATAAATATCGTCTGTCATCGGTTGCAACACTCAGTACCGAATTCCAAACTGCCTCTGGAAGCAACATCAGCACAATAACTGTTTGTCGGGAGTTTCATGAAATGGGTTTCCATGGCTGAACAGCTGCACACAAGCCTAAGATCAGTGGAAACGCGATCTCTGAAGTGATGAATCACGCTTCACCATCTGGCAAGTCCGATGGACGAATCTGAGTTTGGCGGATGCCAGGAGAACGCTACCTGCCCCAATGCATAGTGCCAACTGTCAAGTTTGGTGGAGGAGGAATAATGGTCTGGGGCTGTTTTTCATGGTTCAGGCTAGGTCCCTTAGTTCCAGTGAAGGGAAATCTTAACGCTACAGCATACAATGACATTCTAGACGGTTCTGTGCTTCCAACTTTGTGGCAACAGTTTGGGGAAGGCCCTAGCGAGGTCCATACAGAAATGGTTTGTCGAGATCGGTGTGGAAGAATTGGACTGGCTTGCACAGAGCCCTGACTTCAATCCCATCGAACACCTTTGGGATGAATTGGAACAACGACCGCGAGCCAGGCCTAATCGCCCAACATCAGTGCCCGACATCACAAATGCTCTTGTGGCTGAATGGAAGCAAGTCCCCGCAGCGATGTTCCAACATCTAATGGAAAAGCCTTCCCAGAAGAGTGGAGGCTGTTATAGCAGCAAAGGGGGACCAACTCTATATTGATGCCCATGATTTTAGAATGAGATGTTCGACAAGCAGGTGTCCACATACTTTTGGTCATGTACTATACCAGCAGTATGGTGAGACCCCTATACCAGCAGTATGGTGAGACCACTATACCAGCAGTATGGTGAGACCACTATACCAGCAGTATGGTGAGACCACTATACCAGCAGTATGGTGAGACCACTATACCAGCAGTATGGTGAGACCACTATACCAGCAGTATGGTGAGACCACTATACCAGCAGTATGGTGAGACCACTATACCAGCAGTATGGTGAGACCACTATACCAGCAGTATGGTGAGACCACTATACCAGCAGTATGGTGAGACCACTATACCAGCAGTATGGTGAGACCACTATACCAGCAGTATGGTGAGACCACTATACCAGCAGTATGATGAGACCACTATACCAGCAGTATGGTGAGACCCCTATACCAGCAGTATGGTGAGACCACTATACCAGCAGTATGGTGAGACCACTATACCAGCAGTATGGTGAGACCACTATACCAGCAGTATGGTGAGACCACTAACCAGCGTATGGGAGACCACTATACCAGCAGTATGGTGAGACCACTATACCAGCAGTATGGTGAGACCACTATACCAGCAGTATGGTGAGACCACTATACCAGCAGTATGGTGAGACCACTATACCAGCAGTATGGTGAGACCACTATACCAGCAGTATGGTGAGACCACTATACCAGCAGTATGGTGAGACCACTATACCAGCAGTATGGTGAGACCACTATACCAGCAGTATGGTGAGACCACTATACCAGCAGTATGGTGAGACCACTATACCAGCAGTATGGTGAGACCACTATACCAGCAGTATGGTGAGACCCCTATACCAGCAGTATGGTGAGACCACTATACCAGCAGTATGGTGAGACCACTATACCAGCAGTATGGTGAGACCACTATACCAGCAGTATGGTGAGACCACTATACCAGCAGTATGGTGAGACCACTATACCAGCAGTATGGTGAGACCACTATACCAGCAGTATGGTGAGACCCTATACCAGCAGTATGGTGAGACCACTATACCAGCAGTATGGTGAGACCACTATACCAGCAGTATGGTGAGACCACTATACCAGCAGTATGGTGAGACCACTATACCAGCAGTATGGTGAGACCCCTATACCAGCAGTATGGTGAGACCACTATACCAGCAGTTAGAACCCCGATGTCCTCAGTCTTTTCTCTCTGATATTGTTTGTGGTGCTGTTTAAAGTCGTTTGTCTATCTACCCCTCCATTATTAATGTGGGTGGGTGGTTTGGGGTTGTTATTTTGGAAATGAGCATATTTTGGGGATGTGCCGCCACGCTCTGCGGGCCACAACGCTGAGGCCTCTGTAATGAGCTCTCGTGGTGCTTGGGGGGAACACACGCTCACACACACACATACACACACACAACACACACACACACACACACACACACACACACACACACACACACATACACACACACACACTCACCATGCCTGATGAGCAGAGCTATCGCTGCCACAGCAAATACACACACACACGTCTCACCACCCCCACACACCCGTCCCCTCACACACCCACACCGAGCCCCAATGACACAGACAGGGTGATATTGCATGTCTTTTGTGTTCCTCAGATCATTGTCTGAGCCATTTCAAATAGTATTTCATTGAGCTTTATCTGCTGGACTGAACACACAATGGAGGTGCAAACA
Source organism: Coregonus sp. 'balchen' (assembly GCA_902810595.1). Classification (NCBI taxonomy): domain Eukaryota; kingdom Metazoa; phylum Chordata; class Actinopteri; order Salmoniformes; family Salmonidae; genus Coregonus; species Coregonus sp. 'balchen'. The sequence continues at coordinate 34,741,489 of LR778289.1, forward strand.
GAGTCTATTCACACACACAAACACACAAACAAACAAACATGACTAGACTATTCACTACAGCACTGCTATAGGCATGGGACAAGTAGAGGGGGATATATGGATGGAGAGAGAGAGAGAGAGAGAGAGGAGAGGGGGATATAGGGATGGAGGAGAGAGAGAGGAGAGGGGGATATAGGGATGGAGGAGAGAGAGAGGAGAGGGGGATATAGGGATGGAGGAGAGAGAGAGAAGAGGGGGATATAGGGATGGAGGAGAGAGAGAGAAGAGGGGGGGGATATAGGGATGGAGGAGAGAGAGAGGAGAGGGGGATATAGGGATGGAGGAGAGAGGAGAGGAGAAGAGGGGGATATAGGGATGTAGGAGAGAGAGAGGAGAGGGGATATAGGGATGGAGGAGAGAGAAGAGGGGGATATAGGGATGGAGGAGAGAGATAGAAGAGGGGGATATAGGGATGGAGGAGAGAGAAGAGGGGGATATAGGGATGGAGGAGAGAGAGAGGAGAGGGGGATATAGGGAGAGAGGAGAGGGGGATATAGGGATGGAGGAGAGAGAAGAGGGGGATATAGGGATGGAGGAGAGAGAGAGAAGAGGGGGATATAGGGATGGAGGACAGCGAGAGGAAAGGGGGGTATAGGGATGGAGGAGAGAGAGAGGAGAGGGGGATATAGGGATGAAGGAGAGAGGGAGAGGAGAGGGGGATATAGGGATGGAGGAGAGGGGGGTATAGGGATGGAGGAGAGAGAGAGAGAGAGGAGAGGGGGATATAGGGATGGAGGAGAGATAGAAGAGGGGGATATAAGGATGGAGGAGAGAGAGAGAAGAGGGGGATATAGGGATGGAGGAGAGAGAGAGAAGAGGGGGATATAGGGATGAAATATCGTCAGAAGAGAAGAGGGCAAGAGTACTCGTGTACTTGAAGAATGAATAAATAAACTAATAAATTGACCCATAAATAAATGAAGGAATACTTAAATAAACCCACAAACACATGGATTAACAGACAATCAACTAAGTACTAATGGATGTCAAAACAACACGTATCTCTTAACCCTATTCCCTCTATCCTCCCCCCTCCTTTTTGTCTCTCCGTCTCCTCCCTCCACCCTCTTCCCTCTATCCTCCCCCCTCCTTTTTGTCTCTCTGTTTCCTCCCTCCACCCTCTTCCCTCTATCCTCCCCCATCCTTTTCGTCTCTACGTTTCCTCCCTCCACCCTCTTCCCTCTATCCTCCTTGCTTTCCCATCTTTTCTTCTTCTGGTGTTTGCTGGTCAGCAATAATCAAAACCACTTTCTGGGGGATTAGCTAGCAGCCTGTTTTTCTAGCTTAGCCCAGTGGACCAGGGCTGGGTTGTACCATCCAGTGGACCAGGGCTGGGCTGTACCATCCAGGGGGGCTAGGGGGTAGGGGAGGGGGGGTCAGGGGAAGGGGATTCCCTTATCAGGCCCCTGCTTCTGGAGCCAGACGTACAGCAGGAGCGATTGCTTTCAGAGCCCCCTTGTCCCGCCCCGCGTAGCCTTCCCGTGCCCCAACAAAAGCCTGCTAGTAATGTGATAATGCCAGGGTTAGCGGTTAGCTTAGCGCCGCCACGTAGCGCTAAGGACTGGAGCGCGAGCGGAGGGGCGTGCATAACCAAGAAGTCTCATCCAAAGAAATGGATGATCTTTGTTGTGACTGAAATCACACTTTGCTTCGAACGTTAAAAACGGGGGGTTGATACGTCAGGGGTAAGAAAGGGTCTTTGATGATGTGACTTGTATTGTCTGTATTCTACAACATTTGGGATGGAGAGAAAATGAGAGAGAGGAAAAAGAGAGGGAGGGAGAGAGAGAGAGAATGAGGTATAGGGAGAGAGACGGATGGATGTGGAGGGAGGGAGGGAGGGAGGGAGAGAGGGAGGGAGAGAGAGATGGTTTCTTGTGGCCTGACATTAGCTTTCTCTTCCCCTCTCCTCTCCACAGTCAACATCAGAGGGAAAGAAATCCCTGCAATTGTAGAGCTGCCACTATTGTGTGTGTGGAAAGGTGTTAGGCGGCGCCGGCTGGGCAGGCGTGTGTAGTAACGGTATCTCCCTCTCTCTAGGTGGTGTGTGTGGAGGTGCGTGGCTCCGCGGGGCGCAGGCAGGGCAGACGTGTGGGTCTGAACTGTCTCCAGGACGTAGCAGTGTGTTGGTGGTCCCTGGCTAACACTAATGAAGAACTGTGGCCCTGGACCCCTAGCCATACACACACTGAGAGGGACAACCTAGTGCTACTGAGCTGCTCCAGTACCGAGGGCCTCAAGGTTAACACACACACACTCACCTCAAATGTATTTACACATTGAAGCTAATGTCACCTTTTATTTGAGGCAGTTTTCATACATATCTGTTTTACCGTTTAGAAATTAAAGCACTTTATGTATCTAGTCCTTCCATTTGAAGAGTGTGTTACAGTAGTCAAACGTGTAGTATTCAGGGGACGAGGAGAGGGAAGGGAGAAACCAATGCCTGTATCAACATGATAGAGCATCTCTGGCATGATCTCTTCAACATGATAGAGCATCTCTGGCATGATCTCTTCAACATGATAGAGCATCTCTGGCATGATCTCTTCAACATGATAGAGCATCTCTGGCATGATCTCTTCAACATGATAGAGCATCTCTGGCATGATCTCTTCAACATTATAGAGCATCTCTGGCATGATCTCTTCAACATGATAGAGCATCTCTGGCATGATCTCTTCAACATTATAGAGCATCTCTGGCATGATCTCTTCAACATTATAGAGCATCTCTGGCATGATCTCTTCAACATTATAGGCACTCTGGCCATGACTCTTACATTATAGAGCATCTCTGTCATGATCTCTTCAATAATATCACACACACACAACCTCTTCAATAATAGAGGGGCCTTTAATGATAAAGAAGAGATGCTCCAGTGGTCAGGGTTAAAGGCACAATCCCCCTCCATCACTCGTAACTCGTAGAACTAACAACCCCCCCTCACATAATGATCACCCCTCTCAAAGAATCCATCCATACCCTCCTCTCTCTCTCTCTCCTCTCTTCATCCTCCTCTCTCTCTCTCTCTCTCTCTTGTTCTTGCTCTTTGTTGTCTGTCATCTTTTCTCTCTTTCCATCTCTTTTCCAGAACAATCCTTACACGCGGTCACACGGTGTGTGTGTGTGTGCACGTGTCTGTGTGTGGATGGGATTTGGGAATGGTGCATTAGCCATCTCAAGGGTGGCGTCTTACAGTGTGTTCTACGCCATCTCCTAAAACAAGGGGAACTAACTAAGCAGTTGATGTGACTTTACGGTGGTCGTGTGTACGAGCATGCCTGTCTGCTTCCTCCTCTCAGCCCCTGTGTGTGTGTCACCTCCCAGCCCCTGTGATAACCCTATGTGACCTGTTTCCGTGGCAACCTGCGTAGGAGTAACGTACCATCGCCGAAAAGCAGACGGAGAAACCCAAATTACCAAATGAACACGGCTTAAGCCCTGGCGCCTCGCACCTCCTGTAAACGTATGTAAATATGCACCAGTATAGAGAAGAGGAGGGAGGAAGAGCGTCGCCAATCACATGAAAACAAAATGCTAAAGAACAGGGAAGGAGAGAAAAAAATGAATATTGAAATCATCAAAGCAGATGCTGTCGTACGCTTTTCTGCTTGTTTAGGAACGCTCTCTGCACTCGTTTATCACACTCCTCCTTCACCTAGTTATTTTATGTTTTCCCCTCCTCCCTCCTTGGTTTTAAAAGAACATTAAAGTCCCCTCTCTTGCATCGTTTCTCTAATGAAAGTGTTTGTTGTCATTTTTCAGATGCGAGGTGTAAAATGAAGTGTGTGTGCTTTCGCGTGCGTACGTGCGTGCGTTTTGATGGCGTGGTGTGAAATTAAACAAGCAGTTTATTTAAGAGGTGTGGAGAGAATCAAACACTCAGAGCTCATCTGAGAAGACTACGGAGAAGAGAGCCAGGGACTTCAATCACTTCAAGCTCATATATACGTTTCTTTTGTTCGGCCAGATATCTGCCATGCTAAGCCTATTTAACACTCGCTCCAGACATTTAAAAGCCTGATTCCTGTTCCCTATGTGGTCTTAGTTCTATACAACATGAGAAATATGATTTATGATTTATTTAACATTTAGTTAACATTTGAAATGATTCTTGGAATTTCTGTGAAAAAAAGAAGGAAACCACTTTTTTTATTTCATGTCTGTTTTGCGTTCAGTGTGTGTGTGTGTGTGTGGGGGGGGGGTTCTATGTGTGTGTCTCTCTGTGTCTGTGTTTTGTTGTCCAGTTATGTCTCTAAGAAGTTTCTCCTCTGTTGTTTGATCTAAATGTGTGATTCCACCCAAATTATGAATGAATTATTCCAGACATGGATATCCATTCCTCCCTACATGGTGTCTCTAGATGACAACAAACACATGACTTCAAGAATAAAACAGAACTCACACATTTTACTGAACATGGGACTATATAGTTATTTATTTAGACACCTAACAAATGATGAAACTCAATCAAAGGACAACAGCATGGTTTCCTAAATATAGAAATATAGAACAAAACCTTTCATGAATTACTTAGATTAATGGCCTAGTATTTGCTGTAATGTAACAATTTGTGTTATGATTTCAGATTTTCAGAAGAGCTCTTAGATTTGTGAAAACACCCAGGGGTGAGGTCTAGACAGTGCTATACAGTCTTACAACTACGTAGTGAGTGTGTGTGTGTGTTCGTGCCCATGTGTGTATACGTGTTGACTTTGTCTAACCGTACCTACCTTTACCTCCCAAACTTCTTCATTGACTTTGTCTAACCGTACCTACCTTTACCTCCCAAACTTCTTCATTGACTTTGTCTAACCGTACCTACACTAGTTTACCTCCCACTTCTTCATTGACTTTGTCTAACCGTACCTACCTTTACCTCCCAAACTTCTTCATTGACTTTGTCTAACCGTACCTACCTTTACCTCCCAAACTTCTTCATTGACTTTGTCTAACCGTACCTACCTTTACCTCCCAAACTTCTTCATTGACTTTGTCTAACCGTACCTACCTTTACCTCCCAAATTTCTTCATTGACTTTGTCTAACCGTACCTACCTTTACCTCCCAAACTTCTTCATTGACTTTGTCTAACCGTACCTACCTTTACCTCCCAAACTTCTTCATTGACTTGCTAACCTACCTACCTTACCTCCCAAACTCTTCATGACTTTGTCTAACCGTACCTACCTTTACCTCCACAAACTTCTTCATTACTTGTCCTAACCGTCCTACCTTACCCTCCCACGTCTTGCACTGACTTTCTACTGTACTACTTGACCGAAATACATCCCCTCACCTCTCCCTCCCCTCTCCCTCCACCCCTCACCCTCTCACCCCCTCCCTCCCCTCTCCCTCCACCCTTCACCCTCTCCCTCCCCCCCTCACTCCCTTCCCTTACATCCCTCCCTGATCCCTCCTTCACTCCGTCTCTGCCCCTGTCTTTCTGTGCTCTGTGAGCTGTGTAATTGTCTGTGTGAGGCCCGGTGCTGTGAACAAGGGGCCAGGCTCTCAGCTGGCCCCGCCCCTGTTCTCTTCCATGACCGGGGAAGGAGAGGAGAACAATAGTTTGGACCAATCACTGAAATAGACAGGAGGAGTCCCAAACCTACTTACTAGGGAGGAGACGGTCTCCCTACCAACGAATGAGGGAGGTCGTGCTCTCCCTCTCTCTTTTCTGTCTCTGTTTGTGTCTCTCTCTCTCCCTTCTCTTTTCTCTCTCTCTCTCTGTTCTGTCTCGGTTTGTGTCTTTCTCTCTCTCTCTATTTTCTGTCTGTTGTGTTTTATGTGATGATGCACAGCCCCTGGTCTATAGTGATGTTGGGGGAGTCCCCACTCCTGACCTTGGGTGTTGCGTGTTAGTGTGGCAGAGCAGAGGAGATGATCTGGTTGTATCCCCTCACTGGGTTTCTTAGGGGCTTGCAGTATGTCCCTGAGAAACTCCTATCCCTACTCCTATCCTTACTCCTACTCCTATCCCTACTCCTACCCCTATTCCTACCCCTACCCTTACTCCTACCCATACGCTATCCCTACTCCTACTTCTATCCCTACTCCTACCCCTACTCCTATCCCTACTCCTATCCCTACCCCTACTCATACCCCTAGTCCTATCCCTACTCCTATCCCTACTTCTACTCCTATCCCTACTCCTACCCCTATTCCTATCCCTACTCCTACCCATACGCTATCCCTACTCCTACTTCTATCCCTACTCCTACCCCTACTCCTATCCCTACTCCTATCCCTACCCCTACTCATACCCCTAATCCTATCCTTACTCCTATCCCTACCCCTACCCCTACTCCTACCCATACGCTATCCCTACTCCTACTCCTATTCCTACCCCTACCCCTACTCAAATCCCTACCCCTACTCCTATCCCTACCCCTACTCATACCCCTAGTCCTATCCCTACTCCTATCCCTACTTCTACTCCTATCCCTAGTCCTATCCCTACTCCTACTCCCATCACTACTCCTATCCTTACTCCTATCCCTACTCCTACGCCTATCCTTACTCCTATCTCTACTCCTATCACTACTCCCACCCCTACTCCGATCCCACCCCTACCCATCCCACCCTACTCGCTATCCCTACTAATGTACTACTCCTATCCTACCCTTCCCTACCCCTACTCCGACCCTACGCCTACGTCCAGCACACTCCAGTCCACTCCACCCGACTCCTACCCACACACACTCCAGCACTGACGCCACCCACTCCGAGCCCGACCCCGACGCAACCCCGAGGCCGACCCTACGCCAGCCCTACTCGAGATCCGATCCCACGCCTAGCCCTACTCCGTATCCATCCCTACTCCTACCCCTACTCATATCCCTACCCCTACTCCTATCCCTACTCCTATCTCTACCCCTACTCATACCCCTAGTCCTATCCCTACTCCTATCCCTACTTCTACTCCTATCCCTACTCCTATCCATACTCCTACTCCCATCACTACTCCCATCACTACTCCTATCCCTACTCCTATCCCTACTCCTATCCCTACTCATATTTCTACTCCTATCCCTACTCCTACTCCTATCACTACTCCCATCACTACTCCTATCCCTACTCCTACGCCTATCCCTACTCCTATCCCTACTCCTATCCCTACTCCTACGCCTATCCCTACTCCTATCCCTACTCTTATCACTACTCCTATTTCTACTCCTATCCCTACTCCTACTCCTATCACTACCCCCATCACTACTCCTATCCCTACTCCTACTCCTATCCCTACTCCTACTCCTATTCCTACTCCTATCCCTACTCCTATCCCTACTCCTACTCCTATTCCTACTCCTATTCCTACTCCTACTCCTACCCCTACTCCTATCCCTACTCCTACTCCTATTCCTACTCCTATCACTACTCCTACTCCTACTCCTACTCCTATCCCTACTCCTATTCCAACGTCCTATGTCCTTGTACCTGGTGGTGCCAGCACTCCATGTTGACACAGTGTGTGTGGCTGTCTGAGAAGGGGCAGGGGTGAGGTGGTGAGATGTGGTTTATGGGGCCAGCAGTGTGTGTGGAGGGGAGGTGTGGCTACCAGCTAGTCCTATTGAGGAGTGTGTGTGGAGGGGAGGTGTGGCTACCAGCTAGTCCTATTGAGGAGTGTGTGTGGAGGGGAGGTGTGGCCACCAGCTAGTCCTATTGAGGAGTGTGTGTGGAGGGGAGGTGTGGCTACCAGCTAGTCCTATTGAGGAGTGTGTGTGGAGGGGAGGTGTGGCTACCAGCTAGTCCTATTGCGGTGGCATCGGGGATTTGAAGGGCGGTGATAGTCAGGGTAAGAACTAAGAGGTGTGGTGATAAGTGTAGCCTAGGTGTGTGAGAGAGAGTGTACGTGTGAGTGTAAGGCCGCGTGAAGCTGAAGCGTGTGTGTGTGTGTGTGTGTGTGTGTGTGTGTGTGTGTGTGTGTGTGTGTGTGTGTGTGTGTGTGTGTGTGTGTGTGTGTGTGTGTGAAGTGTGAGACCCAGCCCTGCAGTGGGGGCAGTACCCAGAGAACGGGGGTCCGTGGCTGGAGCAGGTGTGGCTCACCATGAGGCTGGCAAAATGCCAACCCACCACCCTCCCCCTTAACCTCCGCCTCTCACACACACACAGTCTTAAGCACACACACACATACTCTTTCACTTTCTGTGCTGTCAGCACCTCACCCCCTCCCTAAAATCCTCCCCCTCACCGCCCCTCTCCCCGTCTCTCCTCCCCCGCCCACCCCCCGGGGTGCAAGCAGGAGCTGGCTCGAGGGGATTATGGGTAGAAAAAAAGGGAGCCTAAAACAGTCATCTGTTTCCTTCCTGCTGTATTCCCAAATGGCACCTTATTCCCTATTTAGTGCACTACTTTTGTCCAGGGCCCATAGGGGGGCCCAAAGGGCTCTGGTCAAAAGTAGTGCACTATAATAGGGTGCCATTTGGGATGCAAACCTGCCTAAGTCCCTTTTTGGAGGAGCCTGCCAAACTCCCGGCTTTGCTTTATTTTGCTCCAGGCAGGCAGGGAGGCAGATAGGGAGGGAGGCAGATAGGGAGGGAGAGACAGGCAGGCAGGGAGGGAGACAGGCAGGGAGGCAGATAGGGAGGGAGGGAGACTGGCAGGGAGGGAGATAGGGAGGGAGACAGGCAGGGAGGCAGATAGGGAGGGAGACAGGCAGGGAGGCAGATAGGGAGGGAGACGGGCAGGGAGGCAGATAGGGAGGGAGGGAGACTGGCAGGGGAGGAGACAGGGAGGGAGGGAGACTGGCAGGGGAGGAGACAGGCAGGGAGGGAGACAGGCAGGGAGGCAGATAGGGAGGGAGATAGGGAGGGAGACAGGCAGGGAGGCAGATAGGGAGGGAGGGAGATTGGCAGGGAAGGAGACAGGCAGGGAGGGAGACAGGCAGGGAGGCAGATAGGGAGGGAGACAGGCAGGGAGGCAGATAGGGAGGGAGGGAGACTGACAGGGAGGGAGACAGGCAGGGAGGGAGACTGACAGGCAGGGAGGGAGGGAGGGAGGGAGAGAGACAGGGAGGGAGGGAGACAGATAGTGAGGGAGGGAGGGAGGGAGGGAGGGAGACAGGACGGGAGGGAGGGAGAGAGGACAGACCTCTTCTGTCTATCCATCTAAATGAATTACAGTCAGCCTGTCCCTGTAGCTACACGACACCCACAGCCCTATTGTTTGTGTTGTGGTGTTCTGTACCCACAGCCCTATTGTTTGTGTGGCAGTGTTCTGTACCCACAGCCTATTGTTTGTGTGGCAGTGTTCTGTACCCACAGCCCTATAGTTTGTGTGGCAGTGTTCTGTACCCACATCCCTGTTGTTTGTGTTGCAGTGTTCTGTACCCACAGCCCTATTGTTTGTGTTGTGGTGTTCTGTACCCACAGCCCTATTGTTTGTGTTGTGGTGTTCTGTACCCACAGCCCTATTGTTTGTGTTGTGGTGTTCTGTACCCACAGCCCTATTGTTTGTGTTGCGGTGTTCTGTACCCACAGCCCTATTGTTTGTGTTGTGGTGTTCTGTACCCACAGCCCTATTGTTTGTGTGGCAGTGTTCTGTACCCACAGCCCTATTGTTTGGGTGGCAGTGTTCTGTACCCACAGCCCTATTGTTTGTGTTGTGGTGTTCTGTACCCACAGCCCTATTGTTTGGGTGGCAGTGTTCTGTACCCACAGCCCTATTGTTTGTGTTGTGGTGTTCTGTACCCACAGCCCTATTGTTTGGGTGGCAGTGTTCTGTACCCACAGCCCTATTGTTTGTGTTGTGGTGTTCTGTACCCACAGCCCTATTGTTTGTGTTGTGGTGTTCTGTACCCACAGCCTATTGTTTGTGTTGTGGTGTTCTGTACCCACAGCCCTATTGTTTGTGTTGTGGTGTTCTGTACCCACAGCCCTATTGTTTGTGTGGCAGTGTTCTGTACTCACAGCCTATTGTTTGTGTTGTGGTGTTCTGTACTCACAGCCTATTGTTTGTGTTGTGGTGTTCTGTACTCACAGCCTATTGTTTGTGTTGTGGTGTTCTGTGTCAAAAGGTTACCGACTTTCTGTCGTTTGTGGGATTCAATTCAATACAACTTTATTTGTCCCCTTAGGGCAATTTACACACCTAGGCAGTGGTATTGTTTGTTGTTTAGTGTGTATGCCAAGTAAACTTGTAGGAAATGCGCCAGGAAAACATTTGTGACCTTGAATTGAATGGAGAACTTATCATTGACTTGCTTGATTGACACTCCATCTCTAGAGGGTGTAGTAAAGCTCTGCTGTTATTGTAGTCTCTCTCTTCTCTCTTCATCCCCTGTCCTCTGTCTACCACTCTGTTTTTCTCCTGCTCAGTCTAACCCTTCTTTCTCTCACACACTGTCCCTCTTCCTCTCTCTCTCTATCTCACTCTCCCCTCCCTCCCCCCCATCTCTCTCTCCCCTCCCTCTCCCCCCCAGGTGCTCAGCTCCATGCGTACCGAGGGTGACCCGTTGGACCTCCGCTTCAGTCTCATGCAGCCCTACCAGCTTCTGTCCGTGGAGCTGCCTGAAGGACCCCAACAAGGATCCCACACCACCACCACCGGGACGTCCTGGGCAGACGCCTGCGTGTACGAGTGTGCCCGTGGCCGCCTCCATCGTCTCTCGGCGACCCGTATCCCCCTCTCCTCGCGCCCCGTCTCCTGCTCCCGCCACCCCTCCTCGACCACCCTGCTACTGGGCCTCAGCGACTCCTCTCTGGTCCTCTACGATGAGAGGAGAGGGGTGTCGCTGCTCGCCCCCTGCCCCATACCGCCCGTCCTGATGGCCTGGCACCCTGCAGGGGGGGTGGTGGTGGTGGGGGGAGGCCAAGGGGAGCTGATGACCCTGGATGTGGCCTTGGCTCCCCTAGGTAGAAACAACTTTTATTTTTAAAGGCCAGCACTCACTTTTCCCCCTTTTATTAGCATTTTGTATGTTTTATTGAATAGAGGAGAGACAGTGGGAAAGATGGGTAGAGAGTGTGTCACAAAGGCAGTGGGCCGGATTCGAACCAATTCCGACACCGGCATACATGTGTGCTGCAGGCGAATGCACTGACCTCTAGACCACAACATTCACTTGAATATAAGTTGCAATTGAAGCTTTGTTTTACCATGTCTTAGTAGACCACGTAGTGTCAAACATCTCAGCTGGCACCTTCCTCAGTGGGCGTGGTGCATATGAGACACACCTGAATGGCCTTTCTGTAATAGTCAGACACGGCCCCCATACAATGTTGCAGCTTCATTATGTTACAATATACCTTTATTTATACATAATAAAAAAATACTGTCTATTTTCAAATAGGGCTTTACGTTTTCTGTAATTCTTTGTTGTTGAGACATTTTGTGTGTGAAATAACACTTTAAATAAATGTTTAATTTGATTGATTCATTATTTGTAATGATTTTGCTCCTCTAGGGTTGACCCTGGTGGGAGAGGACCCAGCCCCAGCCACCACCACTCTGAGGCTGACCCAGCATCTGCGCTGTCCTGGGGGGCTGGAGGGGCTGCAGTGGGCTGGGGGGACGGGGCTGGATGGAGGGGGAGAGGGAGTGGATACACTGATGCTGGCTTTCCACGGAGGACCACTGGCCGCACTGAGATTCAGACTGGGTGAGTGGAGAGTACAGTACCATGTGAAACAACACACACATTTCCAAGTATGACCTCTGTCTCGCTCTGTCTGTCTCTCTTTGTCTCGCTCTCTCTCTCATGCGCACACTCACACACACAAACACACTCTTAACACAAGGGTGGCAAATCCTCCTCCTGGAGAGCTACCCCATATCTGTATGCAGGCTTTTGCTCCAGCCCTACACAAACACATCCTCAGCCAATCAAGGTCCTGATGAAAAGCTGATTAATAGAATTAGGTGTAACATTGTGGGGCTGAAACAAAACCCTGCACTCCCTGTATCTCTACCTCTCCAGAAAGAGGTGTAACAGTGTGGGGCTGAAACAAAACCCTGCACTCCCTGTATCTTTACCTCTCCAGGAAGGAGGGTTGGTTGGCTGGCCACCTCTGCCCTAACATCCATCCTGCTTAGTGGTATTAAAGGAGATCAGAAGTCCCATCCCCTTTCCTGTTTTATATTGCATTGAATGTAAGGACAGAGACAGGAGAGGTCTAGACGGGACTCAAACGTCGCCAGGTGGTAAGGTAACCTAAATGTGGTCCTGAGTTGTGAGCACTACCACTGGACCATTCTCCAGCACCACTTCCATACTGCTGAGGGAGGTTAATTTGTGTAGTGCTGGAACAAAACCCTGCATACCTACTATCTCTTTAGGGGGAGCATTGGCCACATACATCCATACAGTCTCTCTCTCATACACACACGCACAGACACACACACACACACACACACACACACACACACACACACAGTGTTGGCTACATCAACCCCTGCATCCGTACTGTTAGCGTTTAGGGAAGTTCATTTGTGGGTCAGTTGGTTGGCGAGGGCAACCCGAAGGAGTCATAGCTCGTAGAGGTTATTCAATAATCGCCCCTGGGCCATGGGCCCCCACAAGTGCATTCTGGGATGCATTTTTCCAATAAATCGTTTACAGTGGCTTTGTCCCCTGGGGCCCTTAGATAAAGTTTGCCAATCAAAACGTTCCTGCCGAGGAGGAGAGGAGCACGTCTCTTAATTGTTGTGACTTTGGAAGGAGATGCGATGTGACACTGTCATAAGAAAATGATGTGTGGGGGTGGGTTGGCAGGGTGTATGGAACTGTGTGTGTGTAGTGGGGGGGGGGTTGTATGTGTGAGTGTGTGTGTAGGGAAGTGTGTGTGTGTGTGTGTGTGTGGAGAGGTGTGTGTGTGTTGTGTGTGTGTGTGTGTGTGTGTGTGTGTGTGTGTGTAGAGAGGTGTGTGTGTGTGTGTGTAGAGAGGTGTGTGTGCGTGTGGAGAGGTGTGTGTGTGTGTGTGTGCGTGTGGAGAGGTGTGTGTGTGTGCGTGTAGAGAGGTGTGTGTGTGTGCGTGTGGAGAGGTGTGTGTGTGTGTGTGTGCGTGTGGAGAGGTGTGTGTGTGTGTGTGTGTGTGTGTGTGTGCGTGTGGAGAGGTGTGTGTGTGCGTGTAGAGAGGTGTGTGTGTGTGTAGAGAGGTGTGTGTGTGCGTGTAGAGAGGTGTGTGTGTGTGTGTAGAGAGGTGTGTGTGCGTGTGCGTGCGTGTGGAGAGGTGTGTGTGTGTGCGTGTGTGTGTGTGCGTGTGTGTGTGTGTGTGTGTAGAGAGGTGTGGTGTGTGGTGTGTGCGTGCTTGCGTGCGGGTTCAGACAATAGCCTCCTCTGATCGTCTGCCAAGGTTTTGATGAAGAAAGTAACCGTTCGTCTTTCTGCGATGATAATTCTCGCCAACGTGTGTGTGTGTTCACTCACACTCGTTCTTCTCTCTCTCTCTCTGTTTGTCTTCCTGCTTGTTTAGCGTTCCTCCTTTTCTTTATTGACTCAATTCATTAGGTCTGCTACATGGGGGAGGGAGGGGGAGGGAGGGGGGGAGAGAGAGGAGGAGGGAGGGAGGGATGGGGGTAGTGAGAGGAGGAGGAGGGAGGGATGGGGGTAGTGAGAGGAGGAGGAGGGAGGGAGGGAGGGAGGGAGGGGGGTAGTGAGTGAGTGAGTTGGAAGCGGTGAGAAAGAAAGACAAGAAAGACTTGGCCTGCATCCAGGTTTTTTCATTTTCTTCTCTTCCAGAGGAGGAGGCCCTCCCTCTTGCTTCCCTCTGCCTGCCAGAGTTATCTCATCTGGGCACACGTTTGCCGGGGCTGGGGCTGCTCGGGGAGAGGCTACGGAAGGGCAGCTTGGTGCGTGCCGTGCATCACACGGCCTCTAAAAGAGAAATAAAGAGAAGAGTAAGAGAGGAGAAACGTGTTTACATAGTGACTCAAACTCCACGTCCGAACCGCATCGTCGAGGATGTTGCTGTACATAGTGTTGACTCAAACTCCACGTCCGAACCGCATCGTCGAGGATGTTGCTGTACATAGTGTTGACTCAAACTCCACGTCCGAACCGCATCGTCGAGGATGTTGCTGTACATAGTGTTGACTCAAACTCCACGTCCGAACCGCATCGTCGAGGATGTTGCTGTACATAGTGTTGACTCAAACTCCACGTCCGAACCGCATCGTCGAGGATGTTGCTGTACATAGTGTTGACTCAAACTCCACGTCCGAACCGCACCGTCGAGGATGTTGCTGTGCATAGTGTTGACTCAAACTCCACGTCCGAACCGCACCGTCGAGGATGTTGCTGTACATAGTGTTGACTCAAACTCCACGTCCGAACCGCACCGTCGAGGATGTTGCTGTGCATAGTGTTGACTCAAACTCCACGTCCGAACCGCACCGTCGAGGATGTTGCTGTACATAGTGTTGACTCAAACTCCACGTCTCAACAGCATCATCAAGGATGTTGCTGCTGGTGTTGTTTTTGGTGCTGTGTTTTTAGTGCCTCTTTGCTGTTGATAAAAGGTTCCTTTCCTTTGTACTGAAAAGAGTGACACATAACATAATGTCAGTGTATTTACAGGAGGATTGGATTGATCCCTTACGAAAAAAGATTGCAGTCAGAGTGCAGTATAACTGCAGTACAATGCAGGATGCTGCAAATACTGCATCCAAAATAAGGTATTTTTTTACTGCAGTGGTTTTGCAGTGTAACTGCAGTTACAATGCAGTATAACTGAACACACACATTTAAATCATTGGAATTGGATGATAGGCGCCCAACCTGTTTGTGTCACTAGCACACTAGGGGTTAGGCTAGCTAGGGTGTTTGGTGTTTCACTAGCAGGCTAGGGGTTAGAATAGCTAGACTGTTTGGTGTTTCACTAGCAGGCTAGGGGTTAGAATAGCTAGACTGTTTGGTGTTTCACTAGCAGGCTAGGGGTTAGAATAGCTAGACTGTTTGGTGTTTCACTAGCAGGCTAGGGGTTAGAATAGCTAGACTGTTTGGTGTTTCACTAGCAGGCTAGGGGTTAGAATAGCAGACTGTTGGTGTTTCACTAGCAGGCTAGGGGTTAGAATAGCTAGACTGTTTGGTGTTTCACTAGCAGGCTAGGGGTTAGAATAGCCAGACTGTTTGGTGTTTCACTAGCAGACTAGGGGTTAGAATAGCTAGACTGTTTGGTGTTTCACTAGCAGGCTAGGGGTTAGAATAGCCAGACTGTTTGGTGTTTCACTAGCAGGCTAGGGGTTAGAATAGCTAGACTGTTTGGTGTTTCACTAGCAGGCTAGGGGTTAGAATAGCTAGACTGTTTTGGTGTTTCACTAGCAGACTAGGGGTTAGAATAGCTAGACTGTTTGGTGTTTCACTAGCAGGCTAGGGGTTAGAATAGCTAGACTGTTTGGTGTTTCACTAGCAGACTAGGGGTTAGAATAGCTAGACTGTTTGGTGTTTCACTAGCAGGCTAGGGGTTAGAATAGCCAGACTGTTTGGTGTTTCACTAGCAGGCTAGGGGTTAGAATAGCTAGACTGTTTGGTGTTTCACTAGCAGACTAGGGGTTAGAATAGCTAGACTGTTTGGTGTTTCACTAGCAGACTAGGGGTTAGTAATAGCTAGACTGTTTGGTGTTTCACTAGCAGACTAGGGGTTAGTATAGCTAGACTGTTTGGTGTGTTACTAGCAGGCTAGGGGTTAGAATAGCTAGACTGTTTGGTGTTTGTGTCACTAGCAGGCTAGTTTGTGCATGTGTGGTGAGACTTAGCAAGGCGCAGATGCTGACACACGGAACTCAGACCCCCCTCATATAGACACACACACATACATGCTCACACAGATCTCAGCTGATCTATTACCCACATTAGCAGAGTCTTTAGGGGATTTGATGGGTTTGCTAATTGCCAGCTTGTAATTTTAATTGGGACTAACAATCCCTCCCCGCTTCCCCCCTTCATTAAATTGATTAGACAATAAGGTGGTCGTCACTTTGCCCCCTGCCTCCTAATCGTCTGGCTACGTGCGCCCCCACCCCACCTCACACACACACACACACACAGACACACCTACATACACACTTAATCAATCAATCAACCAACTGTATTTATAAAGCCCTTTTTACATCAGCAGATGTCACAAAGTGCTACACAGAAACCCAGCCTAAAACCCCAAACAGCAAGCAATGCAGAAGCATGGTGTTTACACACATACCAACACACACAGACAGTAAGACAGAGTGACAGACCACACACAGACAGTAAGACAGAGTGACAGACCACACACAGACAGTAAGACAGAGTGACAGACCACACACAGACAGTAAGACAGAGTGACAGACCACACACAGACAGTAAGACAGAGTGACAGACCACACACAGACAGTTAAGACAGAGTGACAGACCACACACAGTCAGTAAGACAGAGTGACAGACCACACACAGACAGTAAGACAGAGTGACAGACCACACACAGACAGTAAGACAGAGTGACAGACCACACACAGACAGTAAGACAGAGTGACAGACCACACACAGTCAGTAAGACAGAGTGACAGACCACACACATAGGGGGGTCACCAAGGGCCAGATGGAGTCAGACACACAGTATGCTCACACACTGCACCACCTGTTAAACAACCTGCAGGCTGAGACTGTTGGGCACCTCTTAAGGCTGAGGGGGGTATAGTCTTAACAAAGTCTACAGGCCGTGTGAGTGAGTGAGTGAGTGAGTCAGAGACAGAGACAGAGACAGAGAGATGACTGCAGGTGATTGATAATGCATTTCTTCCCTGGGAGATTGAATGCAGGAGGATTATCTGACTGATGAATAATGAAATGAGAAGGTTTTGTGCTCTTAAACCCCAGGAGAGGGTTTGGTGTTTGTGTGTGGGTTTGGGGCATGGGGGGGGGGGGGGGGGGGTTAGGAAACGGGCGTGAGGGTGGGGGAGGAAAGGGCAGTGGAGGTGTGAGTTAAACGGGCCCCGTGGAGGTTGGATAAAGGGGGCAGGGGGGGGGGGGGAAACGGAGTGGAGGGATAAACGGGGAAAGGGGGGGTGAGTAAACGGGATGGGGGGGTGGGGAAGTAAAGGGGGGGGGTGGGTAAAAAGGGGGGGGGGCATGGGGGGTTTGAGAAAGGGGGAGTGGAGGGGGTTGTAAAGGGGGGGGTGGAGTGTGAGTAAACAGGGGGGGTGGTGGGGGGGGTTTTTTTTGGGGGGGTGAGTAAAAGGGCATGGAGGTGTGAAAACGGGCAGTGGAGGGGGGTGAGTAAAGGGCGTGGAGTTGAGAGTAAACGGCATGGGGGTGTGAGTAAAGGGCCCTAGGTGGGGAGTAAAGGGCGTGGGGGTGGGTAAAAAGGGGCATGGAGTGTGAAAGGGAAACGGCAGGGAGGTGTGAGTAAAGGCAGGGAGGGTGAGAGTAAACGGCAGTGGGGTTTTAAAATAAAGGGCAGGGGGGGTGAGTAAACGGCAGTGGAGGTGTGAGTAAAGGGCAGTGGGGGTGGAGTAAACGGACATGGAGGGTGAGAAAGGGGGGTAGGGGTGAGTAAAGGGGGGGTGGGTGTGAGAAACGGGCAGTGGGGGTGTGAGTAAAAAAGGAATGGAGGGGGTGAGGAAACGCCCGTGGAGGTGGGGTAAAGGGGGGTGGAGTGGAGAAAAGGGCAGTGGGGGTGGAGTAAAGGGGGGGGGGGTGTGAGGGAAAAGGGGAGTGGGGGTTGAGTAAAGGGCATGGGGGTGAGTAAACGGACAGTGGAGGTGTGAGGGGCTGGAGGTGGAAAAGGGGGGAGGGGAGGTGTGAGTAAACGGGCAGTGGAGGGAGGAAAAGGAAGTGGGGGTGTGAGGAAAGCCATGGAGGTGTGAGTAAACGGGCATGGGGTGTGAGTAAACGTGAGTGGAGTTGGAGTAAAAGGGCAGTGGAGGTTGAGAAAGGGCAGTGGAGGTGTAGTAAAGGGGGGTGGGGGGGTGAGTAAAGGGCATGGAGGTGGAGTAAACGGGGAGTGGAGGTGTGGTAAAGGGCAGTGGGGTGTGGTAAAGGGGGGAGTGGAGGTGGATAAACGGGCATGGAGGGTGAGTAAAGGGCAGTGGAGGTGTGATAAAAGGGGAGTGGGGTGTGGGTAAAAAGGGGAGTGGGGGTGAGAGGGAAACGGCGGGAGGTGTGGTAAAAAGGGAGTTGGGGGGTTGAGTAAAAAGGGCAGTGGAGGGGGAGTAAACGGACAGTGGAGGGGGTGAAATAAAAAGGGGGAGTGGGGGTGGGGGTAAACGGCATGAGGTTGTGGGGGTAAAGGCATGGAGGTGGAAATAAAAAGGGCAGGGAGGTGTGAGTAAAGGGCAGTGGAGGGGGAGAAACGAGTGGGGGTGTGAGTAAAGGGGGAGTGGGGTTGGAGTAAAGGGCGTGGGGTGTGAGTAAACGGGCAGTGGAGGGTGGAGGAACGGCAGTGGAGGGGTGAGGAAACCCCAATGGGGTGTGAGTAAAGGGATGGGGGTGTGAAATAAAGGGCATGGAGGGTGAGTAAAGGGCAGTGGAGTGTGAAGAAACGGGGAGTGGAGGTGGGAGTAAACGGGCTTGGGGGTGTGAGAAAAGGGCAGTGGAGGTGTGAGTAAAGGGGCAGTGGAGGTGTGAGGAAACGGGCAGTGGAGGTGTGAGTAAACAGGCAGTGGAGGTGTGAGTAAACGGGCGTGGAGGGGTTGAGTAAAGGGCAGTGGGTGTGAGTAAGGGCAGGGAGGTGTGGGGAAACGGCAGTGGAGGTAGGTAAACGGGCATGGAGGGGTGAGTAAAGGGAGTTGAGGTTGAGTAAAGGGGCAGTGGAGGGTAGTAAAAGGGCATGGAGGTGGAGTAACGGACAGTGGGGTGAGGTAAACGGGAATGGAGGTGTAGTAAAAGGGCATGGAGGTGTGAGTAAGGGGCAGTGGGGGGTGAAGTAAAGGGGAGTGGGGGTGTGAGTAAAGGGGGAGTGGGGGAGAGTAAATGGGCAGTGGAGGTGTGAGAGTAAACGGGCAGGGGGTGTGAGTAAAAGGCAGTGGGGGTGTGGAAAAGGGGGAGTGGAGGTGAGATAAAGCAGTGGGGTGTGAGTAAAGGGGGAGTGGAGGTGTGGAAAGGGGCAGTGGGGGTGGAGTAAAAGGCAGTGGAGGTGGGTAAAAGGGGAGTGGAGGTGTGAGTAAACGGACAGTGGAGGTGTGAGTAAACGGGCAGTGGGGTGGAAATAAAAAGGGGAGGGAGGGGTTTAAAAGGGGAGGGGGGGTGGAGAAACGGCAGTGGGTGTGGTTTAAGGGGGGGGAGGTGTGAGAAAAAGGGGAGGGGGGGTGTGATAAACGGCGTGGAGGTTGGGGGTAAAAGGGCAGTGGGGTGTGAGTAAAGGGCATGGGGGTGTGGTAAAAACGGGGGCCCCGTGGAGGGTGAGTAAAGGGGCAGTGGAGGTGTGAGTAAACGGGCAGTGGAGGTGTGGAGTAAAGGCAGTGGAGGTGTGAGTAAAGGGGGGGTGGGTGTAGTAAACGGGATGGGGTGTGAGTAAACGGGCAGTGGGGTGTTGGGAAAGGGCGTGGAGGTGTGGTAAACGGGCTGGGGGTGAAAAAGGGGAGTGGGGGGGAGTAACGGCAGTGGGGTGGAGTAAAAAGGGCAGTGGAAAGGTGTGGAGTAAACGGGCAGTGGGGGTGTGAGTAAGGCAGGGGGTTTTAAGTAAACGGCAGTGGAGGGTGAGAAAGGGCATGGAGGGGAGGGAAACGGGCAGGGGGGGGTGGAGTAAAAGGGATGAGGTGTGAGTAAAAAAGGGCAGTGGGGGGTGAGAAAGGGAAGTGGAGTGGAGTAAACCCGCAGTGGGGGTGTATTAAGGGCAGTGGAGGGTGGGAAAAGGGGCATGGAGGTGTGAGAAAAAGGGATGGAGGTGTGAGTAAGGGCATGGAGGTGTGAGGAAAAAGGCAGTGGAGGGTGAAAACGGGCAGTGGGGGTTGAGTAAAAAGGGCAGGGAGGTGTGAGTAAACGGGGGAGTGGGGGTTAGAGAAACGGGGGATTTGGGGGTGTGAGAGTAAAGGGAGGGAGGTGTGAGGAAACGGGCAGTGGAGGTGTGAGAGAACGGGCCCTGGGGTGTGAGAAAAGGGGGAGTGGAGGGTGAGAGTAAACGGGGGGTGGAGGGTTGGGTAAAAAGGGCAGGGAGGGGTGAAAAAACGGGCAGGGAGGTGTGAGTAAACGGGCAGTGGAGGTGTGAGAGTAAACGGGCAGTGGAGGTTGGTAAAAGGGGGTGGAGGGGAAGTAAAAAAGGACGGAGGTGTGGTAAGGGGAGGGAGGTGTGAAGTAAAGGGGAGTGGAGGTGTGATTTAAAGGGGAGTGGGGGTGTGAGAACGGGCAGTGGAGGTTTGGGGTAAAGGGGCAGGGAGGTGGAGAAAAAGGCAGTGGGGTGTGAGAAAGGGCAGTGGGGGTGTGAGAGAAACGGCAGTGGAGGGTGAGTAAAAGGGGAGTGGAGGTGTGGGGGAAAAAGGCAGGGGGAGGGTGAGTAAAGGGCATGGAGGGGTGAGTAAACGGCAGTGGAGGTGTGTAAACGGGATGGGGTGTGAAAACGGGTGGAGGTTAAGTAAACGGGGAGTGGGGGTTGAGTAAACGGGCGGGGGGTGTATAAAGGGGCATTGGGGGGTGGAGAAAAGGACGGGAGTGTGGTAAGGGCGGGAGGGTGGTAAACGGGCAGTGGAGGTGTGAGTAAAGGGGCAGTGGGTTGAGTAAAGGGCAGGGGGGTGAGAAAGGGATGGTGGTGTAGTAAACGGCAGTGGAGGGTGAGAAAGGGGAGGGAGGTGTGAGTAAACGGGGGAGGGGGGGGTGTGAGTAAACGGCGGGAGGGTGATAAAGGGGGCATTTGGGTGTGGTAAACGGCAGTGGAGGTGTGAGTAAAAAGGGCATGGAGGTGGAGTAAAAGGGGAGTGGGGGGTGAGTAAAAGGGCATGAGGTGTGAGAAAGGGCTGGAGGTGTGAGTAACGGGGAGTGTTTTTTGTGAGTAAAGGGCAGTGGAGGTTGAGAGTAAAGGCGGGGGGTTGAGTAAAGGGATGGAGGGGGGAGAAAAGGGCAGTGGGGTTAGTAAACGGCAGTGGGGTGGGTTTTAAAGGGCATGGAGGGGGAGTAAACGGGGGAGTGGAGGTGTGATAAAGGGGCAGGGGGGGTGGGTAAAGGGCAGGAGGTGTAGGAAACGGCAGTGGAGGTGTGAGAAAGGAAAGGGGAGGTGGGAAGTAAAAGGGCCTTTGGGGGTGTAGTAAAGGGCGTGGAGGGGTATTAAAAAGGGGGTGGGGTGGAAGAAAGGGAGTGGAGGGTGAGTAAACGGCATGGAGGTGTGGTAAAGGGCATGGAGGTTGAGTAAAAGGGCAGTGAGGTGTGAGTAAAGGGCAGGGAGGGGTGGTAAAGGGGCAGTGGAGGTTTAGAAAAAGGGGAAATGGGTGTGAGAGTAACGGGCAGTGGAGGGGTAGAAAGGGCAGTGGAGGTTGAGTAAAGGGGGTGAGGGGTAGTAAAAAGGGGAGTGGGGGTGATAAAGGGGAGGGGGTGGAAATAAAGGGGGATGGAGGTGTGGTAAGGGGAGTGGGGTTGAGTAAAGGGGGGATGGGGGTGTGTAAACGGGCGTGGAGGTGTGAGTAAAGGGGGGAGTGGGGGTGTGAGTAAAGGGGGATGGGGGGTGAGTAAAGGGCATGGAGTTTGGGGAAACGGGCAGTGGGTGTGAGTAAAGGGCAGTGGGGGTGTGAGTAAAGGGAGTGGAGGTGGAGGTAAAGGGCAGTGGAGGTGTGATAAACGGCAGGGGAGTGATAAACGGCAGTGGAGGTGAAAAGTAAACGGGGGAGTGGGGGGTGTAGTAAAGGGGGATGGGGTGGGAGTAAGGGGGTGGGGTGTGGAGTAACGGGCAGTGGAGTGTGAGAAACGGGGGTGGAGGTGTGATAACGGCATGGAGGGAGAAAGAAAGGGAGGGGAAAAGGGGGAAAAAGGGGGGAGGGAGGGAAAAGGGAGGGAGGTGTGAGAAAGGGAGGGGAGGGTGAGGGAAAGGACAGGGAGGTGTGAGAAAAGGGGGGGGAGGTGTGAGTAAAGGGCAGTGGAGGTGTGGGAAAGGGAAAAGGACAGTGGAGGTGTGAGGGGAAAAGGGCATGGGGGTTAAAAACGGACAGTGGAGGTTGAGTAAAAGGGGGAGTGGAGGGGAGGAAAGGCAGTGGGGGTAGTAAAGGGGGTGGAGGTGTGAGTAAAGGGGAGTGGGGTGTGAGGAAACGGAAGTGGAGGTGTGAGAAAGGGCAGTGGAGGGTGGGAAACGGCATGGAGGGTGGTAAAGGGGCAGTGGAGTGTGAGAAAAGGGGGATGGAGGTGTGAAAACGGCAGTGGGGTGGGTAAAGGGGGAGTGGGGTGTAGGAAAGGCAGGGGGGTGTGATAAAGGGCATGGGAGGGTAGTAAAGGGCATGGAGGGTGAGTAAAAGGGGGAGTGGGGGTGGGAAAGGGGCGTGGGGTGGGGGAAACGGGGCATGGAGGTTGGTAAAAAAGGGGATTGGAGGTTGATAAAGGGGGGGTGGAGGGTGAGTAAGGGGGGTGGAGGGTGAGTAAAAGGGGCAGTGGAGGTGTGAGTAAAGGGGCAGTGGAGGGGTGAGACGGACAGTGGAGGTGTGAGTAAACGGGCAGTGGGGTGGAGTAAAACGGGCAGGGGGGGGTGGTAAAGGGGCATGGAGGGGTATAAGGGGCAGTGGAGGTGGAGAGTAAAAAAACGGGCAGTGGAGGGTTGGGGGTTAACGGGCATGGGGGTGTGAGTAAAAGGGGGAGTGGGGTGTGGTAAAAGGCAGTGGGGGGTTTTGTAAACGGGCAGTGGAGGTGTGAGTAAACGGGCAGTGGAGGTGTGAGTAAAGGGGCAGTGGAGGTGTGAGAAACGGGCAGTGGAGGTGTGAGTAAACGGGCAGTGGAGGGTGAGTAAACGGGCAGTGGGGGTGTGTTAAAGGGGGAGTGGGGGTGGAGTAAACGGCAGTGGAGGGTGAGTAAAAGGGCAGTGGAGGTGGATAAAGGCAGTGGGGGTGGGTAAAGGGCAGGGAGGTTTGAGTAAAAGGGCATGGGGGTGTGAGGTAAAGGGCAGGGAGGGTGATAAAAAAGGGCAGTGGAGGTGTGAGTAAAGGAAATGGAAAGGGGGGGTAAAGGGGGATGGGGGGGTGGAAACGGCATGGGGGGTTTAGTAAAGGGGGAGTGGGGTGGATAAAAGGGGGAGTGGAGGGGGGATAAAGGGGCAGGGGAGGTGTGAGATAAAGGGCATGGAGGGGGGGATAAACGGGGGAGTGGAGGGGGTAGTAAAAGGGCAGTGGAGGTGTGGGGTAAAGGGGCGTGGGGGGGTGTAGTAAAGGCTTGGGGGGTGATAAAGGGCAGTGGGGGTGGGAGTAAACGGGCAGTGGAGGTGGAGTAAAGGGGGGATGGAGGTGTGAGTAAAGGGGGCTGGAGGTTGGAGTAAAGGGCAGTGGGGGGGTGTAGTAAAAAGGGGGTGGAGTGTGAGTAAAAGGGGCATGGGGGGGGGAGTAAAGGGGGGTGGAGGTTGAGTAAACGGGCAGTGGAGGGGGGTGGTAAAAAGGGCAGGGAGGGGGGAGTAAAAAGGGGATGGAGGGTTTGAGTAAAGGGGGAGTGGGGGTGATAAAAGGGGGAGTGGAGGGGTGAGGAAAGGGCATGGGGGTGTATAAAAGGGCATTGAGGGTTGATAAAGGGCATGGGGGTGTAGTAACGGGCAGTGGAGGTGTGAGTAAAGGGCAGTGAGGGGGAGATAAACGGGCATGGAGGTTTTAGTAAAGGGCAGTGGGGGTGTAGTAAAGGGGCAGTGGAGGGTTTAAATGGGGGGGGTGTGAGTAAACGGGCATTTGGGGGGGTGTGAGTAAAAGGCAGTGGGGGGTGTGGAGTAAACGGCATGGAGGGGGGAGTAAACCCGTGGAGGGGGGAGAAAGGGCGTGGGGGTGGAGAGTAAACGGGCATGGAGGTGTGGGTAAAAGGGCGTGGGGGTGGGGAGTAAAGGGGCATGGAGGGGGATAAAAGGCAGTGGAGGTTGAGTAAAAAGGGGGAGTGGGGTGTAGTAAAAAGGGGAGTGGAGGGGAAAGGGGGGGAGGTGTGAGAGTAACGGGGGATGGAGGGGGTTAGTAAACGGGGGCAGTGGAGGGGTATAAAGGGGCAGGGGGGTTGAGTAAACGGGGAGTGGGGGTGTAGTAAAAGGGCATGGAGGTGTGAGTAAAGGGGCATGGAGGTGTGAGTAAGGGCAGTGGAGTTAGAGTAAACGGGCAGTGGATGTGAGTAAACGGGGGGTGGAGGTGTGGAAAGGGGGCATGGAGGGGGTGAGTAAAGGGAGGGAGGTGTAGTAAACGGGGGTGGGGGGGAGTAAAGGGCATGGAGGGGGAGTAAAGGGGGTCATGGAGGTGTGAATAAAGGGCATGGAGGTGTGATAAAGGGGGAGGGAGGGTGAAAAGGGGGATGGAGGGGTGAGAAAGGGCGTGGAGTGTGGTAAACGGGCAGTGGAGGTGAGTAAACGGGCAGGGGGGGTGAGAGTAAACGGGCAGTGGAGGTGTGAGTAAAGGGGCAGTGGAGTGTGAGTAAAGGGGCAGTGGAGGGGAGTAAAGGGGGCTGGGGGTGTGGGGTAAAGGGGGAGTGGAGTGTGAGTAAAGGGGGAGGGAGGGGATTAAAAGGGGGGAGGGAGGTGTGGGAAAAAACGGCAGGGAGGGTTTAGAAAGGGCAGTGGGGTGTGAGTAAAGGCATGGGGGTGGAAAAGGGCAGTGGGGTGTGAGAAAGGGGGGAGTGGGGGTGGAGAAAGGGGGGAGTGGGGGTGTGGGTAAAGGGGCAGTGGGTTTGAGGAACGGGAAATGGGGGGGTGAGTAAAGGGGCATGGAGGGGTGAGTAAAGGGGGAGTGGGGGTTTAGGGGAAAGGGCGTGGAGGTTGAGGAAGGCAGTGGGGGTGTGGGAAACGGACAGTGGAGGGGGTGAGTAAAGGGGGAGTGGGGGTGTGGGAAAAGGAAGGGGAGGGGAGTAAAGGGAGGGAGGTGGGAGAAAGGGGGGGGGGTGGGGAAACGGACAGTGGAGGTGAGGAAAGGGGCAGTGGAGGTGTGAGTAAACGGACAGTGGAGGTGTGAGTAAAGGGGCAGTGGAGGTGTGAGTAAAGGGGCAGTGGAGGTGTGAGTAAAAAACGGGCATGGAGGTTTGGTAAAGGGGGAGTGGAGGTGGGGAGGAAACGGCAGTGGAGGGGTGGGGTAAAAGGGGCATGGGGGTGTGATTAAAAGGGGGAGTGGAGTGTGAGGTAAAAAGGGGGTGGAGTGTGAGTAAGGGGGATTTTGGGGGTTAGGAAACGGACAGTGGAGGTGTGATAAAGGGGGGATGGGGGGGTGATAAGGGCGTGGGGGTTAGAAAGGCGGGGGGGGGGAGTAAGGGGGGCGGGGGGAGGGTGATTTTAAAGGGGGAGGGAGGTGTGAGTAAACGGCAGTGGGGGTGTGAGTAAAGGGGGGAGGGAGGTGTGGAAAGGGGATGGAGGTGTGAGGGGAAAGGGGCAGTGGGGGGTGAGTAAAGGGGGAGTGGAGGTGTGAGAAAAGGCAGTGGGGGTGAGAAAGGGCATGGAGGTGTGAGGCGGCGGGGGTTGGTAAAAGGGAGGGAGTGTGAGTCGGGAAAAAGGTTGGATAAAAAGGGGCATTGGGTGTGGAAAAGGGGGAAAAGGGTTAAAAAAACAGGGGGGTTGAAAAACAGTTAGGTGTAGACGTGGGTGCGGGGCGTCTCGTTTTGTGTACGGGAAGGGCAGGTGTCGACTGTTGCAGGTGATAATTATAGGTAATTGGGATCATGCGGTACACTCCTGCCTGTCATGCAACCTAGAGGGCATCACAGCTTCACACACACACACACACACACACAATCTTATACACAGAGCTCTCTCGACACACTCACACAAGTATCAGAAATCTCTCTCACACACACACACACACACACTACACAGACGGCAGTGATTCAACTGACTCTCCAGCTAATAGATTGACAAGTCAATATCAGCCTTGACTTCTGCTGCAGACATGGTTCACAAAGATGGCTGCCACTTACTTACCTGTTCCTAGAAGTAACTCCTTACTGCTTATAGCTCACTGTGCCTTCAGAAAGTATTCACACCCCTTGACCTTTTCCACATTTCATTGTTACACATTTTGATTTATTTGTCCATTTTTTTTACGGTCTATACTCTAATGTCAAAGTGGAAGAAAAATTATATAATTTTTTAAAGATTAATGAAAAATAAACACTATCTTGATTAGATAAGTATTCAACCCCCTGAGTCAATACATGTTAGAATCAGCTTTGGCAGCGTTTACAGCTGTGAGTCTTTCTGGGTAAGTCTCTAAGAGCTTTGCACAAATTGTACAATATTTGC
This sequence comes from Coregonus sp. 'balchen', assembly GCA_902810595.1. NCBI lineage: Eukaryota > Metazoa > Chordata > Actinopteri > Salmoniformes > Salmonidae > Coregonus > Coregonus sp. 'balchen'. The sequence continues at coordinate 34,767,806 of LR778289.1, forward strand.
CCATTATTCTTTTTTAAACTCTTCAAGCTCTGTCAAGTTGGTTGTTGATCATTGCTAGACAGCCATTTTCAAGTCTTGCCATAGATTTTCAAGCTGATTTAAGTCAAAACTGTAACTAGGCCACTCAGGAACATTCAATGTCATCATGGTAAGCAACTCCAGTGTATATTTGGCCTTGTGTTTTAGATTATTGTCCTGCTGAAAGTAGAATTTGTTTCCCAGTGTCTGTCGGAAAGCAGACTGAACCAGGTTTTCCTCTAAGATTTTGCCTGTGCTTAGCTCTATTCCGAAGCATTGGAAAACCTCCCTGGTCTTTGTGGTTGAATCTGTGCTTGAAATTCACTACTCGACTGAGGGACCTTACAGATAATTGTATGTGTGGGGTATGGAGATGGGGTAATCATTCAAAAGTCACGTTAAACACTATTATTGCACACAGAGTGAGTCCATGCAACTCATTAGGAGTAGCACATTTCTACTCCTGAACGTATTATTTAGGCTTGTCATAACGAAGGGGTTGAATACTTATTGACTCAAGACATTTCAGCTTTTCAAAAAACAGAATTTCACTTTGACATTATGGGGTATTGTGTGTAGATCAGTGGCACTCAATTTCATCCATTTTAAATTCAGGCTGTAACACAACAAAATGTGGAATAGGTCAAGGGGTATGAATACTTTCTGAATCCACTGTAGCTAAGGAACTCCTTGATATTCATAGTGCTTACCTGGGTGCTATGCAGCAAGGACAATTAACCTACAGCCAAAATATGTTTAAAATACATATTTTTGTTTAAAAATACTTTGAAAATACGTATTTTAAACGTCTTGTGCTCGCTACTTAAATCTTAAAAGATTAGGTTTAGAGCAGTGGTCACCAACCGGTCGATATTCAAGACATTGCTGTAGAAAAGCCAGCGATAAAGGCTTGCGCTCCTTTTTGTGTGTGTGTTGCGCTGTTGGCAGTAGGTGCAGGTGATTCAGAAGCCCTGCGCACCGGTCAGGCAAAGTGTTCCCATTTTGAACCATTTCATTTGTCTGAAAAGACTAACTTCACCTACCTGGCGGACTGGGAGATCTGTGGCTAAATCAGTACGCCTATTGCGCTGGCCAATCGGATAGCTCAAATCACTGTGCCTACAGCTTCCAAGACCCCGGCCACAGCAAGGTTTGATAAGCTACTAGCCTACATGAGATTTCACAACTTTTAAAACCTTGACCAGTGAGAGACTGTCAGAATACAGCAAAGAGCTGCTGTTTTTCTGAGTGAGTTCATGTCTAAGTTTTTATTCAGTACTGTCAACACTGTTTTAATTCAACACTATTATTAAACATAAAATGCGCTTCTTCCACTGGTGTTGCAATGAATGAGTAGCCAAGTGTATCGATAGCCCTGCGTTTTTATTATTATTAGCAGCTCGTTGTGTCTATTTTAATATAGAGGAATATTTAACTGTCTCTGGTCATAGGAACAACATGAATTTGTGCATGAGGCAGATGCGGTGCGACTCGCGTTTCGCCATCAGGTGGAAGACGGTGTCCCCTCTCTCTGGTCAGTCTCACCTGAGGAAAGGAAGGAGAGAGCAGGGACCGTGAGAGACGGACCCTCTGCTGCTCTCTCCCTCCCTCCGCTGAGACTAATGCTGCGTTCAAAACAACTGGGAACTCAGAACTGGGAACTTGCAAATCTCAGACTTCAGTACGTTCAAGACAATTGGGAACTAGGAAAAAAATGATATCCGACTGGGAAAATTTGTTTTGAACTGTCATCCAACTCGGAATTCCTAGTCGGAAACTCGGGCATCTTTCTAGAGCTCTGACTTTCCGACCTGAAGATCACTGACATCATGAGTTGACCTCGTTTTTTTCCTAGTTCCCGGTTGTCTTGAAAGCACCATGAACACCAGATGCAGGTACCATCAGTCCAGTAAAATAAAAAATGTTTTGGAAAGAAAGTGTGTACTGTAGCATGTCCAAGTAGTGTCCCTTTCCTTCTCCCTCACCCATCTCTCCCTCACCCTCACCCATCTCTCCCTCACCCTCACCCATCTCTCCCTTACCCTCACCCATCTCTCCCTCTCCCTCACCCATCTCACCCCAACCCACGCTCCGCTACCCTCACCCATCTCACCCTAACCCATCTCTCCCTCACCTCACCCATCCTCCCTCACCCGCACACCATCTCTCCCTCACCCTCACCCATCTCTCCCTCACCCTCACCCACTGCTCCCTACCCCAACCCATCCGCCCTCACCTAACCCATGCTCTCCCTCACCCTAACCCATCTCTCCCTCACCCTAACCCATCTCTCCCTCACCCTCACCCATCTCTCCCTCACCCTCACCCATCTCTCCCTCACCCTCACCCATCCCTCCCTCACCCTCACCCATCTCTCCCTCACCCTAACCCATCTCGCCCCAACCCTCGCCCTCACCCACTGCCCCCTCACCCTAACCCATGCACCCGCACCATCCTCCTAACCGAAAACCAGCTTCCCGCACCCTCACCCATATCTCCTCACCGAACATCAATCTCTCCCTCACCCGAACCCAGCTGCTCCCGCACCCTAACCCATTCACCATCACCCTAACCCATCTCTCCCTCACCCTAACCCATCCCTCACCCTCACCCCCTCACCCTAACCCATCTCTCCCTCACCCTAACCCATCACTCCCTCATCCTAACCCATCTCTCTTCCCTCTTCAGGTGCTCTGTCAGGGGGTCAGCTGGGTCCGGGAGAGCTGTTGCAGCAGAGATTACGCTGTGGCCAGGTGGACCAGGCTCTAGGAATTCTGGGAGTCATGGAGTGGAGCACCATGGGAACTGAATGTTACCGGGCACTGACCTCTGTCACAGACTACCTGCTGAGGCTAGAGCTGAACCAGACCAGAGAGGGTTAGACCGGGGCAATTCATTAATCAATCTGTCACTTAGGCAACATTTATACAGTCAGCTCAATTCTGGTCGTCTGCGTAATTATTGGCAAAAGAGATGATCTAATTGGTCAAAAGACTAATTAGTGAACAATTATCAGAATTGGGCTGCCTGTGTAAATGTAGCCTTAGTCAATCAAGTAATTAGTCCAGCAAACTGTAAATCAATTAATCAATCAATAAATCAGTTGACTAATGAATCAGTCAATCAACCAAGTATAGTTAACCATCAAATTATTAAATCAATGCATTAATCAGTATATTAATCAACCAACCAATCGGTCAGTCAATCAATCAATCAACCAATCAACCAATCAATCAGTAAACCAATCAGTTTAATGTTTATTTCCTGTCTGCAGCCCAGTTGGAGGCAGCTCTGGGTGTGTTCTACGCTCCGCCCCTCCCCCTCTCTGACTCGGTGGTTCTAGAATACAGAGGGCCAATCAGCAAATACGCCCGACGCTTCTTCCACCACCTACTCAGGTAACCCAGCCCACTATAACCCACCCACTCGGGTAACCACACCTCCTATACACTTAACCATACACACCAAGGTCTGCCAAACGGAAAAAAAACCTTCACCTTTCATTTAAATTCAATCATAATTTTCTGTCATCATCTTAGATAGACATTTTAGTCATTTAGCAGACGATCTTATCCAGAGTAACTTACAGTTAATTGGGTTTAAGATACTGTAGCTAGGTGAGACAACCACATATCACAGTCCATAGTACAGTGCATTTGGAAAGTATTCTGACCCCTTGACTTTTTCCACATTTTGTTATGTTACAGCCTTATTCTAAAATGGATTCAATTGGTAGTTTTTTCTCATCAATCTACACAACATACCCCATAATGACAAAGCAAAAACAGATTTTTTGAAATTTTAGCAAATGTATTAAAAATAACAAACTGAAATATCACATTTACGTAAGTATTCAGACCCTTTATTTTGTGTTGAAGCACCATTGGCAGCGATTACAGCCTCGAGTCTTCTTGGGTATGACGCTACAAGCTTGGCACACCTGTATTTGGAGAGTTTCTCCCATTCTTCTCTGCAGATCCTCTCAAGAGCTGTCAGGTTGGATAGGGAGCGTCGCTGCACAGCTATTTTCAGGTCTCTCCATAGATGTTCGATCGGGTTCAAGTCCGGGCTCTGGCTGGACCACTCAAAGACATTCAGAGACTTATCCCGAAGCCACTCTTTCGTTGTCTTGGCTGTGTGCTTAGGGTCGTTGTCCTGTTGGAAGGTGAACCTTCGTCCCAGTCTGAGGTCCTGAGCGCTCTGGAGCAGGTTTTCATCAAGAATCTCTCTGTACTTTGCTCCGTTCATCTTTCCCTCAATCCTGACTAGTCTCCCAGTCCCTGCCACTGAAAAACATCCCCACAGCATGATGCTGCCACCACCATGCTTCACCGTAGGGATGGTGCCAGGTTTCCTCCAGACGTGATGCTTGGCATTCAGGCCAAATCTTGGTTTCATCAGACCAGAGAATCTTGTTTTTCATGGTCTGAGAGTCTTTAGGTGCCTTTTGGCAAACTCCAAGCGGGCTGTCATGTGCCTTTTACTGAGGAGTGGCTTCCGTCTGGCCAATCTACCATAAAGGCCTGATTGGTGGAGTGCTGCAGAGATGGTTGTCTTTCTGGAAGGTTCTCCCATCTCCACAGAGGAACTCTGGAGCTCTGTCAGAGTGACCATCTGGATCTTGGTCACCTCCCTGACCAAGACCCTTCTCCCCCGATTGCTCAGTTTGACCGGGCGGCCAGCTCTAGGAAGAGTCTTGGTGGTTCCAAACTTCTTCCATTTAAGAATGATGAAGGCCACTGCGTTCTTGGGGACCTTCAATGCTGCAGAATTTTTTTTGGTATCCTTCCCCAGATCTGTGCCTCGACACAATCCTGTCTGGGAGCTCTACGGACAATTCCTTCGACCTCATGGCTTGGTTTTTGCTCTGACATGCACTGTCAACTGTGGGACCTTATATAGACAGGTGTGTGCCTTTCCAAATCATGTCCAATCAATTGAATTTACCACAGGTGGACTCCAATCAAGTTGTAGAAACATCTCAAGGATGATCAATGGAAACAGGATGCACCTGAGCTCAATTTCGAGTCTCATAGCAAAGGGTCTGAATACTTATGTAAATAAGGTATTTCTTTTTTTTTATATATATATATATACAGTGAGGGAAAAAAGTATTTGATCCCCTGCTGATTTTGTACGTTTGCCCACTGACAAAGAAATGATCAGTCTATAATTTTAATGGTAGGTTTGTTTGAACAGTGAGAGACAGAATAACAACAAAAAAATCCAGAAAAACGCATGTCAAAAATGTTATAAATTGATTTGCATTTTAATGAGGGAAATAAGTATTTGACCCCTCTGCAAAACATGACTTAGTACTTGGTGGCAAAACCCTTGTTGGCAATCACTGTGGGAACACTGTGGACCACTGTAGTGATGGCAGGTTTTACAGCAAGAACACTGTGGACCACTGTAGTGATGGCAGGTTTTACAGCAAGAACACTGTGGACCACTGTAGTGATGGCAGGTTTCACATCAAGAACACTGTGGACCACTGTAGTGATGGCAGGTTTCACATCAAGAACACTGTGGACCACTGTAGTGATGGCAGGTTTTACATCAAGAACACTGTGGACCACTGTAGTGATGGCAGGTTTTACATCAAGAACACTGTGGACCACTGTAGTGATGGCAGGTTTCACATCAAGAACACTGTGGACCACTGTAGTGATGGCAGGTTTTACATCAAGAACACTGTGGACCACTGTAGTGATGGCAGGTTTTACAGCAAGAACACTGTGAACCACTGTAGTGATGGCAGGTTTTACAGCAAGAACACTGTGGACCACTGTAGTGATGGCAGGTTTTACAGCAAGAACACTGTGGACCACTGTAGTGATGGCAGGTTTTACATATAGTAACTCATGTAATACCTCTATAACTGATCCGGTGTTGTTGGTGTATATATACTCATGTGTCTTCATAGTCTTTTTAACTGTCCGTACAGAAAATCTCTAACACTTAACTCAAAGCCTGCAGGTATAATGCTTTATAATGTGTTATGCGCTTGTATGAGCCTTTATAATGTTTTATAATACAGTTTATAATCATGTTATGTCTGTAGACACCAGCGCTTTGAGAAGGCTTTCCTGCTGGCGGTTGACATTGGAGCTAGAGACCTGTTTATGGTGAGGCATTCTACCTTTCCTCTCCTCTCCTCTCTTTCTCACTATTTTGTTCCTCTTCTTTTCTCTCTCCACTCCTCTCTTCTCCTTTCCTCTCCTCTCTCCTCTACTCCTCTCTCCTTTTGTCTTCTCTCCTCTTCTCTCACTCTCTCTCTCTTTCTTTCTCTCATGGTGAGTAGCAGGTGGAGGGCCCTCGTGTCCTGAACACAGCCTTTTCTTCCCTACCCTCTCCCCCTCTCACCTCTCTTCTTCTTGCTAGCTCGCTCTTTCTTTCTCTCTACGGTGAAACGGTCTTGTATGTCTGACCCCCTTCTTTTTGGGGGGCCCCTTTTGCTTCCCCCTCCAGGCTTCACCAACGCCCCCCTAGCCATTTCATGTTCACGCCTTGCACCTCCTTTCCCCCCTCTCACCTCCTCCTCCCCTCCCCCCTACTCCCTCAATCACACTGATAGCAATGGTTCCAATTCACTCCCCACTAAGTAGAGCCGTTGAGAAGCCGAATTGAAAAGGTGGAACCGAGGCCATGGACCTTGAAAGAACAGAGGGAGAGAGAGGAGGAGAGAGGAGGGGGAGAAGAAGAGAGCATGGGGAGGAAAGGGAGGAGGAGAGGATGGGAGAAGGAGAGGGGAGAAGGAGAGAATAGGGGGAGGAGGAGAGAGGAGGGGAGGAGGAGAGAATAGGGGGAGGAAAGGGAGGAGGAGAGAGGAGTTGGAGAAGGAGAGAGTAGGGGGGCGGAGGAGGAGGAGGGGGAGGAGGAGAGAGGAGGGGGAGGAGGAGAGAGGAGGAGGAGAAGGAGGGAG
>LR778289.1:34779748-34809748 GCA_902810595.1 Coregonus sp. 'balchen'
GGGTTAGGAGGGGTAGAGGGGTTAGGAGGGGTAGGTAGAGGGGTGGTAGAGAGGGGTAGGAGGGGTAGAGAGGGGTTAGGAGGGGTAGAGAGGGGTAGAGGGTAGAGAGGGGTAGGGTGTAGAGAGTTGTAGAGGGTTGTAGGAGGGGTAGGAGAGAGGGGTAGAGGGGTAGAGGGGGGTAGGGGGTAAGAGGGGTGAGAGGGGGTTAGGAGGGGTTAGAGAGGGGTAGAGAGGGGTAGAGAGGGGTAGAGTGGAGGTAGGAGAGGGTTAGGAGGGGTAGAGAGGGGTTGGTAGAGAGGGAGGTAGAGGGGTTAGAGGGGTAGGGGGGTAGAGAGGGGTAGAGGGGGTATAGAGGGGGTAGGGGGGTAGAGGGGTAGGGGGGTAGGAGGGTAGAGGGGTTGGGGAGAGGGGGTAGAGGGGGGTAGAGAGGGGTAAGAGGGTGGTAGGAGGGGTAGGTAGAGAGGGTAGGTAGGGTAGAGAGGGGTAGAGGGGGTAGAGGGGGGTAGGGGTAGGGGGTAGAGAGGGGTAGGGGGGTGAGTAGTGAGGGGTAGAGGGGGTAGAGGGGTAGAGGGGGGTAGAGGGTAAGGGGGGTTAGAGGGGTTAGAGGGGTAGGAGGGGTAGAGGGGTAGGGGGTGAGAGGGGTTAGGGGGGTGGTAGAGGGGGTAGGAGGGGTAGGGGGTTAGAGGGGTAGAGGGGGGTAGAGGGGTAGGGAGGGGTAGAGGGGTAGAGGGGGTGGTAGAGGGGTAGAGGGGTAGGAGGGGGTAGAGGGGTTGAGGTTAGAGGGGTAGGAGGGGTAGAGGGGTGGAGGGGTAGGGGGGGTAGAGGGGTTAGGGGGGTAGAGGGGTTAGGAGGGGTAGAGGGGGTTAGAGGGGTAGAGGGGTTAGGAGGGGTAGAGGGGTAGAGAGGGGTAGGAGGGGTGTAGAGGGGTTAGAGGGGGTTAGAGGAGGGGGTTAGGAGGGGTAGAGGGGGGGGTAGAGGGGTGAGGGGGTAGAGGGTTAGGAGGGGTAGAGGGGTGTAGAGGGGGTTAGGAGGGGTTAGAGGGGGGGTTAGAGAGGGGTTAGAGGGGTAGGGGGTAGAGGGGTTAGGGTAGAGGGGGTAGAGGGGGTAGAGGGGTAGAGGGGGGTAGAAGGGGTAGGAGGGGTAGGATGCATAGAGAGGGGTAGAGGGGGTAGAGAGGGGTAGAGGGGGTAGGAGGTGTAGGAGGGGTAGGACGCATAGAGAGGGGTAGAGAGGAGAGTTATGAGGGTTAGAGAGGACCCTGTGAGCCTCAACTTGAATTACCCTCCAACCGTATTTACTGTGTAGATGGGACCGTAGCTTTCTGGCCCCTGGTATAGAAAATACTTTAGTCTCAATTGAGTGTCCCTCAAACCGTATTTACTGTGTAGATGGGACCGTACCTTTCTGGCCCCTGGTATAAAACAGACTTGAACCTCAACTGAGTGACCCATCCAACCGTATTTACTGTGTAGAGGGGACTGTATCTTTCTGGCCCCTGGTATAAAAAATACTTTAGTCTCAACTGAATGACCATCCAACCGTATTTACTGTGTAGAGGGGACTGTAGCTTTCTGGCCCCTGGTATAAAACAGACTTTAGTCTCAACTGAATGACCATCCAACCGTATTTACTGTGTAGAGGGGACCGTAGCTTTCTGGCCCCTGGTATAAAAAATACTTTAGTCTCAACTGAATGACCCTCAAACCGTATTTACTGTGTAGAGGGAACTGTATCTGTCTGGCCCCTGGTATAGAAAATACTTTAGTCTCAACTGAATGACCCTCGAACTGTATTTACTGTGTAGAGGGGACCATAGCTTTCTGGCCCCTGGTATAGAAAATACTTTAGTCTCAACTGAATGACCATCCAACCGTATTTACCAACAGTGTTGTCCTCTTTAGTGAGATGGGTCTGACAGAAAGGATACCCACTGAGTCTCCATATTGTCTTCCTCTGATACTGTAATAAGCTTGGATGGATCTTATTTTCTCCCTAACAGAGAAATACTACACTTTCTGAAAGATGAACCTTCACTTGTCGCATCTCGCTGCGTCTCCTCCGACTTTTAAAAACACGGCGGGCGCGGAGATAACATCCCTTCCCCCGAGTTCAAACCCAAACCGGCGAGGGCGACGGTTTGAAACTGTCAGAGGGGCTGCATTTCATATTTCATCATTTCATCCAACCGCTCTCTCTCTCTCACTCTCTCTCTCTCTCTCCCTCTCTCTCTCTCTCTCTCTCTCTCTCTCTCTCTCTCTCTCTCCTGTCTCTCTCTCTCTGTGTCTCTCTCTCTCTCTCTCTCTCTCTCTTTTCTTGATGTCAAACTTCAAACACGTCATTTTATCTGTTTCCTCCCCTTTTTCCTCACAGACGATCTTTTCAAAAACGCTCATTGTCATTGGAGCCTAGATTAATTTTAGATAAAAAATAAATGTGGTTTTATTTCCTGTTTACCTTCAAAGGATCTCCATTATGTGGCGGGTGATAAGGGAGAGGTGGTTCTGGCAGAAGTGGCCCAGAGGAAGGCTAATGAAATCGATGCTGAAGAAGGCATAACAGCCACGTTGGGAAGCCGCGGTAAGAAAATGGATCAAATCTGGATCAATTAAATGAATGGAAAGAGGAGAATGAACCAAATGTAATGGAGACACCGCTGTAGTCACCGCTTGACTGGAGACACCACTGTAGGCACCACTTGACTGGAGACACCACTGTAGGCACCGCTTGACTGGAGACACCACTGTAGGCACCGCTTGACCGGAGACACCACTGTAGGCACCGCTTGACTGGAGACACCACTGTAGGCACCGCTTGACTGGAGACACCACTATAGGCCCCGCTGTAGGCACCGCTTGACTGGAGACACCACTGTAGACACCACTTGACTGGAGACACCACTGTAGGCACCGCTTTACTGGAGACACCACTGTAGACACCGCTTGACTGGAGACACCACTGTAGTCACCGCTTGACTGGAGACGCCACTGTAGGCACCGCTTGACTGGAGACACCACTGTAGGCACCGCTTGACTGGAGACACTGCTGTAGTCACCACTTGACTGGAGACACTGCTTGACTGTAGGCACCGCTTGACTGGAGACACCACTGTAGGCACCGCTTGACTGGAGACACTGCTGTAGTCACCACTTGACTGGAGACACCACTGTAGGCACCGCTTGACTGTAGGCACCGCTTGACTGTAGGAACCGCTTGACTGGAGACACTGCTGTAGGCACCGCTTGACTGGAGACACCGCTGTAGGCACCGCTCGACTGTAGGCACCGCTTGACTGGAGACACCACTTGACTGTAGGCACCGCTTGTCTTTTGTAAGAAATATGGGATTTACATTTTAAGATCACATTTAGGTTCACTTAATACCTGCTATTAAAAGTGGTTAATGGTGTTTTAAATTCAACTGGTGTTTGGTGCTGGAAAAACTGTACTGAATCTTTATCCAATGAAAGAAAGGTGTAATGGAGTAGGTTACGGTTGTAAACACTGTCTGTTGTAGGTCACATCAGGTAGGTAAATGACGCATGAGGAATCTGTATCCAATGAAAGAAACTAAATGTAATGGCGATATGTTTTTCTGTAGCCTAAACATCCCTTTACTGTTGTAGTATGGGATTTCAACTCATATTGAAGCTGAGCTCACTGGGCCTGATAGTAAAAAGGGGCTTAACAGTGTTTTACATTTAAATGGGGTTTGGTGCTTAAAACGACACCAAATCATTGTTGATTATTTGTCCAACCTGGAGAATTTAATAATACGTTGTTTAGTTTTTTAAGCACTGATCATGTTAATATAACATAATTATAATCCTAAGAATACTTCCAAAGCCACCTGAAATACCACCTTGGTGTGTTAGCCTATATTACAGGCTCCCTAGTCCTCGTAACTCCACAATGTGTTTAAAGTGTGTTTTGGTGCTGAAAACTGCATCAAATCTTGATTTAATTATTGGTCCAAACTGAGTTATTCCATAATGTGTTTAAAGTGTGTTTTTTGGTGGTTCCTAAGGGGGAGGAACATTTTGAAGGGGCAGTTTTTTCAACTCCAGGTTGCTGCCTTGCCCTTTGACACACACTCCTCTCAGCACATACCAGAGGGGATCAGTCTGGGCTGTTGATCACACACGCACACGCACACACACACACACACAGAAAAACGCACACACACAGAAAAACGCGCACAAACACACACAGAAAAACGCACACACACACAGAAAAACGCGCACAAACACACACAGAAAAACGCACACACACATTGACAGAAACAGGAACTCACGAACACACACACACAGGGAGAGAAATGTTTTACCCAAACACACATCCTCTCTTTCACACGCACAGACGTTTCCAGGGCCCAGGGCTGTGTAAGAAACATTCAAATGAGCAAGCAAGCCAACACATTAGTCCTTCACCACTGCTTAAAACACACCGCAAGGTGTGTGTGTGTGTGTGTGTGTGTGAGTGTGTGTGTGTGTGTGTGTGTGCGTGTGCGTGTGTGTGTGTGTGTGCTCACAGACAAGCAAATGAGGCCATCAAGGTATTTAACTCCACCCAAGGAGGTCAAACCCTGAGGCTGTGTGTTGTACTGTGAGTGTGTGAGATTGAGAATGTATGGCGTGCGGTTGTGCTCCGTACACACTCTCCCGACCTCCTCTTAAACCCTCTTAATTATGTCCTCGATGATTTCCCTGTTTCACCTGGAGCGCGTCCTACCCTTGGACAGTGCCACTTGGGATATGGAGCGAGGGAGGGAGGAGAGGGGGATGGAGGAGGAGGGAAATGAATTAAAGGAGAAGCACTTTACTGATGTTGATGGTTCAAATGTTGCCAATTAGATGGGATTGTGTGGGTCTCTCTCTCTCTCCTCCCTCTTTCTCTCTCTCTCCTCCCTCTTTCTCTCTCGTTCCCTCTCTCTCTCTCTCTTTCTTTCTCTTGGGGGAGACTGTCCTTCCACCCAGACTTGTCTTCAATTCACCACTGCCTCAATGGGCGTGTGTGTGTGTGTGTGTGTGTGTGTGTGTGTGTGTGTGTGTGTGTGTGTGTGTCAGGGTTGTTGGAGATCATGCAAACGCAGACGGAGCATATTAACAGAGCAGTGGGCCGATCGATGTGTGTGTGTGTGTCAGGGTTATTGGGGATCACACGCATGCATCCACACACACATAAATACCCACAAGCAGACAGCATATTAACGGAGGTAAGAAACACAATGGTCCGATCAATGTGTGTGTCCTGGAGATCATCTGTATATTAACGGAGCGTGGAGCCCAGGTCATAAATACAGAATGAGTATGAACAGGACTGGTGTCCAGGCAGACCAGACTCTGGTTGTAATGAACAGGACTGGTGTCCAGGCAGACCAGACTCTGGTTGTAATGAACAGGACTGGTCCGGCAGACCAGACTTGGTTGTAAGGAACAGGACTGGTGTCCAGGCAGACCAGACTCTGGTTGTAATGAACAGGACTGGTGTCCAGGCAGACCAGACTCTGGTTGTAATGAACAGGACTGGTGTCCAGGCAGACCAGACTCTGGTTGTAATGAACAGGACTGGTGTCCAGGCAGACCAGACTCTGGTTGTATTGAACAGGACTGGTGTCCAGGCAGACCAGACTCTGGTTGTAATGAACAGGACTGGTGTCCAGGCAGACCAGACTCTGGTTGTAATGAACAGGACTGGTGTCCAGGCAGACCAGACTCTGGTTGTAATGAACAGGACTGGTGTCCAGGCAGACCAGACTCTGGTTCCAATGAACTGGTTCCTTTACGCCCCAACACACCACAATACCCCTGGCGTGCGCGCACACACACACACACACACACACCACAATGCCCCTGGCACGCACACACACGTCTCGCACTGTCAGACAGGCCCACAACTCCCAAGGACAGATAAACACACACACACACCAACTTACATAAACATACACAAACACACACATATGCTTTCATGAGTATTCAAATGTAAACATGATCACAATCGTACAAATACACATCAAATACTGATATGCAGTGATTTAGTCAGGCCTGTAAACCTCCAGTCCTAGAGTCCCAAGTCCCTAGTGTTCCAGTCCAAGTCCTGGAGTCCCAAGTCCCTAGCGTCCAAGTCCTAGAGTCCCAAGTCCCTAGTGTTCCAGTACAAGTCCTGGAGTCCCAAGTCCCTAGCGTCCAAGTCCTGGAGTCCCAAGTCCCTAGTGTTCCAGTCCAAGTCCTGGAGTCCCAAGTCCCTAGTGTTCCAGTTCAAGTCCTGGAGTCCCAAATCCCTAGTCTTCCAGTCCAAGTCCTGGAGTCCCAAGTCCCTAATGTTCCAGTCCATGTCCTGGAGTCCCAAGTCCCTGGTGTTCCAGTCCATGTCCTGGAGTCCCAAGTCCCTGGTGTTCCAGTCCAAGTCCTGGAGTCCCAAGTCCCTAGTGTTCCAGTCCAAGTCCTGGAGTCCCAAATTCCTAGTGTTCCAGACCAAGTCCTAGAGTCCCAAGTCCCTAGTGTTCTAGCCCAAGTCCTAGAGTCCCATGTTCCTAGTGTTCCAGTCCAAGTCCTAGAGTCCCAAGTCCCTAGTGTTCTAGTCCAAGTCCTAGAGTCCCAAGTCCCTAGTGTTCTAGTCCAAGTCCTAGAGTCCCAAGTCCCTAGTGTTCCAGTCCAAGTCCTGGAGTCCCAAATTCATAGTGTTCCAGTCCAAGTCCTAGAGTCCCAAGTCCCTATTGTTCTAGTCCAAGTCCTAGAGTCCCAAGTCCCTAGTGTTCCAGTCCAAGTCCTAGAGTCCCAAGTCCCTATTGTTCTAGTCCAAGTCCTAGAGTCCCAAGTCCCTAGTGTTCCAGTCCAAGTCCTAGAGTCCCAAGTTCCTAGTGTTCTAGTCCAAGTCCTAGAGTCCCAAGTCCCTAGTGTTATAGTCCAAGTCCTAGAGTCCCAAGTCCCTAGTGTTCCAGTCCAAGTCCTAGAGTCACAAGTCCCTAGTGTTCCAGTCCAAGTCCTGGAGTCCCAAGTCCCTAGTGTTCCAGTCCAAGTCCTAGAGTCCCACGTTCCTAGTGTTCTAGTCCAAGTCCTAGAGTCCCAAGTTCCTAGTGTTCCAGTCCAAGTCCTAGAGTTTCAAGTCCCTAGTATTCTAGTCCAAGTCCTAGAGTCCCAAGTCCCTGGTGTTCCAGTCCAAATCCTAGAGTCCCAAGTCCCTAGTGTTCCAGTCCAAGTCTGAGTCCTGTAAACTAGAGTTCGAAGTCAAGTCACGAGGCCCTTGGTAGGCTAAAAGCTACGGTCCAACAATCTTTCAAGCTACATTTCATTATGTAGAAAGCTAGCTGACTTACAGTGTTGCACATTAGTAGAACTAGCATAGCTAAAAGAAAAATTCCTCTGGCACTATATGGTGGACAAATATCATCACGAATCAATCTGTTATTTCCAGGATAATGTCACTGCAGGTATAATTCTGTCAATCACCTGCCACAAAGACCACTGCAGGCAAAGATCCGCTTGGAACGCTGCCATGGTTAAAAGGGGAAACTGTTCAAATTCTGTTTTTGCATACATTGTAGCAATTTGACTAAATTAACCCATTCTACCCATACAATGGAGACTTGATTGTTGAATTTGTGTGAAGTAGTCCTGATCTTGTCAGTTTCCCTATAATCTTAATCAACGATATAGGCGAAGTTTTGCTTTTTAGTATGCGCAACAAGACTTTACTGGGCAGTGGGCCCCAATGGGTGGGGAGATGAGTGTGACAAACAGGGCAAAACGTTCAGGTGCAAAACGTTTTGCCACAGTGTACAACTAATGAATACACCCCAGGTTGTTTCATTGGTTGTAGTTTCTATTCATCCATTGCCCCATTCTTTCCCTCCACCACTAAATGGTGGACAAATATATATCATAATGAATCAATCTAATGTTCTTTCAGCATAATGTCACTGCAGGTAGAAATCATTCTCAGTCAATCACCTGCATTTGTATGACACAAAGACCACAGCAGGTAAAGTTCCACTTGGAGATACTGTTCAAATTCCTTTTAGCACATAAATTGTATCAATTTGACTAAAATGACCCATTCTACCCATACAATGGAGACCTGATTGTTGAATTTTTGTGAAGTAGTCCGGATACACATTTGTCTTGTGTACCTAACCTTATGGTTTACCTTAATGACATCTGCCTGTTATGTAGTCCATAATACACTCTTAATAACATCTGTTATGTAGTCTATAATACACTCTTTCTTTCAAGTTTTCCCTTTCTCCCTCTCTTCTCCAACTGTAAAACCCTTGACAGAGCTATCAGAGCCTCTCTCCTGGCTTCAAACACACACACACTGACAAGGCTTTGCAGCCCTTTGTGTGTGGGTGGAAATCGCTTCTACACATCTGGCTGACAAGTGTGTTGATTTGGTTAGATACACCATTGTGAGAGGGGGACTAGCGAACGAGTGCGAGGGAAGATTCCTTTCTTTCTTTGAGCGTTCAGCGTTTAGCCAAGAGGAGAAGCCAACTTGCACGTCTCTTCTCTCTCCTTCTCTCCTCTTCTCTCTCTCTCTCCTCTCCTCCTGTTTCTCCCTCACAATGGCTGGTGGAGCTGCAGGGTATTTCTCTGTTTGGAAGAGTGGTTTATCTCTCCTCTCTTTCCCTGATCCTCTCCTCCTCTCCTACCAGGGAAAAGCCTGTTAACTGTAGTGTGTTCCTCTCCTCCCTGTCCCTCTGACTCCTTCTCCTCTCTCTCTCTTTCTTTCTCTCTCTCTCTCTCTCCCTCTCTCTCTCTCTCTCGCTCTTTCTCTCTCTCTCTCTCTCGCTCTCTCTCTCTCTCTATTGCTCTACTCAATTTCTCTCTTTATCAGACCCTCTCTATCTGGTTATAGGTAATACAGGCCCTCTATCTATCTGGTGACACAGATGTGTGTGTCAGATGAGCCACCGGATAGACAGACAGCCTGGCATCACAGTGAACAGGGCCTAACTCACAGGACAGACAGCCTGGCATCACGGTGAACAGGGCCTAGCTCACAGGACAGACAGACAGCCTGGCATCACGGTGAACAGGGCCTAGCTCACAGGACAGACAGCCTGGCATCACGGTGAACAGGGCCTAGCTCACAGTACAGACAGCCTGGCATCACGGTGAACAGGGCCTAGCTCACAGGACAGACAGACAGCCTGGCATCATGGTGAACAGGGCCTAGCTCACAGGACAGACAGCCTGGCATCACGGTGAACAGGGCCTAGCTCACAGGACAGACAGCCTGGCATCACGGTGAACAGGGCCTAGCTCACAGGACAGACAGCCTGGCATCACGGTGAACAGGGCCTAGCTCACAGGACAGACAGCCTGGCATCACGGTGAACAGGGCTTAGCTCACAGGACAGACAGCCTGGCATCAGGTGAACAGGGCCTAGCTCACAGGACAGACAGACAGCCTGGCATCATGGTGAACAGGGCCTAGCTCACAGGACAGACAGCCTGGCATCACGGTGAACAGGGCCTAGCTCACAGGACAGACAGCCTGGCATCACGGTGAACAGGGCCTAGCTCACAGGACAGACAGCCTGGCATCACGGTGAACAGGGCCTAGCTCACAGGACAGACAGCCTGGCATCATGGTGAACAGGGCCTAGCTCACAGGACAGACAGCCTGGCATCACGGTGAACAGGGCCTAGCTCACAGGACAGACAGCCTGGCATCACGGTGAACAGGGCCTAGCTCACAGGACAGACAGACAGTCTGGCATCACGTTGAGTGTTGTGTGTGTGTTTGTCTGCGTGAGGGAGTATGTTTGTGTATGTATGTGTGTGTGTGTGTGTGTCTTTATGCATGTGTGTGTGTGTGCGTGCTCACTTTAGTATTCAAGTAGTTCTATTTCCGTACACGTGCATGTACATTGCCTTCAGAAAGTATTCACACCCCTTGATTATTCCACATTTTGTGTTAGTCAGAATTTAAAATGGATTAAATTGAGTTTGTTTGTCACTGGCCTACACACAATATACCCCATAATGTCAAAGTGGAATTATGTTTTTCGAAATGTTTACAAATTAATTAAAAATGAAAAGCTGAAATGTCTTCAGTCAACCTCTTTGTTATGGCAAGCCTGAATACGTTCAGGAGTAAAAATGTGCTTAACAAGTCACATAATAAGTTGCATGGACTCACTCTATGTGCAATAATAGTGTTTAACATGATTTTTGAATGACTACCTCATCTCTGTACCCCACACATTGAATATCCCTTTGAGCATGGTGAAGTTATTAATTACACTTTGGATGGTGTATCAATACACCTAGTAACTACAAAGATACAAGCGACCCTCCTAACTCAGTTGCCGGAGAGGAAGGAAACCGCTCAGGGATTTCACCATGAGGCCAGTGGTGAATTAAGATTACAGAGTTTAATGGCTGTGATAGGAGAGAACTGAGGCTGGATCAACAACATTGTAATTACTCCACAATATTAACCTAATTGACAGAGTGAAAAGAAGGAAGCCTGTACAGAATAAACATATTCCAAAACATGCAACAAGACACTAAAGTAATACTGCAAAACATGTGGCAAAGCAATTCACTTTTTGTCTTGAATACAAAGTCTTAAGTTTGGGGCAAATCCAATACAACATATTACTGAGTACCACTCTCCATATTTTCAAGCATAGTGGTGGCTGCATCATGTTATGGGTATGCTTGTAATTGTTCAGGACTGGGGAGTTTTTCAGGATAAAAGAGAAACGGAATGGAGCAAAGCACAGGCAAAATCCAAGAGGGAAACCTGGTTCTGTCTGCTTTCCACCAGACACTGGGAGATGAATTCAACTTTCAGCAGGACAATAATCTCTTCTACAAAGTATTGACTCAGGGGTGTGAATACATATGTAAATTCGATATTTCTGTATTTCATTTTCAATCAATTTGCTAAAATTTCTAAAAACATGTTTTCACTTTGTCATTATGGGGTATTGTGTGTAGAATAAAATATATTTAATCCATTTTAAATTCAGTCTGTAACACAACAAAATGTGGAAAAGGTCAAAGGGTATGAATACTTTCTGAAGGCAGGTATGTGTGTCAGCGCTGTCATTGTCTTAGGATGTGTGTTGGGACGTGTGTTGGGACATGTTGGGATGTGTGGACATGCTCTGTATGTATATCATAGCCATGGCCTATCTTAGAACTGATTAAACATAGTAATATATCATAATAACAATATAATACATCATAATATATGGCATTTAGCTGACGCTTTTATCCAAAACGACTTAGTCATGCATACATACATTTTCTGTGTACTAGTGACATTTTAAATGTCAAACCCATCTGGAGTCTGTCTGCCTAATGCCTTTAAACAGTCCATAACTAAGTCTGTAGTGGACCGGAGACATTAAGACAGTCCATAACTAAGTCTGTATTGGACCAGAGACATTAAGACAGTCCATAACTAAGTCTGTAGTGGACCGGAGACATTAAGACAGTCCATAACTAAGTCTGTATTGGACCGGAGACATTAAGACAGTCCATAACTAAGTCTGTATTGGACCGGAGACATTAAGACAGTCCATAACTAAGTCTGTATTGGACCAGAGACATTAAGACAGTCCATAACTAAGTCTGTAGTGGACCGGAGACATTAAGACAGTCCATAACTAAGTCTGTATTGGACCAGAGACATAAAGACAGTCCATAACTAAGTCTGTATTGGACCAGAGACATTAAGACAGTCCATAACTAAGTCTGTATTGGACCAGAGACATTAAGACAGTCCATAACTAAGTCTGTATTGGACCAGAGACATTAAGACAGTCTATAACTAAGTCTGTAGTGGACCGGAGACATTAAGACAGTCCATAACTAAGTCTGTAGTGGACCGGAGACATTAAGACAGTCCATAACTAAGTCTGTATTGGACCGGAGACATTAAGACAGTCCATAACTAAGTCTGTATTGGACCAGAGACATTAAGACAGTCCATAACTAAGTCTGTATTGGACCGGAGACATTAAGACAGTCCATAACTAAGTCTGTATTGGACCAGAGACATTAAGACAGTCCATAACTAAGTCTGTATTGGACCGGAGACATTAAGACAGTCCATAACTAAGTCTGTATTGGACCGGAGACATTAAGACAGTCCATAATTAAGTCTGTATTGGACCAGAGACATTAAGACAGTCCATAATTAAGTCTGTATTGGACCAGAGACATTAAGACAGTCTATAACTAAGTCTGCATTGGACCAGAGACATTAAGACAGTCCATAACTAAGTCTGTATTGGACCAGAGACATTAAGACAGTCCATAACTAAGTCTGTATTGGACCGGAGACATTAAGACAGTCTATAACTAAGTCTGTATTGGACCAGAGACATTAAGACAGTCCATAACTAAGTCTGTAGTGGACCGGAGACATTAAGACAGTCCATAACTAAGTCTGTAGTGGACCAGAGACATTAAGACAGTCCATAACTAAGTCTGTATTGGACCAGAGACATTAAGACAGTCTATAACTAAGTCTGTAGTGGACCGGAGACATTAAGACAGTCCATAACTAAGTCTGTAGTGGACCGGAGACATTAAGACAGTCCATAACTAAGTCTGTATTGGACCGGAGACATTAAGACAGTCCATAACTAAGTCTGTATTGGACCAGAGACATTAAGACAGTCCATAACTAAGTCTGTATTGGACCGGAGACATTAAGACAGTCCATAACTAAGTCTGTATTGGACCAGAGACATTAAGACAGTCCATAACTAAGTCTGTATTGGACCGGAGACATTAAGACAGTCCATAATTAAGTCTGTATTGGACCAGAGACATTAAGACAGTCTATAACTAAGTCTGTATTGGACCAGAGACATTAAGACAGTCCATAACTAAGTCTGTATTGGACCAGAGACATTAAGACAGTCTATAACTAAGTCTGTAGTGGACCGGAGACATTAAGACAGTCCATAACTAAGTCTGTAGTGGACCGGAGACATTAAGACAGTCCATAACTAAGTCTGTATTGGACCGGAGACATTAAGACAGTCCATAACTAAGTCTGTATTGGACCAGAGACATTAAGACAGTCCATAACTAAGTCTGTATTGGACCGGAGACATTAAGACAGTCCATAACTAAGTCTGTATTGGACCAGAGACATTAAGACAGTCCATAACTAAGTCTGTATTGGACCGGAGACATTAAGACAGTCCATAACTAAGTCTGTATTGGACCGGAGACATTAAGACAGTCCATAATTAAGTCTGTATTGGACCAGAGACATTAAGACAGTCCATAATTAAGTCTGTATTGGACCAGAGACATTAAGACAGTCTATAACTAAGTCTGCATTGGACCAGAGACATTAAGACAGTCCATAACTAAGTCTGTATTGGACCAGAGACATTAAGACAGTCCATAACTAAGTCTGTATTGGACCGGAGACATTAAGACAGTCTATAACTAAGTCTGTATTGGACCAGAGACATTAAGACAGTCCATAACTAAGTCTGTAGTGGACCGGAGACATTAAGACAGTCCATAACTAAGTCTGTAGTGGACCAGAGACATTAAGACAGTCCATAACTAAGTCTGTATTGGACCAGAGACATTAAGACAGTCTATAACTAAGTCTGTAGTGGACCGGAGACATTAAGACAGTCCATAACTAAGTCTGTAGTGGACCGGAGACATTAAGACAGTCCATAACTAAGTCTGTATTGGACCGGAGACATTAAGACAGTCCATAACTAAGTCTGTATTGGACCAGAGACATTAAGACAGTCCATAACTAAGTCTGTATTGGACCGGAGACATTAAGACAGTCCATAACTAAGTCTGTATTGGACCAGAGACATTAAGACAGTCCATAACTAAGTCTGTATTGGACCGGAGACATTAAGACAGTCCATAATTAAGTCTGTATTGGACCAGAGACATTAAGACAGTCTATAACTAAGTCTGTATTGGACCAGAGACATTAAGACAGTCCATAACTAAGTCTGTAGTGGACCGGAGACATTAAGACAGTCTATAACTAAGTCTGTAGTGGACCAGAGACATTAAGACAGTCCATAACTAAGTCTGTATTGGACCAGAGACATTAAGACAGTCCATAACTAAGTCTGTAGTGGACCGGAGACATTAAGACAGTCTATAACTAAGTCTGTAGTGGACCAGAGACATTAAGACAGTCCATAACTAAGTCTGTATTGGACCAGAGACATTAAGACAGTCCATAACTAAGTCTGTAGTGGACCGGAGACATTAAGACAGTCCATAACTAAGTCTGTAGTGGACCAGACACATTAAGACAGTATATAACTAAGTCTGTATTGGACCAGACACATTAAGACAGTCCATAACTAAGTCTGTAGTGGACCAGAGACATTAAGACAGTCCATAACTAAGTCTGTAGTGGACCGGAGACATTAAGACAGTCTATAACTAAGTCTGTAGTGGACCGGAGACATTAAGACAGTCTATAACTAAGTCTGTATTGGACCAGAGACATTAAGACAGTCCATAACTAAGTCTGTATTGGACCAGAGACATAAGACAGTCCATAACTAAGTCTGTAGTGGACCAGAGACATTAAGACAGTCTATAACTAAGTCTGTATTGGACCAGAGACATTAAGACAGTCCATAACTAAGTCTGTATTGGACCAGAGACATTAAGACAGTCCATAACTAAGTCTGTAGTGGACCAGAGACATTAAGACAGTCCATAACTAAGTCTGTAGTGGACCGGAGACATTAAGACAGTCCATAACTAAGTCTGTAGTGGACCAGAGACATTAAGACCGTCCATAACTAAGTCTGTAGTGGACCAGAGACATTAAGACAGTCCATAACTAAGTCTGTAGTGGACCGGAGACATTAAGACAGTCTATAACTAAGTCTGTAGTGGACCGGAGACATTAAGACGGTCCATAACTAAGTCTGTAGTGGACCGGAGACATTAAGACAGTCTATAACTAAGTCTGTAGTGGACCAGAGACATTAAGACAGTCCATAACTAAGTCTGTATTGGACCAGAGACATTAAGACAGTCCATAACTAAGTCTGTATTGGACCGGAGACATTAAGACAGTCCATAACTAAGTCTGTATTGGACCGGAGACATTAAGACAGTCCATAATTAAGTCTGTATTGGACCAGAGACATTAAGACAGTCCATAACTAAGTCTGTAGTGGACCAGACACATTAAGACAGTCCATAACTAAGTCTGTATTGGACCAGACACATTAAGACAGTCCATAACTAAGTCTGTAGTGGACCAGAGACATTAAGACAGTCCATAACTAAGTCTGTAGTGGACCGGAGACATTAAGACAGTCTATAACTAAGTCTGTAGTGGACCGGAGACATTAAGACAGTCTATAACTAAGTCTGTATTGGACCAGAGACATTAAGACAGTCCATAACTAAGTCTGTATTGGACCAGAGACATTAAGACAGTCCATAACTAAGTCTGTAGTGGACCAGAGACATTAAGACAGTCTATAACTAAGTCTGTATTGGACCAGAGACATTAAGACAGTCCATAACTAAGTCTGTATTGGACCAGAGACATTAAGACAGTCCATAACTAAGTCTGTATTGGACCAGAGACATTAAGACAGTCCATAACTAAGTCTGTAGTGGACCAGAGACATTAAGACAGTCCATAACTAAGTCTGTAGTGGACCAGAGACATTAAGACAGTCCATAACTAAGTCTGTAGTGGACCGGAGACATTAAGACAGTCCATAACTAAGTCTGTAGTGGACCAGAGACATTAAGACCGTCCATAACTAAGTCTGTAGTGGACCAGAGACATTAAGACAGTCTATAACTAAGTCTGTATTGGACCAGAGACATTAAGACAGTCCATAACTAAGTCTGTATTGGACCAGAGACATTAAGACAGTCCATAACTAAGTCTGTATTGGACCGGAGACATTAAGACAGTCCATAACTAAGTCTGTATTGGACCAGAGACATTAAGACAGTCCATAACTAAGTCTGTATTGGACCGGAGACATTAAGACAGTCTATAACTAAGTCTGTATTGGACCAGAGACATTAAGACAGTCCATAACTAAGTCTGTAGTGGACCAGAGACATTAAGACAGTCCATCACCGCCTGGTATGGCAACTGCTTGGCCTCCGACCGCAAGGCACTACAGAGGGTAGTGCGTACGGCCCAGTACATCACTGGGGCCAAGCTTCCTGCCATCCAGGACCTCTATACCAGGCGGTGTCAAAGGAAGGCCCTCAAAATTGTCAAAGACTCCAGCCACCCTAGTCATAGACTGTTCTCCCTGCTACCGCACGGCAAGCGGTACCAGAGTGCCAAGTCTAGGTCCAAAAGACTTCTCAACAGCTTCTACCCCCAAGCCATAAGACTCCTGAACAGCTAATCATGGCTACCCAGACTATTTGCACTGCCCCCCCACCCCATCCTTTTTACGCTGCTGCTACTCTGTTAATTATTTATGCATAGTCACTTTAACTCTACCCACATGTACATATTACTTCAACTATCTCAACTAGCCGGTGCCCCCGCATATTGACTCTGCACCGGTACCCCCCTGTATATATAGCCTCCCTACTGTTATTTTATTTTACTTCTGCTCTTTTTTTCTCAACACTTTTTTTGTTGTTGTTTTATTTTTACTTTTTTTGTAAAAAATAAATGCACTGTTGGTTAAGGGCTGTAAGTAAGCATTTCACTGTAATGTCTGCACCTGTTGTATTCGGCGCATGTGACCAATACAATTTGATTTGATTTGATTTGAAGTATGTAGTGGACCAGAGACATTAAGACAGTCTATAACTAAGTATGTAGTGGACCAGAGACATTAAGACAATCCATAACTAAGTCTGTATTGATCACTGGAAACAGAATGCACCTGAGCTCAATTTCGAGTCTCGTGGCAAAGGGTCTGAATACTTATGTAAATAAGGTATTTCCTGTTTTTGCTTTGTCATTATGGGGTATTGTGTGTAGATTGATGAGGAATATTTTTTATTTAATCCAATTTAGAATAAGGGAGGAGAGGAGAGGAGAGGGGGAGGATGAGAGAGGAGAGGAGAGGAGAGGAGAGGAGAGGAGAGGAGAGGAGAGGAGAGGAGAGGAGAGGAGAGGAGAGGAGAGGAGAGGAGAGGAGAGGAGAGGGGAGGATGAGAGAGGAGAGGAGAGGAGAGGAGAGGAGAGGAGAGGAGAGGAGAGGAGAGGAGAGGAGAGGAGAGGAGAGGAGAGGAGAGGAGAGGAGAGGAGAGGAGATGAGAGGGTCATGTTTATAGTTCACCCCAACTAACATATTGAGTATTTACAGTTGAAGTCAGAAGTTTACATACACCTTAGCCAAATACATTGAAACTCAGTTTTTCACAATTCCTGACATTTAATCCTAGTAAAATTCCAGGTCTTAGGTCAGTTAGGATCACCACTTTATTTTAAGAATGTGAAATGTCAGAATAATAGTAGAGATAATTATTTATTTCAGCTTTTATTTCTTTCATCACATTCCCAGTGGGTCAGAAGTTTACATACACTCAATTAGTATTTGGTAGCATTGCCTTTAAATTGTTTAACTTGGGTCAAACGTTTCGGGTAGCCTTCCACAAGCTTCCCACAATAAGTTGGGTGAATGTTGGCCCATTCCTCCTGACAGAGATGGTGTAACTGAGTCAGGTGTGTAGGCCTCCTTACTCACACACACTTTTTCAGTTCTGCCCACACATTTTCTATAAGATTGGAGGTCAGGGCTTTGCGATGGCCACTCCAATACCTTGACTTTGTTGTCCTTAAGGCATTTTGCCACAACTTTGGAAATATGCTTGGGGTCATTGTCCATTTGGAAGACCCATTTGTGACCAAGCTTTAACTTCCTGACTGATGTCTTGAGATGTTGCTTCAATATATCCACATAAGTTATATATCCTTCCTCATGATGCCATCTATTTTGTGAAGTGCACCAGTCCCTCCTGCAGCAAAGCACCCCCACAGCATGATGCTGCCACCCCCGTGCTTCACGGTTGGGATGGTGTTCTTCGGCTTGCAAGCTTCTCCCTTTTTCCGCCAAACATAACGATGGTCATTATGGCCAAACAGTTCTATTTTTGTTTCATCAGACCAGAGGACATTTCTCCAAAAAGTACGATCTTTGTCTGCATGTGCAGTTGCAAACCGTAGTCTGGCTTTTTAATGGTGGTTTTGGAGCAGTGGCTTCTTCCTTGCGTTTCAGGATATGTCGATATAGGACTCGTTTTACTGTGGATATAAATACAGTGGGGGAAAAAAGTATTTAGTCAGCCACCAATTGTGCAAGTTCTCCCACTTAAAAAGTTGAGAGAGGCCTGTAATTTTCATCATAGGTACACGTCAACTATGACAGACAAATTGAGGAAAAAAAATCCTGAATATCACATTGTAGGATTTTTAATGAATTTATTTGCAAATTATGGTGGAAAATAAGTATTTGGTCACCTACAAACAAGCAAGATTTCTGGCTCTCACAGACCTGTAACTTCTTCTTTAAGAGGCTCCTCTGTCCTCCACTCGTTACCTGTATTAATGGCACCTGTTTGAACTTGTTATCTGTATAATAGACACCTGTCCACAACCTCAAACAGTCACACTCCAAACTCCACTATGGCCAAGACCAAAGAGCTGTCAAAGGACACCAGAAACAAAATTGTAGACCTGCACCAGGCTGGGAAGACTGAATCTGCAATAGGTAAGCAGCTTGGTTTAAAGAAATCAACTGTGGGAGCAATTATTAGGAAATGGAAGACATACAAGACCACTGATAATCTCCCTCGATCTGGGGCTCCATGCAAGATCTCACCCCGTGGGGTCAAAATGATCACAAGAACGGTGAGCAAAAATCCCAGAACCACACGGGGGGACCTAGTGAATGACCTGCAGAGAGCTGGGACCAAAGTAACAAAGCCTACCATCAGTAACACACTACGCCGCCAGGGACTCAAATCCTGCAGTGCAAGACGTGTCCCCCTGCTTAAGCCAGTACATGTCCAGGCCCATCTGAAGTTTGCTAGAATGCATTTGGATGATCCAGAAGAGGATTGGGAGATATAATATAGTTAAATATAACTTTTTGGTAAAAACTCAACTCGTCGTGTTTGGAGGACAAAGAATGCTGAGTTGCATCCAAAGAACACCATACCTACTGTGAAGCATGGGGGTGGAAACATCATGCTTTGGGGCTGTTGAGGCACTGAGTTTGAAGGTAGGTCTTGAAATACATCCACAGGTACACCTCCAATTGACTCAAATGATGTCAATTAGCCTATCAGAAGCTTCTAAAGCCATGACATCATTTTCTGGAATTTTCCAAGCTGTTTAAAGGCACAGTCAACTTAGTGTATGTAAACTTCTGACCCACTGGAATTGTGATACAGTGAATTATAAGTGAAATAATCTGTCTGTAAACAATTGTTGGAAAAATTACTTGTGTCATGCACAAAGTAGATGTCCTATCCGACTTGCCAAAACTATAGTTTGTTAACAAGAAATTTGTGAAGTGGTTGAAAAACGAGTTTTAATGACTCCAACCTAAGTGGCTATTTTCCCTATTTTGTTGCCTTACAACCTGGCATTAAAATTGATTTTTGGGGGCGTTTGTACCATTTGATTTACACAACATGCCTACCACTTTGAAGATGCAAAATATTTTTTATTGTGAAACAAACAACAAATAACACAAAAAAACAGTAAACTTGAGCGTGCTTAACTGTTCAACCCCCCCCCCCCAAGTCAATACTTTGTAGAGCCACCTTTTGCAGCAATTACAGTTGTAAGTATCTTGGGGTATGTCTCTATAAGCTTGGCACATCTAGCCACTGGGATTTTTGCCCATTCTTCAAGGCAAAACTGCTCCAGCTCCTTCAAGTTGGATGGGTTCCGCTGGTGTTCAGCAATCTTTAAGTCATACCACAGATTCTCAATTGGATTGTGGTCTGCAGTGTTGCGCAGTGTTCTAAGGCACTGCATCGCAGTGCTAGCTGTGCCACTAGAGATCCTGGTTCGAATCCAGGCTTTGTCGTAGCCGGCCGCGACTGGGAGACCCATGGCCCAGCGTCGTCCAGGGTAAGGGAGGGAATGGCCGGCAGGGATGTAGCTCAGTTGGTAGAGCATGGCGTTTGCAACGCCAGGGTTGTGGGTTCGATTCCCACGGGGGGCCAGTATGAAAAATATAAAAATTATGTATGCACTCACTAACTGTAAGTCGCTCTGGATAAGAGCGTCTGCTAAATGACTAAAATGTAAATGTAACAAATTGTCTGGGCTTTGACTAGGCCATTCCAAGACATTTAAATGTTTCCCCTTAAACCACTCAAGTGTTGCTTTAGCAGTATGCTTAGGGTCATTGTCCTGCTGGAAGGTGAACCTCCGTCCCAGTCTCAAATTTCTAGAAGACTGAAACCGGTTTCCCTCAAGAATTTCCCTGTATTTAGCGCCATCCATCCTTTCTTCAATTCTGACCAGTTTCC
Source organism: Coregonus sp. 'balchen' (assembly GCA_902810595.1). Classification (NCBI taxonomy): domain Eukaryota; kingdom Metazoa; phylum Chordata; class Actinopteri; order Salmoniformes; family Salmonidae; genus Coregonus; species Coregonus sp. 'balchen'. Next base: position 34,800,219 of record LR778289.1, read on the forward strand.
CAGTCCCTGCCGATGAAAAACATCCCCACAGCATGATGCTGCCACCACCATGCTTCACTGTGGGGATGGTGTTCTCGGGATGATGAGAGGTGTTGGGTTTGCGCCAGACATAGCGTTTTCCTTGATGGCCAAAAAGCTCACTTTTAGTCTAATCTGACCAGAGTACCTTCTTCCATATGTTTGGGGAGTCTCCCACATGCCTTTTGGCGAACACCAAACGGGTTTGCTTATTTTTTTCTTTAAGGAATAGCTTTTTTCTGGCCACCCTTCCGTAAAACCCAGCTCTGTGGAGTGTACGGCTTAGTGGTCCTATGGACAGATACTCCAATCTCCGCTGTGGAGCTTTGCAGCTCCTTCAGGGTTATCTTTGGTCTCTTTGTTGCCTCTCTGATTAATGCCCTCCTTGCCTGGTCAGTGAGTTTTGGTGGGCGGCCCTCTCTTGGCAGGTTTGTTGTGGTGCCATATTCTTTCCATTTTTTAATAATGGATTTAATGGTGCTCGGTGGGATGTTCTACGTTTCGGATATTTTTTTTGAACCCAACCCTGATCTGTACTTCTCCACAACTTTGTCCCTGACCTGTTTGGAGAGCTCCTTGGTCTTCATGGTGCCGCTTGCTTGGTGGTGCCCCTTGCTTAGTGGTGTTGCAGACTCTGGGGCCTTTCAGAACAGGTGTATACATACTGAGATCATGTGACACTTAGATTGCACACAGGTGGACTTTATTTAACTAATTATGTGACTTCTGAAGGTAATTGGTTGCACCAGGTCTTATTTAGGGGCTTCATAGCAAAGGGGTTGACTACATATGCACGCACCACTTTTCCTTTATTTATTTTTTAGAATTATTTGAAACATATTATTTGTTTCATTTCACTTCACCAATTTGGACAATTTTGTGTATGTCCATTACATGAAATCCAAATAAAAATCAATTTAAATTACAGGTTGTAATGCAACAAAATAGGAAAAATGCCAAGGGGGATGAATACTTTTGCAAGGCACTGTAAACTTCCAACTTCAACTGTGGATTTGGATATTTATTAAAATAGAAGGAAAAAAACACGATTTTATCCTTTATAGGCTTTTCATGGCTGTTTGACTGTATCAGTCATGACTCTGTCGTTTCACCCCCTCCTCCTCCTCCTCTTCCCTTGTTTCCTCTCCTCTGTTTGTCCTAAGCTCCCGCCATCCATCTCAAAATCCCCTCGTATCGGCCAATTTAAACAGACAGTGCCCAGCGAGAGAGAGCGAGATGAACCGACTTTAAGCTCTTTTTTAAAACAGACAGAAGTAAAGAGGGTCAGGGTGATTTGGCAGCCAAAAGCCCCTGGACTATACCCAGGTTCTCCCCTGCACAGCTGACACTGCCTAAGACACACAGATCAAGATACCTCCCCAAACATCATCGCTACGGAGAGAGAAGAGAAGATCCATTTCCTCTCCTCCCTTCACATTTCCCTTTTGCCTTTTCTTTTTTTACATCGTTCTTTTCTCTCCATTTTTACATGTTTTTTTATTGACACCATGGTAATCTGGTCTCAGATGAAGTTTCATTGTTTGTTATGTGGAGCCAATGACAGCTTAGGGAGATGGAGTAGGAGGGGGGATAGGGAGGGGCATTATTTCTCCCGTTTGGCTCGGTGAGAAGAGAAAGAGACGAGAAACAATGACGCTTAGAGAGAGAGAGAGAGAGAGAGAGAGAGAAATCTGGGAAGCGGACCAACGTTCCTCTATCTGACTGATGTTGAAGAGAGGAAGAGGCACATCGTCTCCCCGTCTCTCTGTTTCTACTGTCTTTGGGAATTGGCTGACGTTTCTATTTAGCTGGAAGGCAGGCCTAGTGTAGTGGAGTAGATAGCATGGAAGTTGCCCCCTAAACCACTGATACAGGGTCAGATGTGTTTTAGTCCCTGTAATGTCACAGTCTGGTTTAAGCAGGAATCCCCGGTTACAGGTTCAGATTGAATAGACCCCTCTGTCTATCTGGGATCTAGGAGTAGAGATGGAGACCTGCAACCCCAAGCCCTGAAGGTCATAGTGTCAAGTAGAGCTGTGGCCTAAAAATCATATATCAACAAAAAAAACATTTGATTCACGATATACAGTATATCCCAATTTTTTTTCATGTTTTATCTAGAGCTTTGTTGTAATAATAATAATAATATGCCATTTAGCAGACGCTTTTATCCAAAGCGACTTACAGTCATGTGTGCATACATTTTTACGTATGGGTGGTCCCGGGGATCGAACCCACTACCCTGGCGTTACAAGCGCCATGCTCTACCAATTGAGCTACAGAGGACCACATTGTACAATTTAAATGTAAAATACACTGCATTTCAAACAATCAGCAATAATCTAATGAATTCAGGGCTTGTGAAATTATATCTAGGCTAACTATAAGCCTTCCAAAACCATAAGACCCACTAATAATTTAATTAATTTATCAAAATGGACTGAATTAGAGCGTTTATTATTATTATTATATTATAAAATAGTTTCATTAGCGTTTTTGCATGAATCACTGATCTGGCGTTCAAGTCTGTCTATGAAAATGCAATTTTTGTTACAAATTTAACCAGCACCATTATGCACATTTACTAATAATGACTAACTTCTTGTAGCAGGCATTATAGAAAATCAACACAGGTCTCATAAACAATCTCTCAAGCACAGGCCCATGTGCTAGCGAGTAGCCAGCTAGTCTTTACACTGAGTGTACAAAACATTAAGAACACCTTCCTAAAGTTTTCCACTCAGAACAGCCTCAATTCGTCAGGGGATGGACTCTACAAGGTGTCGAAAGCGTTCCACAGGGATGCTGGCCCATGTTGACTCCAATGCTTCCCACAGTTGTGTCAAGTTGGCTGGATGTCCTTTGGGTGGTGGACCATTCTTGATACACACAGGAAACTTTTGAGCGTGAAAAACCTCAGCAGCGTTGCAGTTCTTGACACAAGCCAGTGTGCCTGGCACCTACTACCATACTCCGTTCAAAGGCACTTAAATATTTTGTCTTGACCATTCACCCTCTGAATGGCACACATACACAATCCATGTCTCGATTGTCTCAAGGCTTAAAAATCCTTCTTTAACCTGTCTCCTCCCCTTCATCTACACTGATTTAAGTGGATTTAACAGGTGACATCAATAAGGGATCATAGCTTTCACCTGGATTCACCTGGTCAGTCTATGTCATGGAAAGAGCAGGTGTTGTTAATGTTTTGTACACTCAGTGTATATTTAAGCAATAAGGCATGAGGGGGTGATACAGTAAGGGAAAAAAGTATTTGATCCCCTGCTGATTTTGTACGTTTGTCCACTGACAAAGAAATGATCAGTCTATAATTTTAATGGTAGGTTTATTTGAACAGTGAGAGACAGAATAACAACAAAAAAATCCAGAAAAAATAAGTATTTGACCCCCTCTCAATCAGAAAGATTTCTGGCTCCCAGGTGTCTTTTATACAGGTAACGAGCTGAGATTAGGAGCACACTCCTAATCTCAGGTTGTTACCTGTATAAAAGACACCTGTCCACAGAAGCAATAAATCAATCAGATTCCAAACTCTCCACCATGGCCAAGACCAAAGAGCTCTCCAAGGATGTCAGGGACAAGATTGTAGACCTACACAAGGCTGGAATGGGCTACAAGACCATCGCCAAGCAGCTTGGTGAGAAGGTGACAACAGTTGGTGTGATTATTCGCAAATGGAAGAAACTGTCAAAAATAACTGTCAATCTCCCTCGGCCTGGGGCTCCATGCAAGATCTCACCTCGTGGAGTTGCAATGATCATGAGAACGGTGAGGAATCAGCCCAGAACTACACAGGAGGATCTTGTCAATGATTTCAAGGCAGCTGGGACCATAGTCACCAAGAAAACAATTGGTAACACACTACGCCGTGAAGGACTGAAATCCTGCAGCGCCCACAAGGTCCCCCTGCTCAAGAAAGCACATATACATATAAGGGGACAGGACAACTTCACCGCATCAAAGGGACGATGGACGGGGCCATGTACCGTCAAATCTTGGGTGAGAACCTCCTTCACTCAGCCAGGGCATTGAAAATGGGTCGTGGATGGGTATTCCAGCATGACAATGACCCAAAACACACGGCCAAGGCAACAAAGGAGTGGCTCAAGAAGAAGCACATTAAGGTCCTGGAGTGGCCTAGCGAGTCTCCAGACCTTAATCCCATAGAAAGTCTGTGGAGGGAGCTGAAGGTTCGAGTTGCCAAACGTCAGCCTCAAAACCTTAATGACTTGGAGAAGATCTGCAAAGAGGAGTGGAACAAAATCCCTCCTGAGATGTGTGCAAACCTGGTGGCCAACTACAAGAAACGTCTGACCTCAGTGATTGCCAACAAGGGTTTTGCCACCAAGTACTAAGTCATGTTTTGCAGAGGGGTCAAATACTTATTTCCCTCATTAAAATGCAAATCAATTTATAACATTTTTGACATGCGTTTTTCTGGATTTTTTTGTTGTTATTCTGTCTCTCACTGTTCAAATAAACCTACCATTAAAATTATAGACTGATCATGTCTTTGTCAGTGGGCAAACATATAAAATCAGCAGGGGATCAAATACTTTTTTCCCTCACTGTATATGGCCAATATGCCACGGCTAAGGGCTGTTCTTATGCACGACGCAACGCGGAGTGACTGGAGACAGCCCTTAGCCATGGTATATTGACCATTTACCACAAACACCTGAGGTGTCTTATTGCTATTATAAATTGGTTACCAACGTAATTAGATCAGTAATAATAAATGTTTTGTCATACCCGTGGTATACCACGGCTGTCAGCCAATCAGCATTCAGGGCTCGAACCACCCAGTTTATAGAACACCCTACTGTGCGTCTCCAACTGTTTGAACAGCATGCTATCCTGTCCACTTAGTTCAGATGTTGAAAGTGTCAAGTGTCCTACCTTATTTCTCTAGCTATGTAGTTATCTAGCTAGCAAGATAATAATTATAGCTATGGGTGTCATAGCTAGCTTAGCTACATTTGACTGGTAAAATAGCAATCCTGCAGCAGTCCTCTCTGGCATGCTAGCTAGCTACATATCGAATCACTAGGTAGTTTGTTTTGGCTTCTAATGACAGCTGGCTTACTAATTTTATGGATCATATCACAGATAAAGAGATTGCTACCTAATGAGATATCTAGCTATGTAGCTGGTTATTAAGCTAGCTAGCTAATAATTATATGGGTATTTTACGGGTAAAATGGCAATCCTGCTGCAGCCCTCTCTTCTTAGCTAGCTAGCTACTACACTTCTGGCTTGCTAGCTAGCTACAAATTCAACAGCCAGTTCGTTTTAGCTCAAGCTAATACCTAATGACATATTCTCTTCAAATTGTCAATATGAGCATTGTATTTTGTACAGCTATCAAAGAAAACATTAACATAAAAAAGACAAGAGAAGAGATAAATCAACTAGCTAGCTACCTTGCCTCGTTTTGGCTGACTGTCTACTCGGCTTGTTATCAAAAGTTAATTTCAAAGATTCAGGTCCAGTGGAGGCGAAGCCTCCTGCCTCACGCTATAGAAACAGGCTCCTACTCCTATGAGCCGTTCTGAGAGCTTACTACGAGCAGATACCTTGGCCATCCAGGATTGCTACTTACTACGAGCAGATACCTTGGCCATCCAGGATTGCTACTTACTACGAGCAGATACCTTGGCCATCCAGGATTGCTAATTACTACTAGCAGATACCTTGGCCATCCAGGATTGTTACTTACTACGAGCAGATACCTTGGCCATCCAGGATTGCTACTTACTACTAGCAGATACCTTGGCCATCCAGGATTGCTACTTACTAGCAGATACCTTGGCCATCCAGGATTGCTACTTACTACTAGCAGATACCTTGGCCATCCAGGATTGCTACTTACTACTAGCAGATACCTTGGCCATTCAGGATTGCTACTTACTACTGGCAGATACCTTGGCCATCCAGGATTGCTACTTACTACTAGCAGATACCTTGGCCATTCAGGATTGCTACTTACTACTAGCAGATACCTTGGCCATTCAGGATTGCTACTTACTACTGGCAGATACCTTGGCCATCCAGGATTAGATAAGGGAGAAATCTAGTGTGACCTGGTGTGTGTTGTTAGCCACAGACTAGTTATGTCTTTAGTGATGACAATTCTCAACTCAACCACTTCACTGCTGGATCCTGTAGATCTCTGTAGATTCTGATTGTCTCTCTTGTGATTGGTCAATCAGCAGAGCAGGAAGGACCAACAGGAGCTGGCCGCTGGAGGAGAGCCGTGACCCTGAGCCCTGATTAGGCGTGGCAATGGAGACAAACAGGTGTGTGTGCGTGTCTTCATTCATGTGAATAAGATATTTTGTGTCACTCGCTATCCAAGAACTAGCTTTCAGAAGTACTCTTTGAAGGAAATCCGGTGTATTATGGCATCTTACTGCCTATCTGTAATATCCCCTCACCTGTTGCAGGGCCCAGTCTTGTGTGTGTGTGTGTGTGTGTGTGTGTGTGTGTGTGTGTGTGTGTGTGTGTGTGTGTGTGTGTGTGTGTGTGTGTGTTGTTCTATCCCAGTGGGGACCTGAAGTCAGTAAAACAAGGAAAATGTCCCACGTTCCATTGAGGACAAAGCCTATTTTAGGAGTTCGCTTTATGTTTTGGGTTAGGGTTAGGGAAAATAGGATTTTGAATGGAAATTAATTTTTAGGTCTCCACAAGGAAGAACAACAAAACGTGTGTGTGCCCACATTAATTATCTGGCGGTGTTCTCTTAACGTAGCCTGAGCGGCTACTTGGCCTCCCGCTATCAGATGTCCAGATTACTAACTGGTCATTTAGGGAACATAACCGTTAGTTAAACATGACTTTTTGTCTTCATCCCAAATGGCACCCTATTCCCCACAAACAGTAGTGCACTACTTTTGACCAGGCCCCATAGGGCTCTGGTCTAAAGTAGTGCACTATATAGGGAATAGGGTGCCATTTGGGATGCATCCCTCGTCTTTATCTTCTTGGTCGTAGTAATAATGTGTGTTTTTGGGGCGACTAGCGGGAGATTGTCTCAGCACCACCACCACTGAATCACACAGTCACTTAGTAATCCACACTGTAGGCTATTGGAGGAGGAATTTACATTGCTGTTTAAATATGTATCTACTTAACATTGTTAGGGTTTTAATGTCAATCATAACCGCTATTAACACACGGCTCAACGCTGGGGAGATCGCCCTGAGTGACAATGGTTTGGAGAGGAGAGGGGAGGGAAGTCCAAATTCAAGATTTAGCTGGTCTGTATGATTGTGGCCTGCTGTAGTGTTGTGAGAGTGTAATTGTGTGTGTATGTTTGGTAGTTTCTAGCTCAGTTGGTAGAGCATGGCGCTTGTAACGCCAGGGTAGTGGGTTTGATTCCCGGGACCACCCATACGTAAAATGTATGCACGCATGACTGTAAATCGCTTTGGATTAAAAGCGTCTTCTAAATGGCATATATTATTATTATTATTATTATTATTATTATTATTATATTATGTTAAACATGCTTACCATAGGTGCAGCTCGCCTAAACCAAATGTGTTCCATCTTTGTCTCTCTTTCAGAAATGATCCTGGTTGACAGAGATGTTAGAGTAAGTCATGTTCATTTACTGATCCATGTTGACAGAGATGTTAGAGTAAGTCATGTTCATTTACTGATCCATGTTGACAGAGATGTTAGAGTAAGTCATGTCCATTTACAGTCACAGCTATTACACTAAAGGTTTTTCTTGATTTTGATCAATAAAATAATTCATGTAACTTTCCCCAAATTCCAAGGTTTTCCAGAAATCCCAGTTGCAAGGTTCCCAGAATCAGGAGGGTCTTCTAACAATGATTTATGGAAATGTTGGGAATTTTACAACCTTCATAAGCCTATAGCTAAAGGACTGAATAGATAGACCCTAGACGTAGCGTCATGTGATCAGTTTGGGTAGGCCTTCAACTGAACCTCACTCTTTCTTTCACTCTCTTTCTTTCCCCCTCTTTCTTTGCCCCTCTCAGGTGAACGAAGAGGCAGGGAAGCTGAAAGTGGGTCAATTTGGTGTTGTTTGAAAACAGCCTTTTTACCTTTTCTATCTCGACTGTAATATCTTTTTTTTATGTATTTTTATATCAAATGTATTCTGTAAATATATCTGATAACTGATCTAGCTCTATTCTGAAATGTTGATGCGTGATTAGCCTAAGTGTTATGAATTTAAGTACAATGTGAATAATTATGCTAATATGTTTTATTTTAACAAAATGTTGTATAGGCTGTAGCCCTAGCCCTGTCCAGCCCCATCTCAGTTCTCTCACAACCAGCCCTCCTGCTGAAAATTGTATTTTACATTTTCTGCCCATTTAATTGAATTGTTCTTTAATCCCAGCCTCTTTTATAACAGTGCAGTGATTAGGCTTTTCATTATTGACCATGGTCACCTTTTACTGTAGCCCAATACAGAGCTGTGAACTAGCCTATTGTATTGCTGTATTAAAGAGGTTGTGTATCTTGTGTTTATGGCTTTTAGGCCTGTCCCTATTTTAGTGTGCAAAAAATATGTCAAACCCACTATTATTAGGCATGCTGAGGCAGTGAATGTATGGGCTCTTTATATTTTATCAGATTACGTGGCCTCGGCCTACAGTATTGTACTGTGTACCGTGTAGGCTACTGTGTATATGTGTTGAGATTACGGCCTGCGGACGGTTTTTATTCATGAACGAAAGCCAATATAGCAAGCGATTTTTAAACGGTGAGCACCGGCAGCAGCAGCATTGCGCGCCGAACGGAGCAGCTCGAGCCCTTTTCCTGAACAGCAGCCATGGCCTTGTCACGAGCTGTCGACGCGCTGCGCTCGCGACTAATCTGACAGCCCCGCGCAAACCCTAATCCCCCACTGTATCGTAATCTATTTACTTTGCATTCTAAGAGGATTTGGTTCTAAAAAATATATACAAGAACGAATCCGATGCTGGAAATTATGGTGAAATGGACAGAAAAGATCAGTCAGTCAGGATGCGTTGGTTTCTGTGTTTTCTTTCTTTGTGTTGTTTTGTTAGGGTTTTAAAAAGAAATCATTGTATGTTTTTTCGGAGTCAAGCCTTTCGGGAGAGAGATTGGTGAAAATAATTACATTTCTGTCTGGTGATACAAGGCTAATACTTCTATTTTGTTCAGTGATACTCAGAGAGCAGCTGTTTGGAGAAGTGATATCTGTCATTGGTTTTATCTCCTGATATATGTCACTTTCAAACAACCTCTGTAGCCTAATATCACATAATTCAATGATTTGACATTTTAAAATAAAACCAACAAAACTGGAATACAAGTAATTGGCCTACATTTGATGTCTGTTTTATATGTCTACTGTAGGTCTTTATGGTGCAGGTTTACAAATAGATTACACCTAGTCCTGGGCTAAAACCCATTATAGAGAATCTCCCAAGTTTTTTTAGTCCAGGACTCGGTTTAATCTGTTGTCTGGGAAACCATCCGCTCAA
>LR778289.1:34814748-34832248 GCA_902810595.1 Coregonus sp. 'balchen'
TCCACCTGGCCTATGCATCAAACGAATTCCATTGTGCCAAGTCCAATTTCTAGTTCTTCAGTCCTGGTCGTGTTTGTTGGCAGGTGTTTCGAAAATACCCAAGATTGGTTGCAAATGTTTGTTTGATGCAAATTTGACAAATGCTGCCCACGTGTTCGGAGCCTACTCAAGCTAACATGTATAATGTTCTAGTTAGCAAGGGGCTGCGCACCTCAAATGCCACCGTATTCCCTTTTTAGTCTCCACTATGTAGGATATATAGATGCCATTTGGGACGCTGCCAGCGTGTTTATTTAGCTTGTACATAATATTCATCATTAAAGGGGCAATCTGGGATTCAAACAACAAAAATCAATGTCTATAATCATTAAATTATGTCAAAAAAATTGATGTACCAACCCCAGATTGCGTACTCAAGCACGCGTGGCCGCTGATTAAAGACTTGCACCTGAGCTCTGTTATTTTACTTAGCCTATAATTTTTGGATTGAATTAATTAATAGACCAGATCACCTCAAATGTTTTGGCATGTCTTTAATTTGTTGATAGGTCCCTTGATCAACTTTCAGGTTTGTTGCAAATAGATGGCCTGTGCATTATGCATGTATTCCTATAAGAAAGATCATATGCCGCTAAAAATGAAATAGTCCAATTCAATCTATTATAACTTCAAAGCCTAAAACTAATAAAGAACGGTGCCTTGTCAAAGATTGTTTTTGGTCATAGCCTTCAGAGTTCAACAATGTTGGATCTTTCTCCTTCTCAAGACCTGTCTTCCTCTGACAGTATCATTATCCGCGTGGCCTTCGCACACTGTTAAAACATGCACGTCTTAACAACCTTGCCAAAACGCCGCCAATTTTCCCTTAAAAAAAAAAAAAAAGGAGTTTATGCCCTCGAGCTGCCCCCCTCTCCGCTTTTTGACCTGCTAACCTGGCCCCACCTAAGTAATTACCGCATCAGAGGCGGTGAGATTCTTCCAGGTTATTTTGGATAAACGCGACTCTTGGTGCTACACGGAAATACCGCGCGGTTGTAATTATATATGCGCATTCAATTACGCCGCGATCAAATATGACAGACTCAATATTTAAAGCGTTTTAACGCTGCATGTCAAAAGAAAATACGTTTAAATTCCCTAAAGCAATAAGTGATTTTAGCGTTTCAATTTGACCACAGGGATTAAATAAACACTCTTAAAATCTATCCCTGTAGGCCTACAGGATGTATTTTAACTTGTCTTAATTATGGGAGTAATTTGCATAAATTCCCCCCGTTAGGCCTACACTTAGTCTAATTAACATCCCAACAAGCATATAAAACTAAAAGTGTGACTTGTTTAAATTAAAAACAGGAATCCTACATAAACTAGGGCATAGGCTACGCCTACCTGCACCCAAAACCAGTACAGGCCCCAATTTCAGTCCAAGTCAAGCACTGGGTGAACTTGTAGGCTAATTCCGGTCAAACACAGAATCCACTAAGAAATATGAGTTCACGGATCTTTATTGGATGGATATGTATGTAAGGGTGGTCGCCTTGAGATACATTCAACATTTCACTGGCATTTTGGAACAGTAAATCCACATTCTTAAAATGATTAATTTGACTCCAACAGGAAGTCAAGTGCTATTGTTAAAATATGTCAAATTTTACGATTGACAAATGCCAGAGTTAGGAGGTGTTTGAAATATGTTTAACTTTTAAAGATGTTTTCTTTTGAAAGACGGCAATCCTGATTGAGCATGATCCAATACATTTTTGCATCTATATTTTCTTATTTCGTTTCTCCAAGACATTTCAAGTTGTCAAAGGTATTTTTTTTTTTCTATAAGGAAAACAACGTATATAAAATGGAACTTTATGGCCAATTCGTTCTCTTTGGAATATTTGGAAAGATTTACATCGGCAATAGTTGTTTCAAAGTTCTTATTAAACAATTTCAAATTCAGAAACACCAACTAAACGTGGTCACTGTAACTGACCCAAATACATATATACATATTTCAGCGCCTTTATGTCGCTGACTAAAATCTCTTTCATCCTAAAAATAACATTTCAGAAATAAAAACACAATTTGATTGGGAATGGACGGAGGTAAGCAGCGCGTGCACTGGCACGGTGACAGGTTGGTAATCCTCATCATTCTAGAGACAGACATGAGTGCATCGCCAGAGCCAGGACGGGAGGACGCTAGGTCACAGAAGTTTGGTTGAAACATTTGTTAAAACAGTCCAACGTTAAAAGGTCATCCTGTATCTTCGAAACATTTGTTCATTGACAAAAGTAAAAACGACCTTTCAATTAAGTCCACAGCCCTCTCTCTGCTCAAGTTGTTTTCATTAAAAATTAAAATATTTAAAAAAGGGACCGTTTTTTTTAAATAATAAAAATAAAAGTCCAATCAATGAACTTCTGTCCATCCAAACTATCATTGCTGTTACTTTTTAAAGTTCATATACTTTTCTCTTTAAAAATCAACAAATTAGGAGTGAGGAAACCAAATAGGGAAGGAGGGGATATACAGAAGGGGGGAAAAAAGTCAACCAATCACAAGACATGAGTCCCCTGGTCTTTGTAGTCCTCACAAGACTTGGAACCTCCAGGAGGCCTGGTCTTTGTAGTCCAAGCAGTCGCTGGCATTAAAGTTGAGTTTCCACGAGGAGGCCGCCGTCTGCTCTTTATAATCCAGGCAGTCTGAGCCGTTGAAGGCCAGGCCGGAGCCTCCGTAAGCCTGGTGATGGTGGTGGTGGTGGTGTCCTGAAGACTGACTGATATGGTGGTGAGGGTGACCCGACATGGAAGAGGCAGTCATGGGGCTGAGTTGGTGGTGTGGGTGAGAGTGCATGGGGGCCAGGTAGGAGCCGCAGTCCACCCCGCTGAAGTAGGAACTGGACGGGGTAGGGTTGTAGGAGCCGTAGCCTGTGGTCTGGTTGTAGGACATGGGATAGGAGGCGGCCGAGACCGACCCCGAGACCGACCCCGAGACCGACCGCTGCATACAGGAGGCGTTGGGCGGTGGTCCGGGGGGCTCGGCGAGCGGCGGGGCAGAGGCGGGTGTTAACGGGCCGTTGCCCGGGGAGATGGCGGGACTCCAAATGGACGAGACGGTGCTGATGGAGGTAGAGGTGTTGCTGAGGCCTGCCCCCGCGTGATTGGTGGAGGAGGAGGAAGAAGAGGAGACTGCGCTGGAGACAGCAGGTGGGGTGAACTGGCCGCTGCTCTCCGACCCTGTGCTCTCCCTCGCCGGAGATGACTTCTTCTTGGCCGGACGGGCCTTGGCACTGTTGCCGCTCTGTGCCTGCTGCCGACACTTCGCCCGCCGGTTCTTGAACCACACCTAGATCCAAACAAAGAGAATCAACTGTTAAACACACCTAGAACCTATCAACCATTAAAACACACCTAGAACCAAACAAATGTTAAAACCACACCTAACCAAAACAACTAACCGAACCAAGAGCTAGCCAACCCAGCCATCAGAGACAACAAGCTCTCACAATACAGTTCTAAAGAGAAAAGGCCATGATGGAACAACAGAGTTGGTGTAATTAGGTATCAATGTTAATTTTCACCCAGGCATGTTCCCTTCTACCAGCATGGGTCTCTAGTTTCATACCTTGGTTGTGTCCCAAATCGCACCCTATTCCCTACATAGTGCACTACTTTTGACCAGAGCCCTTTGGGACACCCTATGGGTCCTGGTCAAAAGTAGTGCACTATGTAGGGAATAGGGTGCCATTTGGGATGCAGACCTTGTAGATAACAGGCTATAGAGTTTCTCTTCGGAGCAGGGTAACTCCATAGCACCAAGAGGGGAGGATCATGTAGAGCATTTGGTTTCACACGCATTCTGACAACAACTCAGAAAGAGAGGTTGGCCTTGGTGACGACCTCATGTTCTGAGCAAATGGTTTAAAAAAGGCATGAGTAGTCTATGGGACTGTGTGTGAGAGAGACTTATGTTAAGTTTAACAAAACGATTTCTAAAACGGCATTGTAGGCATCCAAAAGTGAACCTCTGAATTGGTGCTCATATTCTAGGTCTAGCCTATACATCACTACCCTGGATGGCATTCCGTTTAGATAATAACAAGTGTTGAATAAACTACAGATCAGAAAGACCACCATTCCTCAGATAGTCACATGATATAGCCAATAATATGTGGAGAGAGGCCACCCAGTCAATAGCTCACCAATCACTAGTACAAGCTCAATGACTTTATGGGGAAACTTCATCGCTGCACTATTGAAGCTAACTGCTAGCCGTGAGAAGTATGGTTTAAGTAAAGTATTTGTTCTATGGAGCACAAGAGGGGACTACAGGGGTGGGCGGCTATATTGTGCGTCACTGAGTTGGTTACAACAACCCTAATCCTTGAACCAATCCCTGAGATTTCAATGAATCGCTGTCTCCCAAAAAAGCAGAGTGAATGCAGTTAAAAAGGTTGACATTTTACCTGGACCCTGGATTCCGGAAGGTTAATTTTCAGTGCGACCTCTTCCCGCATGAAGATATCCGGATACCTAGTTTTAGCAAAGAGCGACTCGAGGATGTCCAACTGCGAGCGCGTGAACGTGGTCCGCTCCCGACGCTGTTTTCTAGGCGTCGCTGGAACAGAGAGAGCAAGAGAGATTTGAAATTAAAGCTTTAAAATGATTTGTGTCTATATTTAGAAGAAAGACTAATCATATTTAGACAATTATTCGTGCCACTTGAGCAATATTCAGCTTAGTCTGTTTGTCTTACCAGCCAACATTTCATTGTGTGGAAATAAATAAGACAACATCGGACTGTATATAAATATTCGATGTAGCCCGCCAACTATAACAAATACAAACTATCCAAAAATACTATAGCCTAATTGTGGAAACTAAAAATCTATTTATTTTTTACTTTTTCCATGGCTAACCATGCGTAAATCCACTTCAAATAAAGTTTGATTTCGAGTTGTAGCCTATTAAGCTCAGATTCAATATTATCTTTATCCAACATTTTGCGTCCTCAAGCCCGGACCAGGCCTAAACCACCAGTGTGCGCACTGCTGATATTATCGTTGGCTGCTCAGACATGTTGTATGTTTGGTTACTGACAATAGGTTGCCTATAGGTTTGTCCTTATAGGTTCCATTTCCATTTGGAGAGAGACATCCTGGAGTGTGAGAGCCCCGGGCGCTGGGCCGTGCACCGAACTAGCCTGACATCCAGAACCTGTTTCGCTAAAACATTCCACTCAAACACGGGCGGATGCGAGGCGCTTATCCCTACCTGGGTAGCCCACAGACGGGTGCAGTAGGTCCATGGCGGCGCCGCTGAGCCCTAGGCCGTTCATGCCGTAGGGGGGCTGTTTGAGGTATGACATCATGCTAGAGGCAGTCACGGGTCCCCCCAGATCTTGCCAATAGTTCGATTTCCCCCGATGTTGCAGCTTGACGGGAGAGGGGCCCGATGTAAGTCACTGCAAAAAGAAATGTATCGATTAACACAAGTAGTTCGATGTAAATCACTGCTGGATTAAGACAAATATTTCGACTGGTAAACAATGATCATATGCTGTACTTTTAATACACAAGAAAAGCCTGTTTGGTATGAAAATGGCAAATTGTAGGGCTTTTCAAAACTTAAATGACTTAGTCTTTTGGCAAATACGCACTGTTTTTCTTCATTTGAGATGCATTGGAAATGGCCTGTTTAAGATTTCCAAAGTTGAACTAAATATTGTTTAGTTAGACATTCCGTGATCTACAATGAATATTTTCCTCTTTGCTTCTCTAAACTACAGTACAGGCCTGCTGGAGTATTCCTAACTATAATAATCACTATATGATTAGTCTTGAAGAGATATATATATATATCATAATATGCTTAAGAAAAATGTATTAATTAAATTAATGTAGGCTACAACAAAGTGCAACAAAAACAAATGAAAATATAACAAAATAATCCCCCGAGTGATTCTCTTTCTGGTTAAAACTGCGTGGTTTATGTATGACTTTTTTTTATTTTTTTTATTCGTATAGACTACATGGAACATAATGTATTGTTAGCGTCTATTCTACTTCAATAGGCAACCAAAAACCATATGAAGTTGTTAAACTAGTAATATTAAGCAATTATTTACGTTTGTTTATTATGCGTGGGCCGTTTCCTAGAACCCAAATGATAAAAACTAAAAGTCCAATGCCTCATGTCTGAACTGGACAGCCCATATTTTAGACTATCATAATTGTGCATTATCTCCATTTTGTCATTTAGCCCATCTTGTTGAATAAACGTTACAAATAGCCTAAGTGTTGGGCTATCGGTTTGATATGCACCCCACTTGAATCCATTGGACTCAATTACACACAGTCAGCATGGGCCATTGTCTCTACCCCGTGGCCTGTAGGCTGTCGAACCATATAAACTCAGAAAATGGTTATTTGGGTATATATGATGAGAGCTGGGTCAAACTATGGTGCTATGGAGTAATAATCCATTTTGAGAAATAGTTATCTTTGATTGGGCCAAATAAAGTTGCTCTGGTCCGGGGTTGTGTACGTGTGAGTAGGCCTCGTTCCCAAAGCGTCTCATTTATGTTCAAACTGAAACAGTCAAATAGAAACTCAGTCTTTGAGCCCTGAATGACAACCATTGGGGAATAATTTTTTACTATCAACTACTATTTAGAGCTTTTAGCCTCATTCTATTACAAAAAATAGTTAGTTTAGCATAAGTACAAATTGGAGTCCTTGAGTAGCCTAAAAGCTGGAAAGGTATAGCCTAAAAACATAGCCACACTTCACTGCATAGGTTGATTGTTGACATTTAGAAGCCAACATTTCACTTGCCACTTCCAATTATCGTTAGGCTACTAACGTCCACGGAGGGGGAAACAATCCAAAATTAATAAGCTGAAATTAAATTGACGTTAACGAGCGGAAACTCATCTATTCTATTCACCGAGATGACTATCTGGCCCCCGTGCTGTGCGACCCAAACCCCGGCTCTTTTTTCTATGTATTCGGACGGTTCTTTTAAACGACATTTTCAGCCCCTGCTCTGTTGGGGGAGCGATTTGAAAAAGACGACATCTTCGTGCAAATGAACCCAATTAGAATTTAGATTAGTCCTCGGGGGTGAACATTTCAGAAGTGTCCTTATCAGCAAAATAAATTTAACAAAACCCCCATACACGCCTCTCCAATTATCTACTAAGTAGTTCAGACATTTTAACGGTCCAATTGCTATCCTCCCCCCCCCAAAAAAAAAATTGTAATGAAAATATCAAGTTATTAGGCCCTAGAAGTTGACAACTCGTACAAAAATTAATCGAATTCAACTTGAAGTCGCCCACTCAGGGGATTTTACACAAGTATTAATTGATCATTCATTTAATAATATATTAGACACAATGGGAGTAAAAATGAAACGCGCACATATACATTATTATCGGATTTTAAGCCAAATAAACAGCCTGTATACATTTATCACTCTTTCCGATTGCCACACAACGCAAACAGTAGGAAATGCTGATTGAAGGTTGTTTCAAATGCAGGACAAACTAATTTACGCACAAAGAAGAAAGATTGAAGTTGGAGGATCGTTTTTCAATCTAAACCATTAAAGTAACTTACCTTTTTCTCTCCTTCCTATCCCCAAGCTTCTCTCCTTTAGTAGCCTGGTAGAGGCGACCAGATGAACACAATGCGGCTATCCACCAATACCGAGGAAGTCTGGATGGCAACCCGAAGAGAGAGAACTCAAGACCGCGACGACAACTCAAAAACAAATACAGAGCAAACTGTGCATTATGGAGAAGAGCTGTAGCCTATTGGTTCTCACTTCTCACCCAGCACGTGCCCTGTCGTTGTTTCACTGTGAAGGTTTCCGGGTGTTTAAAAACCAAATAAATCAAACTAATTTGCTTGAGCTTTGCGTGGTGTCTGTCACTGTGTTAAGGTGATTGCTAATGTAGACGGATGGAGATTGATCACATTCCCACTACCCTGCCCCTCTATGAGCATAGGACACCTGCCGATCCACCCACTCTATCCAATCAGTGCGCGTCCTCTCTCTGACAGACAGCGGGAGTTGCCACTCAGCGCTCAGAGCAGCTGTAGAAGCCCCTCCCCTTTCGGTCGAGGACAACAAACCCGGACAAACCCAGTCCGGACATATTCTCAAAAGGGGAAAATATTTCAGACAGACTGGCAAAGTGGCTCATACCACCAGTTTTTGCTGTGCACTCTTCTGAACAGACCAATTACGCATCGAATAAATAGCCAAATATTATATAGGCTAGACCGACCTATATTGGAGACCAACATGGGATTTGACCGAAATGACAATTATTGTATTCTTAAATATACTTTTATTATTTATATATTTATCAAAAAGAAACGGCAACAGCGCAAACTAACAGGCCCCAAAACGGACTCTTTAATCTGTGGTTGAGAGCAAGTGCAAGCTATAGCCGAGTCGAATATACTTTTTGAACATTGTCAATAACTGGAAATAAATAATGTTTTTCAATGAGATGTCCGAAAAGCGGACATGACTAACTTGTCCACACAAAAAAGGGAGGTATTTCGAATTCAATGTTCTTTTCTTTTTCTTTACAAAAACACAGAACGAACAGGCTACCAGAAAGAGCACAAATAGAACACATTTAAGCAAGTTGATTTGGTATCATGCTTATTTCCGCCGGGGCGCGTGGGCCTTTAGGTTCAGGTCACTAAAAACATTAATCAGAGCTGTTCCAGCCGGAAGAAACCAACACGTTTATATTCTAATTCCGTGGTTAGTTGACCAACAACATATAACCCATTTCTCTTAAGAGAATCGTCGATGAGAAAGTATAAATTATCCTTTGAAAAAATATCTTCCATTCAATACATTTGAGGAATGTCTTTCAATAGAGAGAATGTGACGTAAATAAAAGGGAAAAAGTTAAATTGATCCATTTTCATTTGTATTGTGACCTCTAGCTCATGAATATGAATTAGTTCTAATCCCCCACTTAGAATTAGATTTCAGAATGGTCGGCGTTAAGTTTAATAGGGATAGACCGTCAACTCACAGACAAGAAAACCAAGAAAAACTCTACCAATCCAGGAAAAAAGAAATGAATTCAACACATATAAAAAGAAAAGACGGGAACCCCATTCTCGAGCCCCGGAATCAAATCCAATAATTGCTAAATCTCACTTTCCAACACCCCTTGTAAAGAAATACCCCCAACAAAATACTCGTAACAGAATATCAGGGGGGTGCACTGTTGCCGTAACCGTTTCTCAAAGGGTCGCGAGTAGGAGATGCTCGCGGGACGTTAATAAGAGCTCGCTCGGCCTCTTCTGTTGATCTCACAAAATCAACTCATTTTGAGGCACGAGCTGAAAGCGAGCTAATGTTCAAAGCAAGTGACAGTGGCCTCTAGGAACGAAATTACATTTGTACTATATAGGACCATCCAATCAAAGACACCCTTTAGGTTCCCCCGTCTATAGCCTATAAAAAGTCATCGACAAGAGCACTTGAAAAGAAAGACGCTGCTGTGGATGGGAAACGAAAAGGGGGAAGAAAGTGATTTGTTGTTGTGTGTGAACGTCTATATACATGCATAGTGATGCCGTGCTCTCTATAGGCCCTGGTGTTATTACAGCTCGAGAGGCAGAGCGAGAGAAAGAGAGGGCCCAGGCCTTGACCATGGCTCCAGCCCAGCCCGGACTAAATTCCTCCACCCACTCAAACAAACCACTAGGCCGATTTCATTCCCACGAGTGAAATCATCATGCAAAAAGGACTTGTAACAAATATAGTACTCAATCCCAACACAAAAGAGACGCGTAATTCTTAAATTCTGCATGACAATTGAGCACAGATTTTCTTGTTTTTCCTCCTGATGTTGGTTGAAACCCTGTGATAAACCCCGAACAAGTATCAAGTTATCAAATTGCACCAACCTTTTGTAATAAGAGTATTTTGTCTAATCCCAAATTGCTGTCGAATTTTCTTAATGCTGAGCTCGTAAAGCCTAGGATTAGGAAGCGAGGGTGAGGAGAGGAGAGAGGAGGGGAAAAAGTTTTGTCCCTTTAGCCGGCAGGATTGGAAGAGGGAAGAGAAGAAGGTCTCGCGGATGTTGTCGGAGCTTGTTAAAACGATGAAGCATAAAATACGATATTGTAAGAACCCAGCTCGAGAGGGGAACGGTGGGCTACATGGGTGCCTTGGTACATTTTTCGACGCAGGAAGGTATAATTCAGACTGGCCGAGCAGTTCTCAGCACCTGCGAGGTGAGGCCACAGACTTCAAAGCCTCCACGAGCCACAATACTCAGGAGATAATCCGCACGCACTGCACAAAAAGGATTCTACACCATGCGGCTGCAGAGCTCCAAAAACGGCTTTTTACGCTGCGCGTTTGAGACGTTCGTTTCTATTATCTGTAAAATGTATATATATTTTAAAAAAAACTATAGGCATTTTTATCGGCTGCTTGGCTAATTTAGGATCATAAGGCGACCATGCATGGTACACACCCAGGTAAGAAAGTATTCATTTGAGTTTTTGGAAAATACAAATCGTTTAGAACAATACGATGTATTCTTTCCATCATCTGGATTGATTGGTCTTTTATCGAGACTTTTGGAAAATGACAAACATAAAAAGATAACCCTTTAAAAGTATCGATAAACTGCAGAATAAGCGCACATTTCAACTAGGCTATAAATTGAGAAAGGTGAAAAGTGTTTTCTTTTTTGCTAAATAAATAAAATGCATATAGGCCTAATAGCCTACTCTAAAATTAAATTATTTAAAGTTGACCATATTCTGCATTTAAGTTTATTATTCCCTATTTTCAATAGGAAGTTGTATAGCATAATTAAATACATGTGAACGGATAGGCCAAAATCAAAGTTATCAAACATCTATTTCATAATCATAAAACAAGACTTTAGCCTGACTAAGTAAACACAGCGTGCAGGATATTAGAAACAAATAGCCCAAGTGTGTTTAAACACCCTGAGTAGATAAATGCCAAAATAATTACAATGTAGTGCCATGGTCATTTCAGACCATCACAATTCCATTTAGATCACACACACCATGATGCAACTGTAATGCATTATTACAATCTACCACTCTCCCCCCTCTCCTTTTTTCTCCGTCAAAGCTCTGTGATTTGTTAAGGCAACAAACAAATGTCCTTCACCGACTGGGGTGTAATCGTTTGTGAACGCCATTACGGCGCGCAGCTTTATTCAACAGATTATAGCCAACCCGTGATAACTGCAGTATAATACTAACTAGAAACAAACGCGCCTTGGGGGACGTAATATGTATGGATGTACAGTCGGTCCCAAGCAGGGAACCGATCAGCAAATTAATTGGAAAGTATTAGAAAGGCTAGGGAGGAGGTCAGCTGTCAAAACCTATTTTCTTTATTTAATCGGGGATGGATGAGAGAGAGAGAGTGGATGCTGCCTGTGACCATAGCTCCAAAACCACCACACGGTCTCCAGCTCCGCGCCTCTCCAATTCAACTCAAACCCCCCTTGCCTTTTCCACTGCGTCAAAACCAGGCGAGGGAGAGAGGGACAGCATCTGCTCTCCGTACAAAGTGATTTGGGCTAATCTTCCTCCGAGGAAAAGGCTATATAGGCTACTCGGCATCGAGCTCAAAGAAAATCGGACGCAAATACTAATTTATAAACATGCATAAAGCCAATGGGAATTCAGCAGAGCTGCATGTAATAAGCATTGCTAAACGCTGTCTGCAGTTCGACATTAAAACACTTCTGTTGGCCTATTTCAACGAAAAGCACACTAGCATTTGAAAAACTTCTACAAACATAATTGACTTTTAATTTAGAAAACGTAGCCTACCACTCGCACCGGGCAACAACTATGGCCCGCTTCATTGTTGGGATATTTCAGGAATTTCGAATATTGCAAAATAATGAAATTAATGCAACATTTAAAAGAGGTTTAAAACTTCCCAAAAGCTAGGACATAACAACTTAAACGAAGACAATGTCACATTATAAACAATACTAATACTATTCATTATTTGTAGGCTACAGGAAAACATCATATTAAAAACCCCAAATGAAATATAGTCCTACATTGATGATCAAACACTCATGATCAAATAGGAATATTATATTTCAGCGGCCGCAGGTAAAGTTTTGTACGAGGGCTTGTAGCCTACAGCCTACTCCATAGGGCTCCAAAAACACATCACCAAACACCTGTAATGGAGTATGAAAGCTTAGGACTTTATTGAAGACTTGTGTTATGACAGTGGAATAAATAATCAAACAGGTAAATGTTCACACGTTAAGACAGCAGCTGCAACGGATGTAGTGGAACCCATAGAAATATAATTACTAGAATGATCTGATGGGCTTTGCCCTTTCTGGTAATTACATTTCTATTGTTAGAACCAGGATATCGATGCACAAATAAAAGCAACATATTACCTCTTCTTCAGTATGTATACAATAAATATAAACAAAACGCCCTTTTGATTAAAATGCGCGAAATGCAAGAATATGACATGGTTGTGTTGTGATTCTGGTTTACTAATAACAAGTATAGCCCGTAGAATTCCTACTACGACCATAAAACGGCAATAAATAAAAGTTATTCTGTTTTCAACTGCTTGCGGCATTGATGCCGGAAAAAGTTTTTTTGTTCGCTATTTGTCAGAGCAGTGATGAAAATATACAAAATGACAGCTGGACACGACCCCCGCTTCAGCTCCGCTCCTCCCCCCCCCTCCCTCCCTCCCTCCCCCCTTATCACCGAGCCAGCTCTTCTTCTGCAATGTTTGGTAAACCGCATTCAAGCGAACAAAAAAATCATAACAGTTTTTCGGTTTATGAACTGCATCTTGTGTTCCTCTCTTGAGATATCTTACAGTTAAAAACATTACACACAGTCAAGTAATAAACATAGCTTGAAAATACTGATATCGTGAATTATACTCTTTTTTTTTTTTTTAGTCCAATTGAATTAATAAACGTCAGTACAATATCATAGGCTATCATCATCAACGATTAAAAAAAAACAAAATCCCCCATAAAAGAACTTGTGCTGTTCCTCAAAACCACTAGAAAGGAATCTCTCTCTCCTAGCTCCTCAACATTGAAACATTCTGCCAGAGAAGGCTGTGTCTGAAATTAAATGTTCAGGTCTCAGGTAAAAAAAATTCCAAAGCCATATAGGATACAACCATCTCTTTTTTTCCTTTAGAATCATGATTATTTGATATTTCAATCCCTCCCTTGGTAGTTTTCCACTGGGCTGTATATTCCATCATTTATATGTATATTAAATACAAGTACCTTGCTTGATAAAGCAACAACACAACAAAATAAAAATAAAGTCTATAGTATAAGTGGGACACATTTCCATGTCAGTATAAAGCTGGTTCAAGGCATCATGGGCTCTCATCATCACAGAGCCTTTATACCTCCCAAATGACACCCTATCTCCTATATAGTGAGGGCCCTGGTCAAAAGTAGTGCACTTTATAGGGAATAGGGTTACCATTTGGGATGCGGCCTTTTAGTTTAGCAGTAAAACAATCACAGCCCTTGACCAAAAAAACAACGACTGGATTTCAATTTCAGGGTTCAAATAAACATAATAATATAGGTTTATCAAATAGTCAATATAATGGTATAATAATAATAATAATAATAATAATAAGTCAATATAATGGTATAATAACAACAATAATAATAATAGTCAATATAATAATAATAATAATAATACAATTCTTGTATCGATCGACCAAATATTGTAGCCTACATTCGTGTCCCAAATGGCCCCCTCTTCCCTGTATAGTGCACTATGTTGCCCTGGTCAAAAGTACTATATAGGACAGAGGGTGCCATTTGGGACACAGACTATATGTGTGTGTGTGTGTGTGTGTGTGTGAAATGAAAGGACAATCATTGAAGGACACACTTCTCTTCCTTCTTGGCCATCTTGCCTTTGTTCTGCTCGAGGGTTCTCTCCAGGTGCTCATCTTCCTCCTCCGCCCTGCGGAACACAGCGAGGTCAAAGGTTAGAGATCAGGAGGTCACATGATACAGGAGGGAGACAGGTAGAGGTACAGCAGACACAGGACTGTACACAGAGGGTGGGTGCCATGGCAACGGTCGCCATGCCACCTGTGAATGGAGCGGCGGCGTGCCAGGAGAGCAGATTTGACCTTTAACCCCCTGCAGCATGGCACCCTATTGGCTGATATCAGTCGCTCTTTATGGTTGTGTGTGCGCGTGAGTGTCAGTATCTGTGTGTGTGACTGTGTGTGTGTGAGAGAGTGTGAAAATGTGCGCGTGTTTGTGTATGTGTGTGTAGTATGTGTGTGTAGTATGTGTGTGAGACGTACTGTTTCTCCTGTGCATCGAGGTCTCTGACCAGCGCGTCTCGTTTGTTGACCAGTATGACCAGTTCATCCAGCAGCAGCTGCTCTCTTCTCTTCTGAGCCTCCGTTTTCTGCCAGTCTGGAGTGGAGAGAAAAGATTAGGAACTACTACTACTACAGTACTACTACAATACTACTACAGTACTACTACAATACCACTACAGTAATACTACAATACCCCTACAGTGCTACTACAGTACTATTACAGTACTACTACAATACCACTACAGTGCTACTACAGTACTATTACAGTACTACTACAATACCACTACAGTGCTACTACAGTGCTACTACAGTACTATTACAGTACTACTACAATACCACTACAGTATTACTACAATACTACTACAGTACTACTCTTCTGAGCCTCCGTCTTCTGCCAGTCTTAGGTGGAGAAGAGAGACAATAGCTCTCAGTATGTTGTTATTCTACTACTACTGATACTACTACTACTACTGATACTACTACTACTACTACTACTACTACTGATACTACTACTGCTGATACTACTACTGATACTACTACAACAACAACAACAACAGTACTCCTGTTTCATCTTTCTGTCTCCCTCTCACATTTCCAAGTGTCTAAATAAAAGTAAAATTAACAACAGCGAATAGAGAAGAACAAAAGGTAGGCCTAAATACAATTAATAAATCACAAAGGTCCCCTGACTCCTCTCCTCCACCTAGCTAGCAGCTCCCAGGCCAACCAGGAAGGGGCCCACAGGGGCCAGATGCGACCCCATTCCAATCCCCTCTCCCTGCCTCCCCCTGGGGGAACCGTGCCCGCGGGAGTGCCCTCTCTCTGGGGCTCAGATATCCGCCTGCCTGGCGCGTGGCACCCCGGCTTCAGATCCACCCAACACCAGGGTAGATCGATACTAACCCCTAACCCAATCATAGCTTCAGATCCACCAAACACCAGAGTAGATAGATACTAACCCAATCATAGCTTCAGATCCACCAAACACCAGAGTAGATAGATACTAACCCCACCATAGCTCCAGATCTACCCAACACCAGAGTAGATATATCTTAACCCCACCATAGCGCCAGATCTACCCAACACCAGAGTAGACATACAGTGGGGAGAACAAGTATTTGATACACTGCCGATTTTGCAGGTTTTCCTACTTACAAAGCATGTAGAGGTCTGTAATTTTTATATCATAGGTACACTTCAACTGTGAGAGACGGAATCTAAAACAAAAATCCAGAAAATCACATTGTATGATTTTTAAGTAATTCATTTGCATTTTATTGCATGACATAAGTATTTGATCACCTACCAACCAGTAAGAATTCCGGCTCTCACAGACCTGCTAGTTTTTCTTTAAGAAGCCTTCCTGTTCTCCACTCATTACCTGTATTAACTGCACCTGTTCGAACTCGTTACCTGTATAAAAGACACCTGTCCACACACTCAATCAAACAGACTCCAACCTCTCCACAATGGCCAAGAACAGAGAGCTATGTAAGGACATCAGGGATAAAATTGTAGACCTGCACAAGACTGGGATGGGCTACAGGACAATAGGCAAGCAGCTTGATGAGAAGGCAACAACTGTTGGCGCAATTATTAGAAAATGGAAGAAGTTCAAGATGACGGTCAATCACCCTCGGTCTGGTGCTCCATGCAAGTTCTCACCTCGTGGGGCATCAATGATCATGAGGAAGGTGAGGGATCAGCCCAGAACTACACGGCAGGACCTGGTCAATGACCTGAAGAGAACTGGGACCACAGTCTCAAAGAAAACCATTAGTAACACACTACGCCGTCATGGATTAAAATCCTGCAGCGCACGCAAGGTCCCCCTGCTCAAGCCAACGCATGTCCAGGCCCGTCTGAAGTTTGCCAATGACCATCTGGATGATCCAGAGGAGGAATGGGAGAAGGTAATGTGGTCTGATGAGACAAAAATATAGCTTTTTGGTCTAAACTCCACTCGCCGTGTTTGGAGGAAGAAGAAGGATGAGTACAACCCCAAGAACACCATCCCAACCGTGAAGCATGGAGGTGGAAACATCATTCTGTGGGGATGCTTTTCTGCAAAGGGGACAGGACGACTGCACCGTATTGAGGGGAGGATGGATGGGGCCATGTATCGCGAGATCTTGGCCAACAACCTCCTTCCCTCAGTAAGAGCATTGAAGATGGGTCATGGCTGGGTCTTCCAGCATAACAACGACCCGAAACACACAGCCAGGGCAACTAAGGAGTGGCTCCGTAAGAAGCATCTCAAGGTCCTGGAGTGGCCTAGCCAGTCTCCAGACCTAAACCCAATAGAAAATCTTTGGAGGGAGCTGAAAGTCCGTATTGCCCATTGACAGCCCCGAAACCTGAAGGATCTGGAGAAGGTCTGTATGGAGGAGTGGGCCAAAATCCCTGCTGCAGTGTGTGCAAACCTGGTCAAGACCTACAGGAAACGTATGATCTCTGTAATTGCAAACAAAGGTTTCTGTACCAAATATTAAGTTCTGCTTTTCTAATACTAATGTCATGCAATAAAATGCAAATTAATTACTTAAAAAGCATACAATGTGATTTTCTGGATTTTTGTTTTAGATTCCGTCTCTCACAGTTGAAGTGTACCTATGATAAAAAAATTACAGACCTCTACATGCTTTGTAAGTAGGAAAAACTGCAAAATTGGCAGTGTATCAAATACTTGTTCTCCCCACTGTATAATAACCCCACCATAGCGCCAGATCTACCCAACACCAGGGTAGATATATATTAACCCCACCATAGTGCCAGATCTACCCAACACCAGGGTAGATATATCTTAACCCCACCATAGCTGCAGATCTACCCAACACCAGAGTAGATATATATTAACCCCACCATAGCTGCAGATCTACCCAACACCAGAGTAGATATATATTAACCCCACCATAGCTGCAGATCTACCCCAACACCAGGGTAGATATATCTTAACCCCACCATAGCTGCAGATCTACCCAACACCAGAGTAGATATATATTAACCCCACCATAGCTGCAGATCTACCCCAACACCAGGGTAGATATATATTAACCCCACCATAGTGCCAGATCTACCCAACACCAGAGTAGATA
>LR778289.1:34842248-34929632 GCA_902810595.1 Coregonus sp. 'balchen'
TCACGTCTCCCTCTGTTTGAGTAGTAGTTGGAACAAAGTTCATCAATATGTTAATGACTAAATCATTAAGCACTTAGAAGAACCCTGTAATAAACATCGAAAATTCAGTCAGATTCATCCAGTCGCTGGACCTCTGATCTTCTTCTCTTCTCTCTTCTTCTCTCCACACATTAATCTACTCTCTTCTACTGCACATATCCTTAACACAACACAACCCCTGACCCGGGTGGCCACCCTGACCATACTCCTGGTCTGGTAAAACCCTGGTGTGTGGGGTGAGCGTTGTACCAGAGAGCAAGCAGAGATATAGTATCTATGTTGGGGGGTATGTTGGGGGGGGGGGTGTGGATGGGGGCGGTTGGGTGGTGTGGTGTTGGGGGGTTTACATATAAGATATAGAGATAGCATATATTAGGGTTTTTTTCTAGTTTTTTTATTACAGATATGATATAGAGACATTATATTTTACTTCTACATATATTTCTCTAAAATTAATGATGACTTTTTGATCATATAAAAATAGATATTTTATTTATTTTGCAAATATTGTTTGATTTTATATATGGGAAATTTTGATTTGATGTTCTATTATTGTGCATAAAAAAACTTAAGTAGGAAAAGGCAAAATACACATTATGGAAATTATTCATGGTGTAATTTTTTTAAGTAGTAACTTTACGTTACTTATTTCTCCACGTCTTTCTCTTCTCTCCTTCCTCTTGCTACACTAGCCTCTGCTCTCGCATGCTTTTGTCGGCTCACCTTCTTTCTTTCTCGCATTGTTCTTCTTACCCCACTCTCCCTACATCACCTGCTCCTCTATCCTAGTCACCTTCTCTCACTGTCAGTTCTGTTTCTCATCGCATCCTCCTCGCTCTCTTCTCCCGCTCTACTCTCTCGTCACTCTCTCTCTCTCTCTTCTCTCTCTCTTCTCGCTCTCCCTCGCCTCTCTGCTCGCTCGCTCGCTCTCTCTCTCTCTCTCTCTCTTTCTTTCCCTTCTCTCTTGTCTTTCCTCTCTCTTTCGCTCTGTCTTTCTCTCTTTCTCTCTCTCTCTCTCTATCCTCTCTCTCTCTCTCTCTCTCTCTCTCCTCTCTGCTCCCTCGCTCTCTCCTCTCTCTATTCTCTCTCTCTTTCGTACTTTCTTCTCGCCTCTCTCTCTCGCTACGCTCTCTCTCCTCTCTCTCTCTCCTCTCTCTCTCTCTCTCTCTTCTCTCTCGCTCATCTCTATCTCTCGCTCTCTCCTCTCTCTCTCTCGCTCTTCGTCTCTCTCTCTCTCCTCTCTCTTCTTTCGCTCTCTCTCTACTCTCCTCTCTCCTCCTTTCCTTCCCCTCTACCTCTTGCGCTTCCCGCTCTCTCTCTCTCTCTCTCTCTTCTTTCTTTCTGTCTCTCTCTCTCCTCGCTCATTCAGTCTCTCTCGCTCTCCTCTCTCTCTCTTCTCTCTCTCTCGCTCTTTCTTTCTTTCCCTCTCTTTCTCCCTCTCTCTTTCGTTTCGCCCTCTACTCGTTCTTGTCTTCTTTCCCTCTCTCTTTTCTTTCTCTCTTTTCATATCTTTCTCTCTGTTATTCCTCTTTCTTTCTCTTCTCTCTCTCTACTTCTCTCTCCTCTCTCTCTCTCTCTCTCTTCTCTCTCCTCTGCTCTCTCTCTCTCTCATCTCTCTTTCTTTCTCCTCGCTCTCTCGCTCTCTCTCTCTCTCGCTACCTCTCTCTCTCTCTCTCTCTCTCTCCTCTCTCTCGCCTTATCTTTCTTCTCTCTCTCTCTCTCTCTCTTTTCTATTTCCCTCTCTCTTGTCCTTTCCCCCTCTACCTCTCTCTCTCTTACTCTCTCTCCGTGCTTGTTCTTCTCTTCTCTCTCTCTCTCATCTCTCTCTCTCCTCTCCCTCCTCCCCTTGCTCTTCTTTGCTCTCTCTCTCTCCTCTCTCATCTGCTCTCGTCCTCTCTCTCTCTCTTTCTCTGCCCTCTACGCTCGTCTCTCTCGCTATCTCTCTCCTCTACTTTCTCATCTTTCCCTGTTTCACCTCCGCTCTACTCCCTCCTTTCTTTCCCTCTCTCTTCTTATACCTCTTTCTTTTCTCTCTTTCTCTCTCTCTCTACTCTCTCTCTCTCTCTCTGTCGTCGTTCTTCTTCTCTCTCTCTCTCTCTCTCTCCTACTCTCTCCTCTCTCTCCTCTCTCTCTCTCTCTTCTATTCTGTTCTCTCTCACTCTCTCTCTCTCTCTCTCTACTCTCTTTTCTGCTCCTCTCTCAGCCTCCTCTCCTCTCTCCCCTTTCCTTTGTTGTTCACCCCTCTCTCTCACGCTCTTTTCTTGGTCGCCGCTCTCTCTCTCTGCTCTTCTCTCTGTTCTTCTTTCTACTCTCCTCTCTCTCTCTTCTCTCTCTCTCTCTCGCTCTCTCTCTCTCTTCTCCTCTCCTCTTTCGCTCTCTCGCTCTGTCTTCTACTACCTGACCCGCTTCATTCCCGCGCCGGGTCGACATGTTCTTTACGCCTCTCATCGTGGTTCTCTACGCTGTGGATGTGTCGGTGTGTTGCGTTATCTCTTTCTTTTCGCTGTCTCCTATACTTTACCATCCATCCCCCCTTATTCTGTGTCTTTTCCTATCTCGTTTCTTTCCATCTCACTACGCAACCCTTCTTTATCGTCACTACTGTTATGCCCATCCATCAGCCATTCATTCCCATAATTCATATCTTTTTTTATATCCTCTCCCTTTACTTCTCCGCCAGTAGTTGTTGTTCTTTGTGCGTGTGGAGGAGGGGGAGGTGACTGCTCACTGTGGCCGATCTCTATTTCCAGACGACTCCTCGGTAACAGCTCGCTCGCCCCGCCATGGCGGGGCGCCACTTCGCGCACCGCGTGGCCTTGCCCGCCCGGTCACCCTCCCTGTCGTGGGGGGGCGGACAAGAAAAGTAGAGGAGGCAGAAGAAGGCCATTCTCAGTGCGCGTAACATGGATACGACCAATGCGACTCCTACATCTAGGAGAAGGAGGGATGGAACGCAGCATACCACAGGAACACTCGGAACAGAACATGAGGGTGTGGTTGGGAGGTCATGTCTTTTGGGGATGTCTGGCCTGGCCGGTAGGGCGACAAATAAATGTAATTCCCCTTCTTTCAGATGGGTTTAGAAAAAAAAAAAAAAAAAAAAACGAGCTAATTTTTCGCCCCATAATATTATGACATTACGCATCCATTGGTCGAGACTGGACGCTTTTCCTTACACAAGTTAGAGAACACATTCTTAAAGAGGTCAGTAATTACATACACCTCTACTCTAATTTGGGGCGCGACATTTAAATAACAGCCCTCAATAAGGCTACCCTCCCCGTTCCTCTCTCCCCTCTCATTCTCTGTCTCTCTCATACTCCCTCAAGAAAACCCTTCTCACTATATATTTTCATTGTTGAATTATATGAATATTACTTCATCTCTCGTCCCTGTTCCCTTCGGCTGGTTTCACTTCCTAACTACAAGGCATTACAATCTGGTCACTTTTTCGATTCGTGACTCTCAACGGACACAGGCTTGTCATTCCCTCATGTCGCGTCCTTTGCCCTTTTGGAAAATCCAGACGGATAGGGAGAAGGACAAAGTAAATTATAAAGTGTATAGAAGTAACATCAGCTCCCAATCAGCATAAATAGTATCATCATCCGTACTCTATATAACATGACACTACGATACTATATCAGAGGGAATACATATCTCTATAAGCTTACTCAGATCCAGCGCTCCCATAACATAACATACAATAAGATACGATAATTACTATACATTGAACACATACAGTATAATATATATATTATATATATACTATATGATTATTATGATATAGCTATATATATATATATAAAATTAAAGTAGAGCAGGTGTTTCCACCTGTCCATCTATGGCTGAAGTGAAACCGCCAAAGGATGGTCCCAAATGGCACACTATTCCCTATTTACGTAGAGAGGGTTGGGGACTCAGTATAGAGAGGGTTAGGGTTATGGGGACTTACAGTAGAGATGGTTAGGGTTGGAGGGGTACTTACCTAGATAGGGTTAGGGGACTTACAGTAGAGAGGTGTTAGGGTTAGGGGACTTACAGTAGAGAGGGTTAGGGGACTTACAGTAGAGAGGGAGGGTTAGGGGACTTACAGTTAGAGAGGGTTAGGGGACTTACAGTAGAGAGGGTTAGGGTTAGGGGACTTACAGTAGATAGGGTTAGGGGACTTACAGTAGAGAGGGTTAGGGTTAGGGGACTTACAGTAGAGAGGGTTAGGGACTTACAGCTAGAGAGGGTTTCGGGGGGACTTACAGTAGAGAGGGTTAGGGTTAGGGGACTTACAGTAGAGAGGGTTTAGGGTTAGGGACTTACAGTAGAGGGGGTTAGGGGACTTACAGTAGAGAGGGTTAGGGGACTTACAGTAGAGAGGGTTAGGGGACTTACAGTTAGGAGAGGGTTAGGGGACTTACAGTGGAGAGGTTAGGTGGATTACAGTGGAAGGGTTAGGGTTAGGGACTTACAGTAGAGAGGGTTAGGGGACTTACAGTGTGGAGAGGGTTAGGGGGACTACAGTAGAGAGGGTTAGGGGACTTACAGTAGAGAGGGTTAGGGGACTTACAGTGGAGAGGGTTAGGGGACTTACAGTGGAGAGGGTTAGGGGGACTTACAGTAGAGAGGGTTAGGGTTAGGGGACTTACAGTGGAGAGGGTTAGGGGACTTACAGTAGAGAGGGTTAGGGGACTTACAGTAGAGAGGGTTAGGGTTAGGGGACTTACAGTAGAGAGGGTTAGGGGACTTACAGTAGAGAGGGTTAGGGGACTTACAGTAGAGAGGGTTAGGGGACTTACAGTAGAGAGGGTTAGGGGACTTACAGTGGAGAGGGTTAGGGGACTTACAGTAGAGAGGGTTAGGGGACTTACAGTAGAGAGGGTTGGGTTAGGGGACTTACAGTAGAGAGGGTAGGGACTTAACAGTAGAGAGGGTTAGGGACTTCACAGTAGAGAGGGGTTAGGGGGACTTACAGTAGAGAGGGTTAGGGGACTTACAGTAGAGAGGGTTAGGGTTAGGGGACTTACAGTAGAGAGGGTTAGGGGACTTACAGTAGAGAGGGTTAGGGTTAGGGGACTTACAGTAGAGAGGGTTAGGGGACTTACAGTAGAGAGGGTTAGGGGACTTACAGTATAGAGGGTTAGGGGACTTACAGTAGAGAGGGTTAGGGGACTTACAGTAGAGAGGGTTAGGGTTAGGGGACTTACAGTAGAGAGGGTTAGGGTTAGGGGACTTACAGTGGAGAGGGTTGGTTCGGACTTACAGTGGAGAGGGTTAGGGGACTTACAGTGGAGAGGGTTAGGGGACTTACAGTAGAGAGGGTTAGGGGACTTACAGTAGAGAGGGTTAGGGGACTTACAGTAGAGAGGGTTAGGGGACTTACAGTAGAAAGGGTTAGGGGACTTACAGTAGAGAGGGTTAGGGGACTTACAGTAGAGAGGGTTAGGGGACTTACAGTAGAGAGGGTTAGGGGACTTACAGTTAGAAAGGGTTAGGGGACTTTACAGTAGAGAGGGTTAGGGGACTTACAGTAGAGAGGGTTAGGGTTAGGGGATTTACAGTAGAGAGGGTTAGGGGACTTACAGTAGAGAGGGTTAGGGGACTTACAGTAGAGAGGGTTAGGGTTAGGGGACTTACAGTAGAGAGGGTTAGGGTTAGGGGATTTACAGTAGAGAGGGTTAGGGGGACTTACAGTAGAGAGGGTTAGGGGACTTACAGTAGAGAGGGTTAGGGGACTTACAGTAGAGAGGGTTAGGGGACTTACAGTAGAGAGGGTTAGGGGACTTACAGTAGAGAGGGTTAGGGTTAGGGGATTTACAGTAGAGAGAGTTAGAGTTAGGGGGATTTACAGTAGAGAGGGTTAGGGGACTTACAGTAGAGAGGGTTAGAGTTAGGGGGATTTACAGTAGAGAGGGTTAGGGGACTTACAGTAGAGAGGGTTAGGGTTAGGGGATTTACAGTAGAGAGGGTTAGGGTTAGGGGGATTTACAGTAGAGAGGGTTAGGGGACTTACAGTAGAGAGGGTTAGGGTTAGGGGATTTACAGTAGAGAGGGTTAGGGTTAGGGGATTTACAGTAGAGAGGGTTAGGGTTAGGGGGATTTACAGTAGAGAGGGTTAGGGGGACTTACAGTAGAGAGAGTTGGTTCTGTCTCCTGATCAGGGCGTTCTTCTTGTTGACCAACATGAACCACTCCTGCATCATGGCCTCCTCTTCTTCCTTACTGTTCCCTGGAACACAACAACAACAACAGGTTACACACCTGGAACACAACAACGGATCAATTACACACCTGAAACAACCCACACCAACTGTATTACTGATGTGTTGCAACCACATAACAACCACAAAACAACCACCTAACAATCACCTAACAACCACAGCTCACAGCTACTGCACATACATGTACTTTACATGATGAGTTATGCTCCTACACACAGACACGCATCGGGATGATGGGGTTGAATCCCGGCCTTACTGTTCTCTATGTAGCTGGGTAAATAAATTGACTCTCTCTCACACACAAACACACAACTCTCACACACACACCTCTCTCTCACACACACACCTCTCACACACACACCTCTCTCTCACACACACACACACACCTCTCACACACACACCTGTCTCACACACACACACACACACCTCTCTCACACACACCTCTCTCACACTGTCACTCAAGCCAGAAAAGTGGGATTGTTCCGCTGACTGTGAACGACATAAGAACCAGTGTCCTGTGTGTATCTGTCTCTGACGTGTGGCTCAGCTCGGCCCGGACCAGACGTAGCTATGTCATTTCATTTAACAGAAAAAAAGACCACGACGAGGGGATTTAAGAATGGGCTCCGTGGATTAATGTAGTCAACTTTGAAATGGATGACACAGGGGCTGCATCCCAGATAGCACCCTATTCCCGACATAGTGCACTGCTTTTGACCAGGGCCCATTGGGAATAGGGTGCTATTTGGGACGAGGCGGTAGCTCTGAGAGGATAAAGGTAGATTCCTCTGACTCGCAGACAGTCCAATAAAACAAGCACATAATAACAGGAATATTAAGCATGGGTGACATTGTGACGAGGTGAGGGATTAGAGAACAAACCATCCCCCCAGCCACACAGCCAGAGAGGGGCAGAACGGAGGGAGGGACAGAGGGCTGAGAGAGAGGGAGGGAGGGAGGGAGGGAGGGGGGGAGGGAGGGAGGGAGAGAGGGAGGGGGAGGGGGGAGGGAGGGAGGGAGGGAGGGAGGGAGGGGAGGGAGGAAGGAAGGAAGGAAGGAAGGGAGGGAGGGAGGAAGGGAGGAAGGGAGGGAGGAAGGGAGGGAGGGAGGGAGAGAGGGAGGGTTTGAGCGAGTGATGGAGATGGACGGTTAAGAGAGGATATAGGAATGGAGAGGAAGGATAGAGAGAGAGAAGGGATGGAGAGAGGAAGGATAGAGAGAGAGGAAGGATAGAGAGAGAGGAAGGATAGAGAGAGAGGAAGGATAGAGAGAGAGAAGGGATGGAGAGAGAGGAAGGATAGAGAGAGAGGAGAGAAGGGATGGAGAGAGAGGAAGGATAGAGAGAGAGGAAGGATAGAGAGAGAGAAGGGATGGAGAGAGAGGAAGGAGAGAGAGAGAAGGGATGGAGATAGAGGAAGGATAGAGAGAGAGAAGGGATGAGAGAGAGGAAGGATAGAGAGAGAGAAGGGATGGAGAGAGAGGAAGGATAGCGAGAGAGGAAGGGATGGAGAGAGAGGAAGGATAGAGAGAGAGGAAGGATAGAGAGAGGGGAAGGATAGAGAGAGGAAGGA
Source organism: Coregonus sp. 'balchen' (assembly GCA_902810595.1). NCBI lineage: Eukaryota > Metazoa > Chordata > Actinopteri > Salmoniformes > Salmonidae > Coregonus > Coregonus sp. 'balchen'. The sequence goes on from LR778289.1 coordinate 34,850,071, forward strand.
GAGAGAGAGAGAAGGGATGGAGAGAAGGAGGCATGGATAAAGGGAGAAGGGAGGGAGAGGAAGGAAGGAAGGAGAGCTGGAGGGTGCTCCAGGGCGCCACACAGCTGCTTGTGTCCCCCCTCTTGCCACCCAATAGGAGATGAACTTTGACCCCAAGTCACTCCTGACGCTTACAGGGCAGTATAAACTCTCCCTATTCTAAAAGCAGAACATTTTACCCCCGGGTTAATCTAGAACTGGAACCTTTAGAAGCTGCTTTGGGAACTCTAGAACCTCTACCTGTAATAATTAATTCTGCTCAGTAGACAACATTTATTGCATTATGGAAAGAAATAGACAGGTATTTGTAAAAATATACAAATAGATACTATATAATTGTAATGTTTCTGTTATAAACAATGAATAGCAAGAAATTAAACAAATGATAGGTACACTGTCCTATGATGTACAGTATGTGTGTAAGCAGCTGGTTGTGTGTGTAGCATGGTATAGCTGTCATAATGAGTTTGGGCCAGCAGCAGGTTCAGCACCGTAGGCCAGGGGGGGTTTCATTATCCCTATCTGCTCTGAATGGAACACTGGCCAAGATTACTATCTTAATCTTATTTGGCTATAGAGGTTAGCTCGCACATGCGCAAACACACACACGCGCAAACACACACACACACACACGCGCGCAAACACACACACACACACAAACACACGCTCACCCTGGCAAGCTGGCAGGCCCTCATGCCTTAGGGACAGACATCACCCCTGTACTCTAATATTCATACGGTGTGTGTGTGTGTGTGTGAGTGAGTAAGTGTGTGTGTGAGTGTGTGTGTGAGAGTGTGTGTGTGTTGTGTGTGACAGAGAGAGAGACAATCTGATAGAGTGTTAGGATGTGTGGGTCTGTTGTATGTTGTTAGTGATCATCGGTGTGGGTCTGTTGTGTGTTGTTAGTGATCATCTGTGTGGGTCTGTTGATTATAGTGGTGTCTCAGTGTATTTCTCTTCATTGCAGAACATTGATAACAGAACACCTGCACATGATTTTAATGGTTATCTGTTATCCATTCCATACTCAAAGCATTTTATTCCACCCCTTGAAATAATAACATGCATTATTTGCGAAAAATATATTTTTGCCTTCGCTGCAAAAAAGATGGCTTTCAGTTTCAGGGGGGAAGTGTGACTCAGGCAACAAGAACCAAGGTGTATGGGGGTTGGGTGGTGTGGGGTTGGGGTGTGGGGTGTTATGTGTGGGTTGGTAGGTGGGTGTGGTGTATGTGGGTGTGGTTATGTGTGGGTGGGTGTGTATGTGGTGGGTGTGGGTGTGGTGGTATGTGTGGTGTTTTTGTGTGTGTATGTGTGTGGGGGTGAGTGTAGTGTGGGTGTGGGTTGGTGTGTTGTGTATGTGCGTGCCACTGCATAAGCCAATAGAGCCTTCGATCCAAGATGTCTGCCGTAGAGCCGAATGGATTGCCAGGCTAGGACAGACACCAAACCCACATGGAGCATGCCAAAGACTATTTACAGTTTACAGCTACCACCTATTGGACATTTACACCATGAATGGGTGTCATTTCCCTCTTCTGGAGACTGATTATGGAGAGTGTTTTTTCTTGTAATAGTAGAGTTGTGTTAATAGTAGAGTTGTGTTATAGTAGAGTTGTGTTATAGTAGAGTTGTGTTATAGTAGAGTTGTGTTATAGTAGAGTTGTGTTATAGTAGAGTTGTGTTATAGTAGAGTTGTGTTATAGTAGAGTTGTGTAATAGTAGAGTTGTGTTATAGTAGAGTTGTGTAATAGTAGAGTTGTGTTATAGTAGAGTTGTGTTATAGTAGAGTTGTGTTATAGTAGAGTTGTGTTATAGTAGAGTTGTGTTATAGTAGAGTTGTGTTATAGTAGAGTTGTGTTATAGTAGAGTTGTGTTATAGTAGAGTTGTGTAATAGTAGAGTTGTGTAATAGTAGAGTTGTGTTATAGTAGAGTTGTGTTATAGTAGAGTTGTGTTATAGTAGAGTTGTGTTATAGTAGAGTTGTGTATAGTAGAGTTGGTGTGTAAAAGTAGAGTTGTGTATAGTAGAGTTGTGTAATAAGTAGAGTTGTGTTTATAGTAGAGTTGTGTAATAGTAGAGTTGTGTTATAGTAGAGTTTGTGTTATAGTAGAGTTGTGTATAGTAGAGTGTGTAATAGTAGCGTGTGTTATAGTAGAGTTGTGTTATAGTAGATGTTGTAGTTGTGTTAAGTAGAGTGTGTTATAGTAGAGTGTGTGTTATAGTAGAGTTGTTGTAAGTAGAGTTGTGTATAGTAGAGTTGGTAAAGTGAGTTGTATAGTAGAGTTGTGTTATAGTAGAGGTGTTGTAATGTGTAATAGTAGAGTTGTGTTATAGTAGAGTTGTGTAATAGTAGAGTTGTGTTAGTAGAGTGTGAATAGTTAGAGTTTGTTATAGTAGAGTTGTGTTATAGTAGAGTTGTGTAATAGTAGAGTTGTGTATAGTAGAGTTGTGTTATAGTAGAGTTGTGTAATAGTTAGGTTGTGTGATAGTAGAGTTGGTGTTAATTTAGTAGAGTTGTGTTATAGTAGAGTTGTGTTATAGTAGAGTGTGTTGTGTGAGTTGGTTATAGTAGAGTTGTGTAATAGTAGAGTTGTGTTATAGTAGAGTTGTGTATAGTAGAGTTGTGTTATAGTAGGTTGTGTTATAGTAGAGTTGTGTTTGTTATAGTAGAGTTGTGTTATAGTAGAGTTGTGTTATAGTAGAGTTGTGTTATAGTAGAGGTTGTGTTAAAAGTAGAGTTGTGTTATAGTAGAGTTGTGTGAATAGTAGAGTTGTGTTATAGTAGAGTTGTGTTATAGTAGAGTTGTGTTATAGTAGAGTTGTGTAATAGTAGAGTGTGTTTTAGTAGAGTTGGTTTTAATAGTAGAGTTGTGTTATAGTAGAGTTGTGTTATAGTAGAGTTGTGTTATAGTAGAGTTGTGTTAATAGTAGAGTTGTGTTATAGTAGAGTTGTGTTATAGTAGAGTTGTGTTATAGTAGAGTTGTGTTATAGTAGAGTTGTGTTATAGTAGAGTTGTGTTATAGTAGAGTTGTGTTATAGTAGAGTTGTGTTATAGTAGAGTTGTGTTATAGTAGAGTTGTGTTATAGTAGAGTTGTGTTATAGTAGAGTTGTGTTATAGTAGAGTTGTGTTTTTTAGTAGAGTTGTGTAATAGTAGAGTTGTGTTATAGTAGAGTTGTGTTATAGTAGAGTTGTGTATAGTAAGTGGTTATAGTAGATGTGTGTTATAGTAGAGTTGTGGTAATAGTAGAGTTGTGTTATAGTAGAGTTGTGTTATAGTAGAGTTGTGTTATAGTAGAGTTGTGTATAGTAGAGTTGGTGTTATAGTAGAGTTGTGTTATAGTAGAGTTGTGTTATAGTAGAGTTGTGTATAGTAGAGTTGTAGTAGAGTGTGATAGTAGAGTTGTGTTATAGTAGATTGGTGTTAATAGTAGAGTTGTGTTATAGTAGAGTTGTGTTATAGTAGAGGTTGTTGTTATAGTAGAGTTGTGTTATAGTAGAGTTGGGTTGTATAGTAGAGTTGGGTTATAGTAGAGTTGTGTATAGTAGAGTTGGTGTATAGTAGAGTTGGTAATAGTAGAGTGTGTTATAGTAGAGTGTGTTATAGTAGAGTTGTGTTATAGTAGAGTTGTGTTATAGTAGAGTTGTGTTATAGTAGAGTTGTGTTATAGTAGAGTTGTGTAATAGTAGAGTTGTGTTATAGTAGAGTTGTGTTATAGTAGAGGGTTTTGTTATAGTAGATTGTGTGTTATAGTAGAGTGTGTGTATAGTAGGAGTTGTGTTATAGTAGAGTTGTGTTATAGTAGAGTTGTGTATAGTAGAGTTGTGTTATAGTAGAGTTGGGTTGTTATAGTAGAGTTGTGTTATAGTAGAGTTGTGTATAGTAGAGTTGTGTTATAGTAGTTGTGTTATAGTAGAGTTGTTGTATAGTAGAGTTGTGTTATAGTAGATTGTGTTAATAGTAGAGTTGTGTTAAAAGTAGAGTTGTGTTATAGTATGAGTTGTTATAGAGGTTGTGTTATAGTAGAGTTGTGTTAGTAGTAGAGTTGTGTTATAGTAGAGTTGTGTTAAAAGTAGAGTTGGTATAGTAGGTTGTGGTTATAGAGAGTTGTGTTATAGTAGAGTTGTGTTATAGTAGAGTTGTGGGTCTGATTCCAGTAGGCGTCATACATAGACCTACATAAGGGGTAGACAACTAGATTCAGCCACTGGCCGAGTTTTGTCAGAGCGGATGGTCGGGGAGGACGGAACATAATTATAATAATTTGTACACTGCAAATTGACTACACCTAAGCCTTAAAAAGAGATTGTATTTGGAAATATCATTCATTTCATATCTTCGTTACATCACGTCTGTTTTTTTATTTGTGGGAAAACTTCGGAACAGATTTCTTAAGTTAAACTCATTTTTAGCTGAATTCCTTGGGATTTCTGTTTTTTTATTTTATGCTTTTCAGTTTATTGTAATTTTTTTTGGGGGGGGGGTTTATGTTTTGGTAAAAAAAAGACTGTTCCCAATTATTCCCACAAATAAAAAAGAGGTGAATTTGTGACCCCTGGCCTACATTATGTGTTCACTATAAGATGCTGATGATGATCAAAGGTTATATTTTTGGGCAATGCCATTGTTGTGTTGCATGTTGACACACACTGTTGTGTATTATTTGCACTATGACATCTGTCTGTGGTGTATGAAGAGGTTTCCTAACAGACAAATCAAACAATTAATAAAACTAAAAGAAACCCGCTCCACTCTGACAATGCATGTCATCTCACCAGAGGATATCACTGTGTTTAGCGCAATCATGTTACATAGCAAGATTTTATCCTTTATTTTAAGCCTTATCCAGAAATTAGAATTTCACCAACAATGAAAGCAATGTTCTGAGGATGGCACTGGACCATCTGACATCAAAAGAAAAGGAGTTTGATGAAAAAGCTTTAAATAAAGATTACATTCAGGAATGTCACATGATTGCGCAAAACAAAGGGCCCTAGATATCCACATCTCTCTACTACCTGTATCCAATGTCCCTGGGGCTGAGGCAGAACGAATCAAAACACAGGACCCTAGATATCACACATCTCTCTAATACCTGTATCCAATGTCCCTGGGGCTGAGGTAGAACCAATCAAAACACAGGACCCTAGATATCACACATCTCTCTAATACCTGTATCCAATGTCCCTGGGGCTGAGGTAGAACGAATCAAAACACAGGACCCTAGATATCACACATCTCTCTAATACCTGTATCCAATGTCCCTGGGGCTGAGGCAGAACGATGCAAAACACAGGGCCCTAGATATCACACATCTCTCTAATACCTGTATCCCAAAGTCCTGGGGCTGAGGCAGAACGATGCAAAACACAGGGCCCTAGATATCACACATCTTCTAATACCGGTATCCAAAGTCCTGGGGGTGAGGTAGAACCAACAAAACCCAGGGCCCTAGATATCACACATCTCTCTAATACCTGTATCCCAATGTCCCTGGGCTGAGGCAGAAACCCAATCAAAAAACAGGGCCCTAGATTCACACATCTCTCTAATACCTGATCCAATGTCCGGGGGGCTGAGGGAGAACCAATCAAAACACAGGGCCCTAGAATCACACATCTCTTACACCTGTATCCAATGTCCCTGGGGCGGGGGGTTAGAACAAGCAAAACACAGGGCCCCTAGATATCAACATCTCTCTAATACCTGTATCCAATGTCCCTGGGGTGAGGTAGAAACCAATCAAAACAAGGCCCTAGATATCACACATCTCTCTATACCTGTATCCAATGTCCCTGGGGTGAGGTAGGGAACCAATCAAAACACAGGGCCCTTTAGATATCCCACATCTCTCTAATACCTTATCCAATGTCCCATGGGGCTGAGGTAGAACGAAGCAAAACACAGGACCCTAGATATCACACATCTCTCTAATACCTGTATCCAATGTCCCTGGGGCTGAGGCAGAACGAATCAAAACACAGGGACCCTAGATATCACACATCTCTCTACTACCTGTATCCAATGTCCCTGGGGCTGAGGTAGAACGATGCAAAACACAGGGCCCTAGATATCACACATCTCTCTAATACCTATATCCAATGTCCCTGGGGCTGAGGTAGAACGAAGCAAAAATAATGAAAGACAAAACAAAAAGACACAATGAAATGAACATCAAAATGAACAACTGAAAAAACAACATGACATCTGGGAAATAATATTTAAAGGGGAAAATCTAATTAACTTTGACATTCATTTCCTTCCATGGAAAATATCCATCATACTGATATTTTTAATTTTAACTAACAAAATGATCTATTGTGAGGGGAAACAGGAACTTAACAAAAAGGGTTTAATAGACACTAGGCAAAAACCGTTTTCATACTCTCTAGTTTTGGAAAGAGGAGGCCAGCTGGAGTGAAGGAAGAAGGGAAGAGAGGGAGAGGAAGAAAGAAAAGAAATATATTAAAGCCTGTGATCACAGCTAGCTTTTCTGATTTATTTTCCTCCCATTCTTTTTAACAATACGCAAATCCCAAATTGTCTATCTGATTTTAAATGCAGGAAGGGGGGAGGGAGGGAGGGAGGGGGGAGGGAGGGAGGGAGGGAGGGGGGGAGGGGGAGGGGGGGAGGGGGGGGGAGAAAGGGGAGATTTTAAACTTCTCCCTTTGGCCCAAATCACTTTGAAGTTCCCAATTATTTGGGAAAGCAGAAATCCTCTCTATTCCTCCCCCCCAAAAATTACCCCCCCCTCCCTTTAAAAAAAAAAAAAAAAAAAAGGGGAAAAACTGGATAAGGGAAAACAAAACAAAAACAGAAAGGGGAAAGAAAAGGGTGAGGGAGGTGAAGGGGGAAAAAAAGGGGAAATTTTTTTTTAAAGGGGGGCATGAACAAAAAAAGGGACGTATAGGGGGGGGTGGTGGAAAACAACAGCTTGACTGATCTATAGATGGTTTTGTAGGGAGGAGAGAGACCCGATATGTCATAGAAAAGAGGGAGACAGAGAAAAATGAGGAGATGACAAGTAGTCTGTCGGCGAATAAAGAGAAGAGAGAGTGTAAAGGAGGCCTAAAGCAGCAACAAGACCAAAACAGCCGAGAAGATGAGAGAGGAGAGAGAGAGAGACCCGGAGGTCATTTTCGGATGAGGTGACGAGACGACCAGTGGGAGCTCTAAGAGATTTGGGGAGAGAAAGGTGATAAGTAAGAGGGAACCAGGGAGAAAGAGAGACAGGAGAGAAGGAGAAGAAGAGGAAAGAAGAGAAGGAAGGGGACGCGAGGAGAGGACGGAGGGGCGAGGCGGAGGACGGGAGGAGAGGAGGAAGGGAAAGGGAGGAGAGGAACGAGAGAGAGATGAGAGGAGAGATGAGCGAGGAGAGAGAGGGAGAGAGAAGGGAGGGGGGATGGGGAGAGAGATGAGGAGAAAGGGGGGGGGGGAATGAAGGTCCCTAAGCAAGCCGGCAGAGGAGCTTTGGTCAAAACACTTCATCTACATTAGAAGGCACTGGGGCCTATTGTGTTGGGAAGGGGGCTGTCAATAGTGGCAAAAATGGAGAGAACACTTTTCTCTTGTTTAAGTCAACCTGATTAACCTCCATCTCTCTTTCAAACTCTTTCTCTCCTCTTTATTCCTTTCATCTTTCAAGGCTTCTTTCCCTCTCTAACACCCGAAAGTAAGGAAATACAAAACAAGCAATTCCATTTTGAGCGTGTGGTGTGGTGCAGTCGCCAAGCTAGTCCATTTCACCTCATTTCAAAAGACGAGGACAGAGGCCCTAAAAGGCAAAGCGAAATGATCTTCCCTCTCTCGCTCTCTCTCTCTCTCTCTTCCCTCTCTGAAAACATACGCAGAACATACACCACAAGAATATCCCTCAAATGAACCCCTCTCCGTGTTCTTTCCATCCTCCCTCCGTCTCCCTCACCGCTCCATTCATCCTTCTGCTGGAGCAGCTCTCGCTGTCGAGGGCTTTCTGTGGTGGCTAAGGCTTTTCCCCGTCGTTCAATGGCACAATGGCCCTGCGAATGGAGCTAGAGACCTGCTTTATTGAACCTGTATATAACAGGTCTGTGAATAGGACACATTAACCAATTCACTCTTTCCTTTCCCCTTCCCCCTCTCTCCCTCCCTCCTTCCCTCCCTCCCTCCTCTGTCTAAAAGAGAGGTGCAAAAACCGCCCCTCGCAGATTTCAATGGCTACCTTCTATTGGTGTCATTTGTCAGTGATGTTGCTACAGCTTGAGTAAAACGGGAAAGGAGGGAGAGAGGAGGATGGCTGTTCTTTGGGTGTCGAGGCACGGCGGGAGATAGTTGTGATGCGTACCAGGGATTCATAATCACACTTTTCAACAAAAAACACAAAAAAAAATCATGGGAGATAAACCCCAGGGCTGGTAAGAGAACTGGGGGTCGCTAAAGTCTCTTTTAATGAGACAGGGTGCAGGGCTGTACTAACAGTTATCACCCTTACCCTTCATGGTCATTGTTGGAACTTTTCTGTGTATAGAAGGAAAGAGGTCGACGAGCCTGTCGAAGAACATGGGTTTTCCCCTCTCTAATACATTCCCCCCTTCATTCATCCTTCTCTCCCTTTCTGTCACTCCCACTGCTCAGTACACACACACACCCCTCATCCCTCTCTACCCTCCTCTTCATCCAGCTCTCTCAGAGTCCTCATCCCTCTCTCTCTTCAATCCCCCCATCCATCTCTCTCTCTCCTCTCTCTCCGCTCCTCTGTACAGAAACTAACAACCTCCCTGGCAAACCTCTTATCAGACACCCAGAGCAACCGTCTGAACAAACATCCCAACACACCTCCTCCCATTTTCACACAACCACCCGCAAAGGCACCGGTGTTGTGTGTGTGTGTTGTGTGTGTTGTGTCGTGTGTGCTGTGTGTGCTGTGGTGGTCTTTGGTGTGGTGTGTGTGGTGTGTGTGTTGTGGTCTAGTGTGGTTGTGTGGTGTGTGTGTGGTGTTTGTGTGTGTGTTCTTGTGTCTTGTGTGTGTTGTGATGTTGTGTGTGTGTGTGTGTTGGTGTGGTGGGTCGTGTGCTGGTGGCAGAAGTAGCGGCAAACACACATCTGGATAATAGATTTTCTCTTTTAAGCTGAAATGCTCATTTAGAGGGCAAAACATTTTCCAATAAACTCAATGCGTAACAATATTTCGCCGCAAAACTCTTCTCTTCACTGCTCAAACAAGACAGGCTGATACATTGTTTACAAATCATGACCAATTATATAACGCTACAAATGTTTAAATGTAGCTAATTAAACCAATCACACGCCAAGCACACGCCAGACACAACCAAACCCTTTTCATGCAAACCTTCCCTCAGAACTGTGCCGCCCCTTTCTGTCAGCTAAGTAATGGCATTAGCTAGCAAGCTAGCTATCAAGCACAACAACAATGAAATGGGGCGGAATTGAAGCTTTCTTTAACAAACAAAAACACCAATTATGAAATGATCAACCACAACTAGAAGATGATGATGAGGACAATGTCAGAGATGCTGCTACCGATCCACGGCTCAGAAAAAGTAAAAGATGTACATGTTTTGAGAGCGGTTGCTTTGCGAATTCAAGGAAGGCCTAAACAGCACATTGTTCTGTGGTAACAGTCTCAAGTGTGGAGTAATGGCAGCAGGAAATACTTATTTTGCTACTGGTTCCAGCAACCTAAAACACGAGTCGTTGCTAAAACATAACTTACGCCGAAAGCACATCAAGTGCCAGGACAAGTTCATCGGGGCAGGGGCTGGAGCAACACCACTTAGGTCTACTAACTACCAGCCGTACTAGCTACAGGGCTGGGCAACGCCGACTATGTCTACTCAACTAACCGAATCCGTACTAGCTCCAAGGGGGCTGAGCAAACACCACTATGTCTAAACTAACTACCAGCCTTACTAGCTACATCCGGCTGGCACACCACGTATGTCTACTAACTCAGCCCATACTACCTACGCGGGGGCTGGAGCAACAACCACAAGGTCTTAACTACCACCGTACTATAGCGACAGAATGGGCTTGCCAACGACCACTAGTGTCTACTAACTACCAGCCTTACTACTATCTACAGGCTGGATCAAAAACACCACTAGGTCTACGAACTACCAGGCGGCCGTGACTAGCTACAGGGACTGGATCAACACACACTATGTTCAGCTACTAACTACGAGCCTACGAGCTCCAAAACAGGGGCTGTATTCACCATCCACTAGGGACTATAACCACCTACCAGCCTTAACGTAGCTACCGTTGCTGGATCAACACCACTAGGAGTCTACTAACTACCAGCCGTACTAGCTACAGAGGGTCTGGAGCAACAGACAACTATGTCTACTAACTACCAGCCGTACTATCTACAAATGGACTTTGATCACAACAACCACTATGTCTACTAACTACCGATCCTTCACTAGCTACATGTTCTGGATCACCCACTAGGTCCTACTACTACACTACCAGCCGTCCTAGCTACAGGGACTGGAGCACACACTAGGTCTAACTAACTACACCATCCTACTAGCTACAGGACTGGACAACACACTAGGTCTACTCAACTAGCCGAACCGTACTGCCCTCCAGGGCTGACAACACACTATGTCTACTAACTACCAGCATACTAGCTCATGACGGGACTGGAGCAACACCGACTAGGTCCATACTAACTACCAGCCGTACTACTAACAACAGGGGCTGGAGCAACACACACTGGTCTACTAACTACCCACCGTACTAGCTACAGGGGCTGGAGCAACACCACTAGGTCTACTAACTACCAGCCGTACTAGCTACAGGGGCTGGAACAACACCACTAGGTCTACTAACTACCAGCCGTACTAGCTACAGGGGCTGGAGCAACACCACTAGGTCTACTAACTACCAGCCGTACTAGCTACAGGGGCTGGAGCAACACCACTAGGTCTACTAACTACCAGCCGTACTAGCTACAGGGGCGGAGCAAAACACTCACTAGGTTCTACTAACTACGCCATACTAACCTGGTCTGGAGCACCACACTAAGGTCTAACTAACACACTCACCAGCCGTACTAGCTACCAGGGCTGGAGCACACCCCTAGGTCTACTAATCTACCAGAGCATAACTAGCTAACTTGTCTGGAGCACACCACTAGTCTACTCAACTACCCTAGCCATACTAGCTACACCAGGGCTGTACGTCAACGACCCACTAAGGTCGTACTAACTACCATGCCATACTAGCTACATGATGAGCACAACACCACTATGTCCTACCAACTACCAGCCGGTACTCTAGCTACGGGCTTGATCAGAAACACACTAGGGTCTACTAACTACCGGGAGAGGTATCCGGTACTAGCTACAGGGGCTGGAGCAACACCACTAGGTCTACTAACTACCAGCCGTACTAGCTACAGGGGCTGGAGCAACACCACTAGGTCTACTAACTACCAGCCGTACTAGCTACAGGGGCTGGAGCAACACCACTAGGTCTACTAACTACCAGCCGTATTAGACAGGCAACAGGTGGCAGCCCCAGCCGGTCAACAGGCAGAGCTCACTGAGCTAGAGATTACATTTAACACCTCTTACTGCATTGCCAAAGAGGAGATGGCTTTTACCAAATTCAGACCCATGTTACTTATCCAGAAAAACAATGGATTACAAATCAACCCGACATATGGAAACGAGGTGTCCTGCGCAAACATTATTGGCACCATCGCGGACACTATCCGGGAAGAGGGCTAGTGCTATCAGGGATCCTTGGGACGGACGTTCCTACCATAGCCCTAAAAGCAAGTTGATTTATTAGCTAGATTCTAGATCAAAGAAATTGATTAGTTATTGTGAGCTGACTAAACATTTATTTCATTATGCAAGTATCAGTTCATAGTCAGCACGTTGCCTTGTTACAACAGTAATATTATTAGATGCATCATTTTGTATAATCATCCTCCTCCTCCTCCTCCTCATCATCATCATCAGTTAGCTGAATGCAGTAATGGGTAACCCTTTGTAGTTGCACTTTTAAACAGATAAAGGTTGTTTTAATCACCTACAGTGCCTCTGAAAAGTATTCAGACCCCTTGACTTTTCCCACATTGTTACGTTACAGCCTTATTCTAAAATCTACACACAATACCACATAATGACAAAGCGAAAACAGGTTTTTAGATTTTTTTGCACATTTATTACAAATAAAAAACATAAGAAATATCTTATTTACATAAATATTCAGCCCCTTTGCTATGAGACTCGAAATTGAGCTCAGGTGCATCCTGTTTCCATTGATCATCCTTGAGATGTTTCTACAACTTGATTGGAGTCCACCTGTGGTAAATTCTATTGATTGGACATGATTTGGAAAGGCACACACCTGTCTATATAAGGTCCCACAGTTGACAGTGCATGTCAGAGCAAAAACCAAGCCATGAGGTTAAAGGATTGTCCGTAGAGCTCCGAGACAGGATTGTGTCGAGGCAGAGATCTGGGGAAGGGTACCAAAAAATGTCTGCAGCATTGAAGGTCCCCAAGAACACAGTGGCCTCCATCATTCTTAAATGGAAGATGTTCCTAGAGCTGGCCGCCCGGCCAAACTGAGAAAACATGGGAGAAGGGCCTTGGTCAGGGAGGTGACCAAAAACCTGATGGTCACTCTGACAGAGCTCTAGAGTTCCTCTGTGGAGATGGGAGAACCTTCCAGAAGGAAAACCATCTCTGCAGCACTCCACCAATCAGGCCTTTATGGTAGAGTGGCCAGACGGAAGCGACTCCTCAGTAAAAGGCCCATGACAACCCGCTTGTAGTTTGCCAAAAGGCACCTAAAGACTCTCACACCATGAGAAACAAGATTCTGTGGTCTGATGAAACCAAGATTTAACTCTTTGGCCTGAATGCCAAGTGTCAAGTCTGGAGGAAACCTGGCACCATCCCTACGGTGAAGCATGTTGGTGGCAGCATCATACTGTGGGGATGTTTTTCAACGGAAGGGACAGGGAGACTAGTCAGGATCGAGGCAAAGATGAACAGAGCAAAGTATCCTTGATGAAAACCTGTGTAGCTCAGTTGGTAGAGCATGACGTTTGCAACGCCAGGGTTGTGGGTTTGTTTCTCACGGGGGACCAGTATGAAAAAAAAAAAATTATGCACTCACTAACTGTAAGTCGCTCTGGATAAGAGCGTCTGCTAAATGACTAAAATATAAATGTAAATATTTCAGTGTTTTATTTTTAATAAATGTAGCAAAAATGTCAACCAAAAAAACAACATTTTTTTCTTTGTCATTATGTGTAGATTCATGAGGGGAAAAAAACAATTTAATCAATTTAGATCCTTGTCATCCGATTCGCCCTCCAGGGTTCCCTTTGAGAGTTTCATCAATGAAGCTTGACGCCGTTGAAGGACGTATCCCTTTCCTGAGGATGGGCTCACCCCTCACTAGTTTTGGGGGATTGTTCAACCTTCAACCTCCCCTACGTTACGACATTTGACGCATTGCATCGCTGCCCTCCTTCTTTCCACTCCTCTCCGCCTTTGACCTCACCCTCTCACCGTCCTCACCGTCCCCCCTATACTCACAAGGCAAGGCCAAAATACGCTTTGACCTCATCTTTACTAGATGGTCTGCTTCTGTCTCACTAACCTCACCTGCAACTCCCCTTCCAGGTCTCGACCACCTGGTTCATCCATAGATTTATATTAATGAAAGCTCGCTATACATTACGCGCAAATGGGGCAGGGAAGCTGGGGAAAGTCTTAAGGATAGAAGATATAAGTCGGACGATGGAGGGTGAAGGAAAAGAAAGAAAGGATAAGCAGAAGTAGCAGAGGTGGTTGCAAGTTAGAATTCTGCGAATAAAGATATGGTTTGAGGGACAGGAAAGACTGAAGGCTGGTAAAAGAAGGTTAAAGAGGAGGAGAGGAACGGCGGAGGAGTAAAGATGGTCCATCTCCAACCCCTCCTCCCTCTTCTTCCCGCTCCACTAATTTTCAATATGCCCGCGCAACCTCCCTCTTCCTCCTATCATCATCATCTCTTCCCTCTGCTCATCCGTCTCCTCCATCTCCTGATTTCTTCCTCCTCAACCCTCCTCTCCTCCCTTTCTTCTGCAATCCCTTTGACTATCGCTGTGTCCCCTATCCTCCCATCCCGGCTCGGTCCTCCCCTCCAGCTCCGTGCTTGAAAGACTCATTGCGAGCTCACCGAACAGAGCCTCGGCATCGAGCGAAATTGGAGAAAACTAAACTTCCCTGCCCGACCGGCATCTTTTCACCCCTCCCTCTCTACATTTTCCTTTTCAATCTGTTCTTCTGCTGCTAAGGCAAATGACCTTCTTGATCCAAACCAGTCAGGTTTCAGGACTGGTCCATTCACTGAGACTGCTCTTCTCTGTGTCACGGAGGCTCTCCTCACTGCTAAAGCAAGCTCCTCTCTCCCTCTGCTCTTGTCCTTCTAGACCTGTCTGCTGCCTTTGGATACTGTGAACCATCAGATCCTCCTCTCCACCCTCTCCGAGCTGGGCATCTCCGGCGCGGCTCACTCCTGGATTGCGTCCTACCTGACCGGTCGCCTCCACCAAGTGGCGTGGCGAGAAGCTGTCTCCGCACCACGTGCTCTCACCACTGGTGTCCCCCCAGGGCTCAGTTTCTAGGCCCTCTCCTATTCTCCCTATACACCAAGTCACTTGGCTCTGTCATATCCTCACATGGCCTCTCCTATCATTGCTACTGCTGACGATACACAACTAATCTTCTCCTTTCCCCCTTCTGATAACCAGGGTGGCGAATCGCATCTCTGCATGTCTGGCAGACATATCAGTATGGATTATGGATCACCACCTCAAGCTGAACCTTGGCAGACGGAGCTGCTCTTCCTCCCGGGGAAAGGACTGTGCCGTTCCATGATCTCGCCATCCAACGGTTGACAACTCCGTTGTGTCCTCCTCCCAGAGTGCGAAGAGCCTTGGCGTGACCCTGGACAACACCCTGTCTTCTCCGCTAACATCAAGGCGGTGACCCGATCCTGGCAGGTTCATGCTCTACACATTCGGAGAGTACGACCCTGCCTTACACAGGAAGCGGCACAGGTCCTAATTCCAGGCACTGTCAGCCCGCCGTCTGGGATTACTGCAACTCGCTGTTTGCTGGGCTCCCGCCTGTTCCATTAAACCCCTACAAAACTCATCCAGAATGCCGCAGCCCGTCTGGTGTTCAGAGCCTTTCCCAAGTTCTCTCCGTCACCCCGCTCCTGCCTCACACTCCCTGGCTTCCAGTTAAAGCTCGCATCTGTTAACATAGACCAGGTGCTTGCCCTATGTGGCTGTGAGGGAACTGCCACCTCCTACCTTCAGGCTCTGATCAGTCCTACAAAACCCAACGCTAGTGCATTGCGTTCATCCACCTCTGGAGCTGGGCTCCCTGTCCTCTGCGGAAGCATAGTTCCGCCCCCGCTCACCCCGTCAAAACTGTTTCTCTGCTCTGGCACCCCAATGGTGAACAAGCTCCCTCAACGACGCCAGGACAGCGGAGTCACTCACCACCTTCCGAGACATTTGAAACCCACCTCTTTAAGGAATACCTGATATGATATAACGTAATCTTCTACCCAGCCCCAAAAGCGAGTCGACGGATAGGAGGAGAGGCCGTCGAAAAGAAACTCCACCATCAGGCAAGAGCACCCGATCCCAACCTGATTTCACCGTTTTTTTCATAATCCCCACTCGGGTTCCTATAGGGTGAATGCACATATTTGTTAGTCCGCCTGCTGGATGATAGCGTCGCTAAACATGACGTAAATTTAAATTTATTTTAACATTAAAGTGAGAGTCTTTCTCCTTCAACCACTAAAAATTTGTTACCTATAATAAAATAGAGCAATTTTATAACTTCACTACTTTTGCTTTTAACTTTTTCCCAAGTCCGAATTGCTTTTTTTTCGTAGTGCTCATAAGGAAACTCTACAATTTTCGTTGTATTCTTTATGGTGCATTTTACGCAGATTTGGAATTATTGTGTTGTTGTTCGGGCCAACGCGCTGCCGATGGATCCTAGTGGTCGTTCCGCGTATTTTATCTTCTTGTTAACAGTGTTTTCGACATACCACTCTTTCAGTTTTACCATGTGGCTAATATAAGACTTACGAGTTAGCGATCCCGAGTGGATCGTCGATTGGTCACAAGTGTTGAGCAGGTTCGTCAGCCCCAATGGATGTTATGTGAGCTGTGGAACAAGTAGAAGGAGTGTGGGTAATAAGTAGTTTGCTGAGAAATGAGGAGCTATGTCTAGCAAAAAATCATCCACGGGGTAACGGTTTTGGGCGAGTTCCAAAAGGAGACGAGAAATGATTTGGGCTATGCTCGAAAGCACCTCTTACACCTTCCACTAGAGAATCATTTCCTCCAAGCGCACAGGGCAAGTGGCCAACTGGCATCGCTGATGTCAATGGCGATGGCCTTCTATAGGCGCGATCATACTTTTAGTTGCCCCCTTCCCACGAAATTGAACAACGGGCCCCCTGTTATTTTTTTCCATAAAGGTGGCTGGGGAAAAGGGACTCTTGGGGTTTTCGAATTATCTCCACAGGGGAGGGAGGCAGGGCCGGGGCTTCGAGAAAATCGGAAAGGGAAAGAGAACGTCACAGTGATAGTTTAAACTCTAAGGCAGAAGTTTGGGAGGGGGGCGCACATTTCCCAAATCGCACGCCTGAGGGTATAGCACCTAGGCGCAAAGCGCATTGCAAAAAATTTGCGTGAAAGGCATGATGGGTGTCTGCAAAGGAATGAGACACGGGCCAATCAGGGAAATAGGAGGGGATGAAGGAGAGGCACATTCTCAAAGCATTTAGTAGAAGGTGCACTCTTACGTTTATCTTTTTTCATACAAGCCCAAAGATTTCTTTTTGTCACAGAAGGGGGTGAGAACTCAGGCAATCGGCCCTTTCGGGAAGCATAGGTTGTGATTAGGGCCGGATTTTACAACTGACAGACCAATGTAAAGATCACATCTGGTTAATCCACTCTGTCTCTCGGAGGAAAAAAAAGGCGGAGCATGCCCGCATACTCTGCTTAAAAAATCAGTTTTTAGAGGCAACAGCCATTATCGGAACCTCTATCTTAAGGGCGAAAAATCAGTGGTGATCGCACTGACCTAAGACCGGTAATTTTACACTAGGATTACCCCTTCAGGAAGTGTGACAAACTGCGTTTAAATGTAGTTGCCTAAGGTGTAGGTAGACTTCCCGACTTCAACTGTATGTTTCTAATACTAATCACAACAACTGGTGACAATTTTCAATGATAGGACAGTCATTTGCTCCTACATTTTGTCTGGCGCTCCTTCATTTTTGGAGTTAGGAGCATCAGTGCCACCTATGAAAAAAGTCAATTTAAAAGTCCTGGTTCCAGGCGACCCCGTGACAATCACACAAATACACTCCTCTCCTCCATAGACCTCCTCACCCCTTCTTCCAACCCTGTCTCCCCCCACTCCATCAAATTGTGTTTTTCCTTCAAATCAATAAACATTAACAGAGAGTGACAGACTATGGCCTGTTGGAGGAGCAGCTCTGGCCGCAGCCCAAATAGAACCCTATTCCCACCTCTTTTGACCAGGGTCCATATGGTTCATAGGGTTCGGTTGAAAAGTAGTTCACTATATAGGGAATAGGGTGCCATTTGGGACACGCTTGTCTGTCTGTTAAAGCTCAGACCGCCCTGTCTCTATCTCTGCTGGGTTAGGAGGCCAGAACACACACACACACACACACAGAAATGCACCTTATGTAGTTAATATTTTGTAGTAAAACCATGAGATAGCCCACTGGATGACACTGAACAGCCACACTGCTTTCCTTGGCCATTCAGAGAATAAAAAAGGCTGTTTTCTAAAATGTATACACAGAATATCCTGGCGCTGCAAGCGTCATGCTCTACCAACTGAACTACAGAGGACCACACTGAACTACAGAGGACCACACTTCTTAAAACCCATTTAAAGAAGAGAGGACAGAATATATGGTTTTCACCCTATTTAGCTTCAGGGGAGAGAAAAGCCACTGCCAGCTGTACTGTAACCCCATCCATCCATCTGTCAATTACTGTTCTCATTATGGTCACGGTCATCATTACTATTTTCATCATTACTTTCTGCTCAACACTTTAGGCTAGGAAGAGAGAGAGAGAGAGAGAGAGGAAGCGAGAGACGCGAGAGAGAAGAGAAAAGAGAGAAGTACAGAGAGAGACGAGAGAGAAAATGATATATATAAGAGCGATAGAGAGATGCTAGATATGATAGAGAGGGCGATAGAGAGAAAGAGATTTGCCTATAGATAGAAAAATATAGAGATAGAGCTATATAGAGGGGCGAGAATAGAGGGCCTATAATAGATAGATAAGCTCTCTCTTTCTCTCTCTCTCTCTCTCTTCTTCTCTTCTCTCTCTCTCTCTCCCTCTCCTCTTCTTTAGCTCCTCTCTCTTTTTTCTCTCTCTCTGTCTCATCATCCTTTTCTCTCTCTTCCTCTCCACCCCCCTCCTCTCCCCCCCGCCTTCTTACCATCTCATATATAACACCTCTCTCTCTCCCTCCTACCCTCTCTCCCCCTCTCTCTCTCCTCTCTCATCTCTTCTTTTCTCCTCTAATCTCTCTCTCCCCCTCTTCTCCTCTCTCTTGTTTTTCTCTACTCTCCACATCTCTCTTCTCCCCACTCTCTCTTCTACTCTCTCTCTCTCGCCTCCCTCGCCCCCTCTCCTCTCCTTCTACTCTCTCTTTCTCTTCTTCTTTCTCTCTACCTTTCGCTCTCGCTCTATCCCCTCTCTGCTCTCTCTCTTCTTCCTCTTGTTCTCTCTCTCTCCTCTCTCTCTCCCTCCTCCTCTCTCGGCTCTCGCTCTCTCTTTCTCTCTCCTTCCCCCTCTCTCTCTCCTCTCTCTCTCTCCTCCCCCTCTCTCTCTCTCTCTCTCTCTCTCGGTCTCTCCCCTCTCTCTCTCTCTCTATATTCTATACTCGCTTCTATAATCTATATAGATACTATCTCGATAAATCCATATCAAATTTTTTTTAACCCAAAGGTGGGAAGACGAAGCCATAACGCCTAGGATACGAGCAATAAGCGGTGACCTTCACTACTATTCGTTCCATCTCAAAGGTCTCTCCAGAGCTTAAAGCATTTTTTACGCGGAGCCACTAGTTTTCTAATGCCCCCTTCCGCTTTTTTGTCCTATCCCCGCGCCCCTGCTTGGGGGGCTCACCTTGTTGATCTGTTTATTCGTGCACCTCTTCCCCATACAACCCTACTTCCATGACTAACCCCCCGTCTTCCTCCCCCCTCCCCCAACCACACCACACACCGTATTCCTCCCCCAACACACCACACCCACCGTATTCCTCCCCCACACACAACACACACACCGTATTCCTCCCCCAACACACACACACACCGTATTCCTCCCCCAACACACACAACACACAGCCCCCGTATTCCTCCCCCAGCCACACACACACCCCCCAAAACCATATTCCTCCCCCAAACACAACAAACCACCGCAACAAACCCCGTTTCCTCCCCCAACACCACACACACACACCGTATTTCCTCCCCAACACACCCACACTACCGTATTCTCTATTCCTCCCCCCAACACACACACCACATCACCGTATATCCTTCTCCTCCCCCCCAACCACACACATGCAACCCCAACGTATTTCCTCCCCCAACACTAGCCACAACACACCCGTAATTCCTCCCCCACACACACACACACCGTATTCCTCCCCCAACCCCCCCACACAGCACCCCCCGTTTCCCCCCCAACCTACACACCGCCCACCGTATTCCTTCCTCCCCAACCACACACCCACGTCTTCTACCCCCAACACACCACCACAACACCGATTCCTCCCCCAACATCCCACACCCACGTATTCCTCCCCAACACACAAACCACCGTATTCCTCCCCCCAACACACCCCACCGTATTCCTCCCTCTCCTCCCCCAACCCCACCATCGCCCACCCCCCCGTATTCCTCTCCCAACACCCAAGCCACAACGAAAGGACGATCCGCACACCCACCCCCCTTATAATTCCTGTACCTTTCCCTCGCCCCACCACACACACAGGCCCAGGAAGCCCGCCCATAATCCAATCAGAAAAGGAAGGAAGTTCTATTGGCGGAATGCTGAGAAGCAAGGTCCCTCTGATTCACGCATCCCCCAACACACCCCCGGCCCCCGCCTATCGCGCCCTTCTTGCCTCATCTCGATCCGATTCCAGCTCTGCGGCGAACGTTGGCCCCACCGACAGGGGGGGCCAGGGCGCCCCCCCTAGGGGAGGTGGATAAAAGCCCACCGTTCTCCATGGGTCTTCATCTTACATGAAAGTAAGAAACGGAAAACGTATCCACGGATAATAATCTCATGAACAAACCGTTCCATACTGCACATCATCCATAGCATAGTAAGTGAGACCTCCAGTGTTTAATACTAATACAGTACTTCTTCTTCTAACAATATTTGGGGCAATCCCAATGGCGACCCTATTCCCTTATTTATGCAACCAACAAGTGCACCATTTACCCCTAGGGCTTGGTCAAACAGTAGTGGCACTAATATGGAATAGGGTGCCATTGGATGATTCGAGAGGTGGTATTTCGCCTTGATAGCGCTACGCGGTTAGCGGCGGGGGCTAATAGTCAGAGAACAGCAGGAGAGAGAGAGACCACCTACTACGATGCTAGGCTCATGGCCCTTCACACTGCTCTATCTTTAGTTAACGCCTTTCTCTTCCTGGGTCTTTCACTGTCTGTCGAGGGCCTTGTTGATCAGGACCCTTCCAGTGTGTGTGTGTGTGTGTGTGGTGTGTGTGTGTGTCATGAGCTATGTGTGTGCCTAAGGAGAATGGTTTCATGAGGCGTCAGTGATATCATAGACACAGACTCCACCTTGTTACCCCCCTCCTGTACCCTAACTCTACCTTGTTACCCCCGCCTGTACCCTAACTCTACCTTGTTACCCCCTCCTGTACCCTAACTCCCTACCTTGTTACCCCCTCCTGTACCCTAACTCTACCTTGTTACCCCCTCCTGTACCCTAACTCTACCTTGTTACCCCCTCCTGTACCCTAACTCCACCTTGTTACCCCCTCCTGTACCCTAACTCTACCTTGTTACCCCCTCCTGTGTTATTACCCTAACTCTACCTTGTACCTTACCCCCCGCCTGTACCTCTAACTCTACCTTGTTACCACCCCCCCTCCTTGACCCCTAAAACTCGCACCTTTTACCCCCCACCCCCAATCCTTACCGCTACCTCAACCATCAACCAGCTTTTTTACCCCCCCATCGCTAAGAAATCCTGTTGTCCCTCTCCACCCCAGACCCTCTCAGCACCCCCCCTCCTCTCATCTTCTCTCTCACCATCCCACATCACCCCACCTCGGCGTGAATCCACAGGCGCAGCCCCCCTCTCTCTCAGGGCATATTAAAGAGGCTGTCTGACTGAAAGGTTCGGGAGTAGCTCGGTGGCGGTGCAACAAAACAGTGTTGAGAATTCTCATTTAGTTGTCTTTATCTAGCCAGCCCCATGTGGTCCTTGGTGAGGCAGTCTGGAGGAGTGATGTGTGTGGGGATGGTGATGTGAGAGGGGGGGTGGGGGGGTCATCAGAGTACTTAATTAACATGTCACAAACTGTGATAGTGCAGGTGGAAAGAGATAGAGAGTGGTAACAGAGAGGATGAGCGAAGGAGGGAGAGACTGAATGAGAGAGGGACGGAGAGAGGGGGAAACAGAGAGGGTGAGCGGAGGAGAGGGAGACTGAATTAAGAGGTACAAAGGAAAGGGGGAAAAAAATTAGTATTTGTAACATAGATTTTATCGGAGGAGTGAAGACTGAATTATAGAGTTTACTGGAGAGAGGGGGAACATATATGTTGATGTATTATAGGTGATACTGAATTATACTATTTAACGGAGTAGAGGGTATGAGATTAGACTTTTTAAACCCTATATATATTGTTAGCTTGATTGCTTTATAGACCTTAATATAGAGTGACGGAGAAGGTAGGATGGAGAGAGAGATCTAGCTGGTGGTGGTATAACTCTCAGTGTCTCACGGTTTTGTTTGTCGCCCCAGCCATAGCAAGCAAAGCAGATCAGGCCATAGCTAGCAGCCCAGAGCAGCCCAGATCAGAGGCGGGCGAGCAGAGCAGAGCGAGCAGCCCAGAGTATACGCAGTCCAGAGTAGAGCAGCCAGAGTGAGCAGTCCAGAGAAGAGCAGCCCAGAGCATAGCAGGCAGAGCAGAGCTAGGCTATAGTGCAGCGGCCATAGTAGAGCACCCGCAGGCAGGCCAGAGTAGAGCAGGCCAGAGCAGAACAGGCCATAGCATATCAAGCCATATGCAATCAGCCAGCGCAGGGCAGGCCAGAGAGAGCATTGCAGAGCATGCCAAGCAGAGCAGGCCAGAGAGAGGCAGCCACTAGCGTAGCCGGCCCGAGCCAGCAGGCCAGAGCAGAGCATGCCATAGCAGGCGGCCAGATGCAGAGCAGGCCAGATCAAAAGGCAGCCATGCGAGCAGGCCAGAAGCAGGCCAGAGCAGAGCGGCCAGAGAAGAGCAGGCCAGAGCAGGGCAGGCCAGAGTAGAGCAGGCCAGAGCAGGGCAGGCCAGAGCAGAGTAGAGCAGGCTGTGTTGGTTATAGCGTATCTCTGCTCTCTAGAAGAAAGGTATGTGTGTGTAAGAGTCTCACCCCTGATAAACACACACAGAGACCCTACACACACACACACACACACACAGAGAGACACTAACGCCTGGCATTTCCACTCCAGGATGGCCCAAAGATATTTGAGGTTTTGGATCTTCCCAACATTAATCTATTATTTCTCAATTTTAGTTTTGGATCCAGACTTTAAAGATATGCCAAACATCCTTCCACCAAAGGAACTCCCCCCTCCTCTCTCTGGAAAACTCCACGGCAGGATGGCCCAAAGATTTATGACGTTTAGGATCTTCCTGAAATATAATCCATAGAAAGTTCCTTTGGTGGAAGGATGTTTGGCATACCTTTAAAGTCTGTATCCAAAACTAATATTGAGAAATAATTGATTAATGTTGGGAAGATCCAAAACCTCAAATATCTTTGGGCCATCCTGGAGTGGAAATGCCAGGCGTTAGTCTCTCTCTGTGTGTGTGTGTGTGTGTGTGTGTGTGGGGGGTCTCTCTGTGTGTTTATCAGTTCTATCCTGGTAGTTGACCTGCTATCTGGACTGACGGGCCCATAGAATGTCAACAGCTCATTTCTTCACTACACACACAAAACATTTTGGCGTCAATAGTAAAGTCGGTCGGTGTGGTGCTGGTGGCCAGGACCGTATTCAAAACACTGATCTAGGATCTGGTCCCCACTGTCCATATAACCTTATTCATTATAATCTAAAAGCTCGCTCTCTCTCTCTCTCTCTCCCTCCCTCCCTCCCTCCCCCTCCCTCCCTCCCTCCCTCCCTCCTTCTTTTTCAACAAGTAGGGCCTCTCAGCAGAAAGCAACTGATGCAAACACCAGATTAATCCCCTCCCTCCCTCCCTCCCTCCCTCAACTCTAAATTAAAATGTTTTAATTGGTAGCACTGGCGTACCAGAAAATATTTATAAATTGATTTAGATACAGACTATGAATTCTAGCTACTTTTGAAGCACATGTTGTGCCCTAGAAACTGATATGTAACCATGTAAAGACATTTGTTTATTATAAAAAGCTAAAATATTGATACAAATACCTGTCATTGAAATTACAAAGTCATTTGTGGAGTATTAGGTTTCTACATTTTGTAAAAGCACTACTTTCCTATTGAGATGCATTACTTTGAAAACACTGTCTCTTTAAGAACGTCACGTTTGTGATTGACACGCATTACTGTCCCCTCCTATCCTTATTAATTCATTACATTACTGTCCCCTCCTATCCTTATTAATTCATTACATTACTGTCCCCTCTTATCCTTATTAATTCATTACATTACTGTCCCCTCCTATCCTTATTAATTCATTACATTACTGTCCCCTCTTATCCTTATTAATTCATTACATTACTGTCCCCTCCTATCCTTATCAATTCATTACATTACTGTCCCCTCCTATCCTTATTAATTCATTACATTACTGTCCCCTCCTATCCTTATCAATTCATTACATTACTGTCCCCTCCTATCCTTATTAATTCATCACATTACTGTCCCCTCCTATCCTTATTAATTCATCACATTACTGTCCCCTCCTATCCTTATTAATTCATCACATTACTGTCCCCTCCTATCCTTATTAATTCATTACATTACTGTCCCCCTCCTATCCTTATCAATTCATTACATTACTGTCCCCTCCTATCCTTATTAATTCATCACATTACTGTCCCCCTCCTATCCTTATTAATTCATCACATTACTGTCCCCTCCTATCCTTATTAATTCATTACATTACTGTCCCCTCCTTATTAATTCATTACATTACTGTCCCCTCCTATCCTTATTAATTCATTACATTACTGTCCCGCCTCCTATCCTTATTAATTCATCACATTACTGTCCCCCTCCTATCCTTATTAATCATCACATTACTGTCCCCCTCTTATCCTTATTAATTCATTACATTACTGTCCCCTCCTATCCTTATCAATTCATTACATTACTGTCCCCTCTTATCCTTATTAATTCATTACATTACTGTCCCCTCCTATCCTTATTAATTCATTACATTACTGTCCCCTCCTTATTAATTCATTATATTACTGTCCTCTCCTATCCTTATTAATTCATTACATTACTGTCCCCTCCTATCCTTATCAATTCATTACATTACTGTCCCCTCCTATCCTTATTAATTCATTACATTACTGTCCCCTCCTTATTAATTCATTACATTACTGTCCCCTCCTTATTAATTCATTACATTACTGTCCCCTCCTTATTAATTCATCACATTACTGTCCCCTCCTATCCTTATTAATTCATTACATTACTGTCCCCTCCTATCCTTATTAATTCATCACATTACTGTCCCCTCTTATCCTTATTAATTCATTACATTACTGTCCCCTCCTATCCTTATTAATTCATCACATTACTGTCCCCTCTTATCCTTATTAATTCATCACATTACTGTCCCCTCCTATCCTTATTAATTCATTACATTACTGTCCCCTCCTTATTAATTCATTACATTACTGTCCCCTCCTATCCTTATTAATTCATTACATTACTGTCCCCTCCTTATTAATTCATTACATTACTGTCCCCTCCTATCCTTATTAATTCATTACATTACTGTCCCCTCCTATCCTTATTAATTCATCACATTACTGTCCCCTCCTATCCTTATTAATTCATCACATTACTGTCCCCTCCTATCCTTATTAATTCATTACATTACTGTCCCCTCCTATCCTTATTAATTCATTACATTACTGTCCCCTCCTATCCTTATTAATTCATTAACCACATCCAACAGCAGAACTGTGGGTGCGTGCCAAATGGCATCCTTTCCCCTATGTCATGCACTACTTTTGACCAGGGCCCATAGGGAATTCCATAGAGCTCTGGCCAAAAGTAGTGCACTATATACGGAATAGGGTGCCAATTGGGACCCTTGTTGAACAGAACAGGCGTGGTAATATGACACCCCTTAAATTAGTTCTAACATCCTGACAACCCGGGGGGGGAGGGTCAAGGAGAGGGGCTAATGAAGGGGGCGGGGGCAATTATGCAAACGAGCCCCAGCCTGTCTATGAACAGAGCAGAGGGCAGCTCCACTGGGGTTTAGCTGTTCTCTCTCCCAGGAGCCCTATCCACCCTCCCCCTCCGTCTCTCTATTTGTTTCACTCACTCACTGTCTCTCCTTCGCTCTCTTTTTCTAACGCTCTTTCGCTCTCTTTTTCTAACGCTCTCCCTTTCTCTCTGTGCATCCTTCTCTCTTTCTTTTATTCTTATAAATACTCTTTGAATTTCCATCAATAAATCCTTGAGTTCAAAATGGAGAGCAACAGTCTTTGGGCCTATGTTAGATGAAAAGCTACATGTTGAATTGATGGATGTGTATTAATACAAGCTGTCCAATTAGTGTTCTCAACAGGTAGCGGAGCGGGAGATTACTCTGTTTATGTGAGTTAAATCAATTCCATGTGTTAGTTAATAGTTCCTGCTCCTCTGCCAAGGCCCCTTAACGTTTCACACCTTGGTGTAATGGTAGACACACTCAGGGATAAACACACTAGCTGACTTTACTAGCTTAAAGGGACACTTCCAGATTTAGGCAATTAAGACCTTTTTTCTATTCACCCAGAGTCAGATGAACTCCTGCCATTTTTATGACTCTGTGTGCAGTTTGAAGGAAGTTGGTCATTTTTGGAGCGATTGCTAACTAGCGTTAGGGCAATGACTGGATGTTTATGGGATCCACTAGCATGAGTTCACCTGACTCTGGGTAAGTAGAAAATCGGGCTTAATTGAAAGAAATCTCTAATTATTCCTTTAACCCCCAGTACATGGTTTGAGGGTATACACAAATTAAATAGCTTTTTGTATAAAAAAAAAAATCAATAAAGTAATTTAATAGGATCTCTTTGGTAAAGACTCTGTAGCTCAGACTGGAATCTATACGCATGTTTATACCCCCCCCCCCCCCCCCATACCCCTGCAATTCAGCTAAAAACGTGTCACCTCCCCTCTTCCAGCATCAACATTTTTCAAAAACACCATCTTTAACTATCACCATCTCTCTCTCAAGGCCCTCAACCCAACATAACACTAGCCCCAAATGCGATAAAGTGACCACACAAACCAAACCAGTTTAATTCAACCCCTTCCAATTAACTCAATACACATGTATGTAAAAACAGTCAA
This sequence comes from Coregonus sp. 'balchen', assembly GCA_902810595.1. Taxonomy (NCBI): domain Eukaryota; kingdom Metazoa; phylum Chordata; class Actinopteri; order Salmoniformes; family Salmonidae; genus Coregonus; species Coregonus sp. 'balchen'. The sequence continues at coordinate 34,876,981 of LR778289.1, forward strand.
CAGTCCTTCTAAATGACTACGTGAATGAGAATGTATTGCTAAAACCAGCCTGGATGGAATCAGTAGCCTAGAGTGGTCATCGGTCCATTACAATGGGGAAATGGGCTGGTGACAACAGCAGGGGCAGTGTCCCAAAAGCCATCCTATTCTCTAGATAGTGCACTACTTTTGACCAGAGCCATGTGGGTCCCAGTCAATCTGGTCAAAAGTAGTGCACTACATAGGGAATAGGGTGCCGTTTGGGATTCTCCATTGCTTAGCAGCAGGACCTGTTAGTAAGTGAATGGGGTCATTACCAAGACCAAACCCTGGTCATTACACCACCATTGTTAAAGCTACAGTCAGCATTAGAAAAGGACAGTTAACTGACTAGCATAGCTCACATTCAATTATGTCTTCAGGCCCGCAATTTGTTAACTAAATAGTAATCAATTATGCAAAAGAGGTGCTCAGCCAGACTGGTTGAAAATCCAAACGGTTAGTTAAAGAGAGAGAACTCTATGCACAGCAGTGGGTCTAGATTCTAGATCCAAACTGTTAGTTAGTTGGATCTACAATGTGTTCTTTTACTGATTTCCCTCCCTATGTGAATAAAGACTAAGTTTAACACCCAGATATAAAATGGAGAATATAAGTGTGGAGAATAAAACTGATTAAAAAGGCGCTTAAATTATTTACAGACAAACAAACTGCTACATTTAAATCAAAGGGACATTTAGTTAGAAGAAAAACTAAGCCCTAAGCTAAAATAAAACAACTAAACTAAACAGAATAGAACTCTTGTGTCTTAGTGGCTTTTGGCAGCTGTGTGTGTTGATCTGCTCTGCTCAGTGTGTGTGTGTGTGTGTGTGTGTGGTGTGTGTAATCCGGCCTGCTCTACTCTGCTGTGTGTCTGTTGGGCCGTCAGGCCGTCTGGGCCGGGATCGCAGTCGGAGGGGACGGTGGTGATGAAAGCGTTGTCGGGGACGATGGCAGGACGGCCCAATAAAGAAGAGATTATCATAAGCAGTCATTGTCCCCCAGCCCCTCAGAATAACATGTGAGTGAGTGTGAGTGTGTGTGTCAGTGTGTGTGTGTGTCAGTGTGAGTTTGTGTGAGTGTGAGTGTGTGTGTCAGTGTGTGAGTGAGTGTGAGTCTGTGTGTGAGTGTGAGTCTGTGTGTGAGTGTGAGTCTGTGTGTGAGTGTGTGTGTCAGTGTGTGTGTGAGTGTGTGTGTCAGTGTGTGAGTGAGTGTGAGTCTGTGTGTGAGTGTGGTAAGTAAAAAAAAAAATTTTTTTTTTTATGGGGGTCCCACCCCCTCAGAATAACATGTGAGTGATTGGGAGTGTGTGTGTCAGTGTGAGTGTGTGTGTCAGTGTGTGAGTGAGTGTGAGTGTGTGTGTCAGTGTGAGTGTGTGTGTCAGTGTGTGTGTGAGTGTGAGTGTGTGTGTCAGTGTGTGTGTGAGTGTGAGTCTGTGTGTGAGTGTGCCAGTATTGTCCCACAGCCCCTCAGAATAACATGTGAGTGAGTGTGAGTGTGTGTGTCAGTGTGTGTGTCAGTGTGAGTGTGTGTGTCAGTGTGTGAGTGAGTGTGAGTGGTGTGTGTCAGTGTGAGTGTGTGTGTCAGTGTGTGTGTGAGTGTGAGTGTGTGTGTCAGTATTGTCCCACAGCCCCTCAGAATAACATGTGAGTGAGTGTGAGTGTGTGTGTCAGTGTGTGTGTCAGTGTGAGTTGTGTGTGTCAGTGTGTGTGTCAGTGTGAGTGTGTGTGTCAGTGTGTGAGTGAGTGTGAGTGTGTGTGTCAGTGTGAGTGTGTGTGTCAGTGTGTGTGTGTGTGTGAGTGTGTGTGTCAGTGTGTGAGTGAGTGTGAGTGTGTGTGTCAGTGTGTGAGTGAGTGTGAGTGTTGTGTCAGTGTGTGTGTCAGTGTGTGTGTCAGTGTGAGTGTGTGTGTCAGTGTGTGTGTGAGTGTGAGTCTGTGTGTGAGTGTGTGAGTATTGTCCCACAGCCCCTCAGACTAAAGCTAATCGGCCATATCAGTAACTGGCCCAGAAACAGCCCAGCCCAGAAACAGCCCAGCCCAGAAACAGCCCAGCCCAGAAACAGCCCAGCCCAGAAACAGCCCAGCCCAGAAACAGCCCCAGTCCCAGAAACCAAAGCCCAGCCGCAAGAAACAGCCTCAGCCCAAGAAACAGCCAGCCCCAGAAAACAGCCCCGCCCATAAACATCCCAGCCCCAGAACAGCCCCAAGCCCAGAAACAGCCCAGCCCAGAAACAGCCCAGCCCAGAAACAGCCCAGCCCAGAAACAGCCCAGCCCAGAAACAGCCCAGCCCAGAAACAGCCCAGCCCAGAAACAGCCCAGCCCAGAAACTGCCCAGCCCTGCCCTGCCCTGCCCTGCCTGCCTGCCTGTCTGCTACCAGCAGCTAACTTCAGCTCAGAGTGAACTACACTATATATACAAAAGTACGTGGACACCCCTTCAAATTAGTGGATTCGGCTATTTCAGCCACACCCGTTGCTGACAGGTGTATAAAATCGAGCACACAGCCATGAAATCTCCACAGACAAATATTGGCATTAGAATGGCCTTACTGAAGAGCTCAGTGACTTTCAATGTGGCACCGTCATAGGATGCCACCTTTCCTATAAGTCAGTTCGTCAAATTTCTACCCTGCTAGAGCTGCCCTGGTCAACTGTAAGTGCTGTTATTGTGAAGTGGAAATGTCTAGGAGCAACAATGGCTCAGCCGCGAAGTGGTAGACCACAAGCTCACAGAACGGGACCGCCGAGTGCTGAAGCGCGTAGAGCGTAAAAATAGTCTATCCTCGGTTGCAACACTCACTACCGAATTCCAAACTGCCTCTGGAAGCAACACCAGCAAGCGAGAACTGTTCGTAGGGAGCTTCATGAATTAGCTTTCCATGGCCGAGCAGCCGCACACAAGCCTAAGATTACCATGCCAATCGTCGGTGTAAAGCTCGCCGCCATTGGACTCAGCAGTGGAAACGCGTTCTCTGGAATGATGAATCACGTTTCACCATCTGGCTGTCCGACGGCTGAATCTGGGTTTGGCGGATGCCAGGAGAACGCTACCTGCCCGAATGCATAGTGCCAACTGTCAAGTTTGGTGGAGGAGGAATAATGGTCTGGGGCTGTTTTTCATGGTTCGGGCTAGACCCCTTAGTTACAGTGAAGGGAAATCTTAACGCTACAGCATACAATGACGCTACAGCATACAATGACGATTCTGTGCCTCCAACTTTGTGCCAACAGTTTGGGGAAGGCCTTTTCCTTTAGCATGACAATGCCCCCGTGCACAAAGCAAGGTCCAAACAGAAATGGTTTGTCGAGATCGGTGTGGAAGAACTTGACTGGCCTGCACAGAGCCCTGACCTCAACCCCATCAAACACCTTTGGGATGAAACGGAACACCGACTGCAAGCCAGGCCTAATCGCCCAACATCAGTACCCGACCTCACTAATGCTCCCCGCAGCAATGTTACAACATCTAGTGGAAAGCCTTCCCAGAAGAGTGGAGGCTGTTATAGCAGCAAAGGGGGGACCAACTCCATTTTAATGCCCATGATTTTGGAATGAGATGTTGGATGAGCAGGTGTCCACATACTGTTGGCCATGTAGTGTATATAGAGGACAGCTAGAACACAAACAGAGGGGGAGGGAGAGAAAGGGAGAGAGAGATAATTGAGGGGGATGTGAAAAGGAAAAGACAGAAAGCGAAAAAGTAAGAAGAGGAGAGGAGAGGAGAGGAGAGGAGAGGAGAGGAGGCTTCTCAGTGATCATTTCTGCGCCGGTTTATAAAAGTCTAAATTCCACGTAGTCTCTGAACAGCAGTGGTTTGTCACCCCCTCTACCCCCTGACTCCATCCCACCCTCCTCCCCTCCCTCCCCCCCTCCTCCACTCCCCATCCCACCCTCCTCCACTCCTTCCCACCCCCTCTACCCCCTGACTCCATCCCACCCTCCTCCCCTCCCTCCCACCCCCTCTACCCCCTGACTCCATCCCACCCTCCTCCCCTCCCTCCCACCCTCCTCCCCTCCCTCCCTCCCTCCCACCCTCCTCCCCTCCCTCCCACCCTCCTCTCCCTCCCGTGGACTCCATCCACCCAGCTGGTTTTATCTGAAGATTGTCAGACAATGCCTAGAGAACCCCGTCCCCCTAATCTTCCTAAAAATCCCCCTTTCATCCCAACTGGTAAAGAATGTTAGAAAAGGGCTGCTGACACTGAGCTGGGAAAATACACATCTGGGAGAGGGGGGGGGGGGTATGTGTGTTGTGTGTGTGTGTGAGAGAGAGAGACTGTGTGTGTGTGTAGGGGGGAGGGGGGGGGGGGGGGGGGGGTAGAGGGTATTGGGTTGGTGGTGCAGTTAACTAATTAAATAGTTTGGCTGCTCAAACATTCAAATGGCCGAAGAGGAGATTAAGGGGGGAGGGGTGTGAGAGGGGTTTTATTAATCTGCGTTCTGACCCAACGAAACCCCCCCCCCCCCCCCCCCCCCCGCAGTTACACACACACACCCTTAACTACCAGATTAGTTTGTTTCATCCCTCAAAGGGTCAAAAGGCAATAGGTTTAGGCAAATTCCCGAGATTTTTCTCTCCCAAATACAACAGATTTTAAGATTGACTATAGGCACTTAAAGTCAGTGAGTTGTGAACGGCTGTCCATACTAACAACAATTATCTTTAACAATTAACAAATAACCGGAAGCAACAGCCAAGAGAGCATCTTTTCCAGCTAGCCTTGCCTCTATTGGCCTGTGAGTTCAATTGATTAAACACCATTTAATTGATTTCATTGATTAATACTTTCTTTTTCCCCCCTCTGTTTTGCTGTACAGTGTCCTTGTTTTTTTAAGGTGTTTTAAATCCTATGTAATTCTATTATTATTATTAAAAAGGTCACTGATAAAAACGTACATATTCCTCAAAACTCTCCAACACTTCACACAGACACACCAGAAAAGCACATACCTTCAGAATGAGTCAGTCATAGATGTTACATTTACACAAACAAAAAGAGTGAGAAAAGGCTAGGACAATACAACAACAACGAGCGAATGCTGATTACAGTAGACACAACAACCCCCCCTCTCTCTCTCTCTCTGTCTCTCTCTCTCTCTCTCTCCTCTCTCTCTCTCTCTCTCTGAGGGTATTATAGTGGGAACACTTTTCTTCTCTTGGTGCTGACAGATTATACTGGTTATCCCATTATAGTTGGTGAAATGCCATTCTTGTGTCTTTAAGCCCTGGCATAGGGGGTGAAGACGAGTCTTGCCTGCAGCTTACAAGGCTCCAGCACGGTGTCATCTGGACATAGTTACATTCATTAATGGTAAGCTTCTTTAGCAGCAATACGTTTCTGAAAGAACTGGAGGTCTGATAATATAGCCAAAGCTGCAGACACTGGCTGTTTGTGTGTGAGGGGAGAGAGAGCGAGAGAGTGTGTGGAGAGAGTGTGCGTGTGTCAATGTGTGTGTTGTGTGTGTCTGTCTGTCTGTCTGTGTGTGTCTGTGTGTGTGTGTGTGTGTCTGTCTCTGTGTGTGTGTGTGTGTCTGTCTGTGTGTGTGTGTGTGTGGTGTGTGTGTGTGTGTGTGTGTGTGTGTGTTGTGTGTATAGGTGTTTGTGTGACTCAGAGAGGAATGCATCATTCTCTCACGCTACTCATGTAGCTTCAATTTAAATCAGTAGTCTAACTAGAGCCTGCTCACTACACTCCTACACTAGAGGCTGTTGACTACACTCCTACACTAGAGGCTGCTGACTACACTCCTACACTAGAGGCTGCTGACTACACTACTACACTAGAGGCTGCTGACTACACTCCTACATTAGAGGCTGCTGACTACACTCCTACACTAGAGGCTGCTGACTACACTAGAGGCTGCTGACTACACTCCTACACTAGAGGCTGCTGACTACACTAGAGGCTGCTGACTACACTCCTACACTAGAGGCTGCTGACAACACTAGAGGCTGCTGACTACACTCCTACACTAGAGGCTGCTGACTACACTAGAGGCTGTTGACTACACTACTACACTAGAGGCTGTTGACTACACTAGAGGCTGCTGACTACACTCCTACACTAGAGGCTGCTGGACACCCTACACTAGAGGCTGCTGACTACACTCCTACACTAGAGGCTGCTGACTACACTCCTACACTAGAGGCTGCTGACTACACTCCTACACTAGAGGCTGCTGACTACACTCCTACACTAGAGGCTGCTGACTACACTCCTACACTAGAGGCTTGCTGACTACACTCCTACACTAGAGGCTGCTGACTACACTCCTACACTAGAGGGCTGCTGACTACACTCCTACACTAGAGGCTGCTGACTACACTCCTACACTAGAGGCTGCTGACTACACTCCTACACTAGAGGCTGCTGACTACACTCCTACACTAGAGGCTGCTGACTACACTCCTACACTAGAGGCTGCTGACTACCCTACCTAGAGGCTGCTGACTAAACTACTACACTAGAGGCTGCTGACTAAACTACTACACTAGAGGCTGCTGACTACACTCCTACACTAGAGGCTGCTGACTACACTCCTACACTAGAGGCTGCTGACTACACTCCTACACTAGAGGCTGCTGACTAAACTACTACACTAGAGGCTGCTGACTACACTCCTACACTAGAGGCTGCTGACTACACTCCTACACTAGAGGCTGCTGACTACACTCCTACACTAGAGGCTGCTGACTACACTACTACACTAGAGGCTGCTGACTACACTCCTACACTAGAGGCTGCTGACTACACTCCTACACTAGAGGCTGCTGACTACACTCCTACACTAGAGGCTGTTGACTACACTACTACATTAGAGGCTGTTGACTACACTACTACACTATAGGCTGTTGACTACACTAGAGACTGCTGACTACACTCCTACACTAGAGGCTGCTGACTACACTCCTACACTAGAGGCTGCTGACTACACTCCTACACTAGAGGCTGCTGACTACACTACTACACTAGAGGCTGTTGACTACACTAGTACATTAGAGGCTGTTGACTACACTACTACACTAGAGGCTGTTGACTACACTAGAGACTGCTGACTACACTCCTACACTAGAGGCTGCTGACTACACTCCTACACTAGAGGCTGCTGACTACACTCCTACACTAGAGGCTACTGACTACACTCCTACACTAGAGGCTGTTGACTACACTCCTACACTAGAGGCTGTTGACTACACTACTACACTAGAGGCTGCTGACTACACTAGAGGCTGCTGACTACACTCCTACACTAGAGGCTGCTGACTACACTCCTACACTAGAGGCTGCTGACTACACTCCTACACTAGAGGCTGCTGACTACACTCCTACACTAGAGGCTGCTGACTACACTCCTACACTAGAGGCTGTTGACTACACTCCTACACTAGAGGCTGTTGACACACTACTACACACTAGAGACTGTTGACTAATCACTAGAGGCGCTGACTACACTCCTACACTAGAGGCTGCTGACTACACTCCTACACTAGAGGCTGCTGACTACACTCCTACACTAGAGGCTGCTGACTACACTCCTACACTAGAGGCTGCTGACTACACTAAAACACTAGAGGCTGTTGACTACACTACTACATTAGAGAATGTTGACTATACTACTACACTAGAGGCTGCTGACTACACTACTACACTAGAGGCTGTTGACTACACTAGAGACTGCTGACTACACTCCTACACTAGAGGCTGTTGACTACACTCCTACACTAGAGGCTGTTGACTACACTCCTACACTAGAGGCTGTTGACTACACTACTACACTAGAGGCTGTTGACTACACTACTACATTAGAGGCTGTTGACTACACTACTACACTAGAGGCTGTTGACTACACTAGAGACTGTTGACTACACTACTACACTAGAGGCTGTTGACTACACTACTACACTAGAGGATGTTGACTACACTACTACACTAGAGACTGTTGACTACACTACTACACTAGAGGCTGTTGACTACACTACTACACTAGAGACTGTTGACTACACTACTACATTAGAGGCTGTTGACTACACTACTACACTAGAGGCTGTTGACTACACTAGAGGCTGTTGACTACACTACTACATTAGAGGCTGTTGACTACACTAGAGGCTGTTGACTACACTACTACATTAGAGGCTGTTGACTACACTACTACACTAGAGGCTGTTGACTACACTAGAGACTGTTGACTACACTACTACACTAGAGGCTGTTGACTACATGAGAGACTGCTGACTACACTACTACACTAGAGACTGCTGACTACACTACTACACTAGAGGCTGTTGACTACACTACTACATTAGAGGCTGTTGACTACACTACTACACTAGAGGATGTTGACTACACTAGAGGCTGTTGACTACACTAGAGGCTGTTGACTCACCTAGAGCTGTTGACTACACTACTACACTAGAGGCTGTTGACTACACTACTACACTAGAGGCTGTTGACTACACTAGAGACTGTTGACTACACTACTACACTAGAGGCTGTTGACTACATGAGAGACTGCTGACTACACTACTACACTAGAGACTGCTGACTACACTAAAACACTAGAGGCTGTTGACTACACTCCTACACTAGAGGCTGTTGACTACACTACTACACTAGAGGCTGTTGACTACACTACTACATTAGAGGCTGTTGACTACACTAGGCTGTGACTACACTACTACACTAGAGCTGTTGACTACACTCCTACACTAAGGCTGCCGACTACACTAGAGGCTGCTGACTACACATAGAGGCTGTGACTACAACTACACTAGAGGCTGTTGACTACACTACTACATTAGAGGCTGTTGACTACACTCAAAGATATTGACTACACTACTAAACTAGAGGCTTCTGACTACACTATTCCACTAGAGGCTGCTGACTACACTAGAGGCTGTTGACTCCACTACTCCACTAGAGGCCCATTGAATTGAATTGAGAGAGAGAGAGACAGAGAGAGAGCGAGAGAGAGAGAGAGAGAGAGAGAGAGAGAGAGAGACTAGTTCATTTCCTCAGTGAAAACAATGTACTGGCTTTTTACCAAATTACCGTACGACAGACCAGGTATTCACCCTGCACACCCTAATTGACAAACAAACAAACCAAAACAAAGGCAAAGTCTTCTCATGCTTTGGCATGAGGGTCTGCTATACAAATTGATGGAAAGTGGGGTTGGGGGAAAAACATACGACATTATGAAATCCATGTACACAAACAACAAGTGTGCGGTTAAAAGTGGCAAAAAACACACACATTTCTTTCCACAGGGCCGTGGGGTGAGACAGGGATGCAGTTTAAGCCCCACCCTCTTCAACATATATATCAACGAATTGGCGAGGCCACTAGAACAGTCTGCAGCACCCGGCCTCACCCTACTAGAATCTGAAGTCAAATGTCTTCTGTTTGCTGATGATCTGGTGCTTCTGTCACCAACCAAGGAGGGCCTACAGCAGCACCTAGATCTTCTGCACAGATTCTGTCAGAACTGGGCCCTGACAGTAAATCTCAGTAAGACAAAAATAATGGTGTTCCAAAAAAGGTCCAGTTGCCAGGACCACAAATACAAATACCATCTAGACACCGTTGCCCTAGAGCACACAAAAAACTATACATACCTCGGCCTAAACATCAGCGCCACAGGTAACTTCCACAAAGCTGTGAACGATCTGAGAGACAAGGCAAGAAGGGCCTTCTATGCCATCAAAAGGAACATAAAATTTGACATACCAATTAGGATCTGGCTAAAAAGACTTGAATCAGTTATAGAACCCATTGCCCTTTATGGTTGTGAGGTCTGGGGTCCGCTCACCAACCAAGAATTCACAAAATGGGACAAACACCAAATTGAGACTCTGCATGCAGAATTCTGCAAAAACATCCTCCGTGTACAACGTAAAACACCAAATAATGCATGCAGAGCAGAATTAGGCCAATACCCGCTAATTATCAAAATCCAGAAAAGAGCCGTTAAATTCTATAACCACTTAAAAGGAAGCGATTCCCAAACCTTCCATAACAAAGCCATCACCTACAGAGAGATGAATGAACTTGGAGAAGAGTCCCCTAAGTAAGCTGGTCCTGGAGCTCTGTTCACAAACACAAACAGACCCCACACAGCCCCAGGACAACAACAACAACAACAATTAGACCCAACCAAATCATGAGAAAACAAAAAGAGAATTACTTGACACATTGGAAAGAACAAACAATAAAACAGAGCAAACTAGAATGCTATTTGGCCCTAAACAGAGAGTATACAGTGGCATAATACCTGACCACTGTGACTGACCCAAACTTAAGGAAAGCTTTGACTATGTACAGACTCAGTGAGCATAGCCTTGCTATTGAGAAAGGCCGCCGTAGGCAGACCTGGCTCTCAAGAGAAGACAGGCTATGTGCACACTGCCCACAAAATGAGGTGGAAACTGAGCTGCACTTCCTAACCTCCTGCCAAATGTATGACCATATTAGAGACACATATTTCCCTCAGATTACAGAGATCCACAAAGAATTCCAAAATAAACCCAATTTTGATAAACTCCCTTATCTACTGGGTGAAAAACCACAGTGTGCCATCACAGCTGCAATATTTGTGACCTGTTGCCACAAGAAAAGGGCAACCAGTGAAGAACAAACACTATTGTAAATACAACCCATATTTATGTTTATTTATTTTCCCATTTGTACTTTAACTATCTGCACATTGTTACAACACTGTATATATACATAATATGACATTTGAAATGTCTTTATTCCTTTGAAACTTCTGAGTGTAATGTTTACTGTTAATATTTATTGTTTATTTCACTTTTGTTTACTATCTACTTCACTTGCTTTGGCAATGTTAACATACGTTTCCCATGACAATAAAGCCCTTAAATTGAAATTAAATTGAATTGAGAGAGAGATAGAGATAGAGAGAGAAGAGAGAGGAGACAGAGAAGAGAGAGAGAGAGAACAGAAGAGAGATAGAGAGAGAGAGAGAGAGAGAGAGAGAATGGAGAGAGAGAGAAGAGAGAGAGAGAGATAGAGAGAGAGACATAGAGCAGAGAGAAAACAGAATATAGAGAGATTAAAGACAGACAGATAAATAGAGACAGAGGGAAAGACGAGAGAAGAGAAAAGAGAGACAGAATATAGAATAGAGAGAAGATAGAGTATAACAGAGATATACAGATAGAGATCAAGAGAAAAGAAGAGAGAGACAGATAGACAGATAGAGACAAGATAGACATAATACATAGAGAGACAAGAGAGAGAGAATAGAGACAAGATAGAGACTATAGACAGAAGAGAAATAGAGAGAGAGAAGACAGATATAATCAGATAGAGAAGAGACAGAAAAAAACTACATATAGAGTAACACGAGAGACAGCTAGAGAGATAGACATATATAGCGAGACAGATATGATAATAGAGAGAGACATAGAGAGAATAGAGAGAGAGAGATGATATTAGATAACAATATATAGAGACATATATAAGATAACATAGAAATATAGAATAAAGACAGAGTTAGAGATATATGTAAGATAAACAGATACATATAGATACAGAGATAGAAACTGAACGAGAGAAAAGAGAAGACGTTTTAACCTAACACAGCAGCTATATTAACAGGTACACACCCTGTGTGTGCATCATCTGTCAGCACCATACACAGGAAGATTAAAGTGAAATATGACTTCCTTCACTCAATATGTATACAATAAAAAAATTACCTAAAAAAAACCGCAACTCTAAATAATAATAACACAGAACACTTCAATTATATTGAAGATGCAATACATATTGGTGGTCTGTCTGTCTGCCTGTCCTGTCTGGTCTGCCTGTCTGCCTGTCCTGTCTGGTCTGCCTGTCTGCCTGTCCTGTCTGGTCTGCCTGTCTGCCTGTCCTGTCTGGTCTGTCTGCCTGCCTGCCTGGCCTGGCCTGTCCTGTCCTGTCCTGTCCTGTCCTGTCTGCCTGCCTGTCTGCCTGTCCTGTCTGCCTGCCTGCCTGGCCTGTCCTGTCCTGTCTGCCTGCCTGCCTGCCTGCCTGTCCTGTCTGGTCTGTCTGCCTGTCCTGTCTGGTCTACCTGCCTGCCTGTCTGCCTGAATAGTCTGGTCTGTCTGTCTATCTGTAGGTCTATCTGTCGGTCTGCAAGGTGCATTAAGCCATATGGCCGTATCCTCTCTCTCAAACACACACACACACACACACCTTGCTGTATGGCCATATCCCCTCTTCCTCTCGTGTGATGCCTCTGCTCACAGAAAGGGATTAGGCCTGCTATAAAACCCTGTGTCAATCTTATCATCCTCAAGTGCACTTTTTAAACATATGTTAATCTTGCGACGGGCTAAAAACTCATTCGCACACACACACACACACACACACACACACACGCGCGCACACTTCTTGTTTATCGCTTATCTAGAGCGCAGCAGGTGAGGGCGGCTCGGTGCCGGGCTGAACGCCTTTCTTTAGATAATTGCGTCCATTGTTACAGGTTATATAGTCATTTGGAATAGGATGTATGTATAAGTAGTCATGTGGGCAGGTGGTGGGGAGTGGGGGGGGTGAATGTGTGTGTGTATGTGTATGTATGTAGATAGGTACGGGGGGGCAGGTGGTGGGGGGGTGTGTGTGTGTAGATAGGTACGGGGGGGCAGGTGGTGGGGGGGTGTGTGTGTGTAGATAGGTACGGGGGGGCAGGTGGTGGGGGGGTATGTGTGTGTGTAGATAGGTACGGGGGGCAGGTAGCGGTCGGGGGTATTCAGAAGAAGGCCAGAGGATTCCAAAACGTTGAATAGAATACATTTAAATCCTATTCTGTATTTTGAATAGCTGAAATTTCTATAAAATGTGATATTTTTCTTTGGTACAATATCACACAATACATGATTGATACTACTGATGATGTTGACAGACCTACTAAGAATCCTAACAATACAAACCATTCAGGTCCAGTACCCAAAAAAGACTAACCCAAATAAAGACATTAAGCGTTAGATATATATATTTGATTTCTGAGGCCCCTTAGCACCACATTGATCAAAATGTACTTGATTTAAATGTTTTTCTTAGTGCAACACTTAACTTGTGTCTAACACGATGAAGAGGCATAGAAATAGTGAGAATAATAATATCAATGATAGTTAAAATAATCATGGTGATGATGATGATGGTGATGATGGTGATGATGGTGATGGTCAAATAGAGACAGTGGACAAAGAAGGTATAGAATCCTACTAATAACAATAACATTGATAATTTTACTATTGAAACAGATATTCATATCTCGAAAAGACTCACCTAATTAAAAACAGAGAAATTAATATATTTTATTTTAATAATAACTATTATCAATAATAATAATAATAATAACAATAATTATTTTGAACTGCTATGCTGTGAAGGACACACACCTCCCCTGGGGTATCATATTGTAGTTATAACAATAACTAAAATTACAAACTAAAAATATATATATAACCATTATTAATATTTGTTATTTTAACATTTGGTGAATGCTTTCACAACGTTGTGAACTGCTATGCTGTGAAGGAAACACACCACTCCCCCCGGCCCAGGAATAAAGGTATTGTATCATGGTGATAACATTAACTAAAATATGAATTTCGTTATAAATATCATCAATAACTATTATTATTATTACCCTAACATTAGGTGAGTGTTCTCCCAATGTTGTGAACTGCTATGCTGTGAAGGACACACTCTACTCCCCCCAGTCCAGGAATAACAAGTTCATTAGGCGGAGAGCGGCGCCCCAGGAATTCAAATTCCCCCCCCGACCCGCTGCCACACTCTGATTGGCTGCCTGGCTCCCGTGCTCTGCGTCGGCACGGCGATGGGGCTCATTAGAACCCTGCAGTAATTAAGAGTTGTTAGAAAGTGAATTCTCCGAACGCAGATTAGGAAATTAAACTATTTACTGATTACATATTAATACACACATAACAATGGGGCCTGCCATAAGCTTGGAAGGCCACCAAGGAATTAATGGCTGTACTTCATTACCATAAACAATGGGTGCATAGAAAGGCAGTTTTATGCCACTCTCCCTTCTGTAATGTGCCTGATATCAGAAGACACTTGACAATTCTTGTTCAATTATCTCTATTATTCAATGTGCTGTGAACTGCCTCCCAGTAAATAAATTAACCACCCCAATTACTTTGGATTCATCTGGGGAGAACCACCGTCTCGTACAGCATAATAGAAAAGAGAAAACGGTGCAGAATTCAGAAAGCATTGCTGGGGGAAGAAACTGGGGAATAGGGGGAGAGGAAGGAGAGAGAGAAGAGGGAGAGATAGAGGGGGGAGAGAGAGATGGGAGAGAGGGGAGAGAGAGAGGGGAGCGAGAGAGAGAGAGATTGAGCGAGAGAGGGAGAGAGGGGAGAGAGAGAGGGAGAGAGGGAGAGAGATGAGAGAGAGAGGGGAGAGAGAGAGCGAGAGAGGGGAGAGAGAGAGCGAGAGAGAGGGAAGGGAGAAGGAGAAATAAAGACAGAAAATGAGAGAGGCAGCGAGAGGGGGGGAAGAGATGGAGGGGGAAGAAGGAGGGGGGGAAAGAGAGAAGGGGGGGGAAGAGAGAAGGGGGGACAAAGGAGAGGGAAGAGAATGGTGGAAGAGAGTTTGGGTTATAGATTATGGGGGACACGATCCTATACTGTTCCTCAAGTTTACTCTCTACGCATCAATGACGTCTCGCTCCACGATTCCTGATCTTCCCTCCTGTCGTTCTCTCCCTCCTCTTTCCCTCTCCCTTTTTCCTCCTCTCTCTCTCTCTCTCTCTCTCCTCTCTCTTTCGCTCTTTCTCTCTTCCTCTCTCTCTCTCCCTCTCTTCATGACTTTTACAAAACTTTTGGCTGCTCTCCCACCACACATCCTAAACACCCACCGATGATGTTTTCACACATCAGTCCACTCCAGAACCAAGTTAGTCAGATGTTTTCAGACGTCTAAAGTAGTCTAATGTCAAGATGAGTCTACATCCCATGCTATGGATCTCCTTAAATGCCCACCACTTTTGGCAGGACTAGCTAGACTTACAGTGTCTTCAGAAAGTATTCACAACCCTTGACTTTTTCCAAATTGTGTTGTGTTACAGCCTGAATTTAAAATGGATAAAATGTAGATTTGTTTTGTCATTTGCCTACACACAATACCCCATAATGTGGGATTATGTTTTTCGACATTTTTACAAATCAATTAAAAATGAAAATCTGAAATGTCTTGAGTCAATAAGTATTCAACCCCTGTTATGGCAAGCCTAAATATGTTCCGGAGTAAAAATTTGCTTAACAAGTCACATAATAAGTTGCATAGACTCTGTGTGCAATAATAGTGTTTAACATGATTCCTGAATGACTATCTCATCTCTGTACCCCACACATACAATTATCTGTAAGGTCCCTCAGTCGAGCAGTGAATTTCAAACATAGATTCAACCACAAAGACCAAGGAGGTTTTCCAATGCCTCGCAAAGAAGGGCACCTATTGGTAGATGGGTAAAAAATAAAAAAGCAGACATTGAATTTCCTTTGAGCATGGTGAAGTTATTAATTACATTTTGGATGGTGTATCCATACACCCAGTCACTACAAAGATACAGGCGTCCTTCCTAACTCAGTTGCCGGAGAGGAAGGAAACCACTCAGGGATTTCACCATGAGGCCAATGGTGACTTTAAAACAGGTACCGAGTTTAATGGCTGTGATAGGAGAAAACTGAGAATGGATCAACAACATTGTAGTTACTCCACAATACTAACCTAATTGACAGAGTGCTTACCAAGAAGACAGTGAATGTTCCTGAGTGGCCGAGTAATTGGTAAATATGTAAAGATATATATTTTATTTATTTATTTAACAATGACAAGTAGGATGTCTTGGAATGTCTGTTTTTACCTACACTACCAGTCAAAAGTTTGGACACACCTACTCATTCAAGGGTTTTTCTTTATTTTTACATTGTAGAATAATAGTGAAGACATCAAAACTATGAAATAACACATATGGTATCATGTAGTAACCAAAAAAGTGTTAAACAAATCAAATATTTTATATTTGAGATTCTTCAAATAGCCACCCTTTTGCCTTGATGACAGCTTTGCACACTCTTGACATTCTCTCAACCAGCTTCATGAGGTAGTCACCTGGAATGCATTTCAATTAACAGGTGTGCCTTCTTAAAAGTTAATTTGTGGAATTTATTTCCTTCTTAATGCGTTTGAGCCAATCAGTTGTGTTGTGACAAGGTAGGGGGGTACACAGAAGATAGCCCTATTTGGTAAAAGACCTAGTCCATGTTATTGCAAGAACAGCTCAAATAAGCAAAGAGAAAATATAGTCCATCATTACTTTAAGACATGAAGGTCAGTCAATATGGAACATTTCAAGAACTTTGAAAGTTTCCTTAAGTGCAGTCGCAAAAACCATCAAGTGCTATGATGAAACTGGCTCTCATGAGGACCGCCACAGGAATGGAAGACCCAGAGTTACCTCTGCTGCAGAGGATAAGTTCATTAGAGTTACCAGCCTCAGAAATTGCATTCCAAATAAATGCTTCAAAGAGTTCAAGTAACACACACATCTAAACATCAACTGTTCAGAGGGGACTGTGTGATTCAGGCCTTCATGGTCGAATTGCTACAAAGAAACCACTACTAAAGGACACCAATAAGAAGAAGAGACCTGCTTGGCCCAAGAAACACGAGCAATTGACATTAGACCGGTGGAAATTTGTCCTTTGGTTTGGAGTCCAAATTGGAGATTTTTGGTTCCAACCATCATGTCTTTGTGAGACGCAGTGTGGGTGAACGGATGATCTCCGCATGTGTAGTTCCCACCGTAAAGCATGGAGGAGGAGGTGTAATGGTGTGGGGGTGCTTTGCTGGTGACACTGTCTGTGATTTATTTAGAATTCAAGGCACACTTAACCAGCATGGCTACCACAGCATTCTGCAGCGATACACCATCCCATCTGGTTTGGGCTTAGTGGGACTATCATTTGTTTTTCAACAGGACAATGACCCAACACACCTACAGGCTGTGTAAGGGCTATTTTACCAAGAAGGAGAGTGATGGAGTGCTGCATCAGATGACCTGGCCCCCACAATCTCCCGATCTCCACCCAATTGAGATGGTTTGGGATGAGTCGGACAGCAGAGTAAAGGAAAAGCAGCCAACAAGTGCTCAGCATTTGTGGAACTTCTTCAAGACTGTTGGAAAAGCATTCCAGGTGAAGCTGGTTGAGAGAATGCCAAGAGTTTGCAAAGCTGTCATCAAGGCAAAAGGGTGGCTATTTGAAGAATCTCAAATATAAAATATTTGATTTGTTTAACACTTTTTTGGTTACTACATGATTCCATATGTGTTATTTCATAGTTTTGATGTCTTCACTATTATTCTACAATGTAGAACATAATAAAAATAAAGAAAAACCCTTGAATGAGTAGGTGTGTCCAAACTTTAGACTGGTACTGTACATATTTTACAACTGGAAGTGGGATACTTCCCAGAAACTCCACTTCAATCAACACGTTTAAAGAGGCCTTGGGAAACGAGGTGGCGTATGTGTGGCTCAGTTGGTAGAGCATGGCGCTTGCAATGCCAAAGTCATGTGTTGGATTTCTGCTGGGGCCACCTATGGGAAAATGGGTGTCTGCTTAACTCTAAGTCTGCTTAATGCCATCACTTATAATTAAAGTAGGGAGTTAAACCCATTTCTTACTTTAACTGATCAATTACCTGTTGAGGAGGAGAGAAGAGAAGGATGAGGAGAGGGGAGAGGGGAGGAAGGGAGGAGGAGAGGGGAGAGGGGAGGAAGGGAGGAGAGGAGGAGGGGAGGGGAGGAAGGGAGGAGAGGAAGGAGAGGAGGAAAGGGGAGGAGAGGGGAGGAGGAGATGACGGGGAGGAGGAGAGGGAGGGGAGGAAGGAAGGAGGGGGGGAGGAGGGGAGAGGGGAGGGAGGGGAGGAGGGCGAGGGGAGAGGGAGAGGGGAGGAGGGAGAGGGGAGGAGGGAGAGGGGGAGGAGGGGAGAGGGGGGAGGAGGGAGAGGGGGAGGAGGAGGGGAGAGAGGAGGAGGGGAGGAGGGAGGAGGGGAGGAGGGGAGAGGGGAGAGGGAGGAGGGGAGAGGGGGAAGGGAGAGGGGAGAGGGGAGGAGGGGAGGAGGGGGGAGGAGGGGAGGAAACAGGTGAACGAATGCCGTTGCGGCCTTCAAGGACCAGGAAGAGAGGTAAATAGAATAAGCGAATACACAGACACACTCCCCCCTCACACACACACACACTCCACTCACACACCACACACACACACACACACACACACACACAGTCCCCCCTCACACACACACTCCGTGTTTACCCAAACTGTATTTTCTCCATGTCATTGGTGACTGATGCTACAAGGGTTTTGGGGATGTATCCGGGGGTGAATTCTTCTCTCCCTGATACTAGTATTATTATTATTGTGTAGGCAGCGTCCATCCTCCATCCTGCCTGCCTCACTACCTATCTACCATCTTATTATTTACAGGGGGCTGGCTGGGGTGGAATAGCAATCTGGCTCAAGGTGTTTGTGTGTGTTTGTGAGAAAAAGGGTGTGGTGAGAGTGTGTGGTGTGTGTGTGTGTGTGTGTGTGTGTGTGTGTGTGTGTGTGTGTGCGCGGCTGTGCCGGGTGGGTGTAAACAACCTTATCAGTAGGCGCTTATCATCGGTGGGGATGGAACGGAAAACCCTTCAGATTGACACAATGGCATTCACTCCTACAGGGGTAGAGGGCATGGAGGGATGGAGGGAGAGAGAGTGGGGCGGAGGTAGCAGGGAGGGCGAGGGAAGGGAATTAAGGGAGGGAGGGAGAAGGGATGGACGGGAAGGAGAGAGGGTTGGGATGGGAGATGAGAGGGATGGAGGGAGGAGGGGCAGGGAGGAGGGGGATGGAGGGAGAGAGGGATGGAGGGGATGGAGGGAGAGAGGGATGGAGGGAGAGAGGGATGGAGGGAGGAGGGGATGGAGGGAGAGAGGGATGGGGGGAGAGAGGGATGGAGGGAGAGAGGGATGGAGGGAGAGAGGGATGGAGGGAGGCATATGCAACAAACAGTGAGATGGTCTCGATACGGGAGGAGCAGTAAAATCCCAAATCCCTCCACCCTGGTGTTGCTTTCTCCCCTCTCTCTGCCTCGCTTCTCCCCCTCCTCTCTCTTTTTCCAAACACTTTTGTGAGGATAAATTGTTTAGTATCAGTAACAGAATGCTAGCCTGCATTCCAAATGGCACCCTATTCCCTAAAAGTGCATTACTTTTGACCAGAGCCCTATGGGACACCCTATGGAAGAGCTGGTCAAAAGTAGGGACACTAGTAGGGATAGGGGTTACAATTTTGGGCAGCCACCTATTCGAGGTTGTTCAGTACAGGACTCAATGGAACCGAGCCCCTTGGCTCAGACACCTGTCTGTTTCATGTCTTTACAAGGTTACACACCAGCCAACGCTTCCCAACCAATCAGCCTGTATGGAAGCCAAAAGATCACACTTTTGAGTGTGTGAATCTGTGTGTGAGTGGGTTGGGTTAAGTGTGTGTGTCCTTGTGTGTGTGTTGAGTTAAGCGTTTGTGTGTGTTGTGTTCTCAGTGTGTGTGTGTGTTGTGTTCTCAGTGTGTGTGTGTTGTGTTCTCAGTGTGTGTGTGTGTTGAGTTAAGCGTTTGTGTGTGTTGTGTTCTCAGTGTGTGTGTGTTGAGTTAAGCGTTTGTGTGTGTTATGTTGTGTTCTCAATGTGTGTGTGGTGGTTCCCGTTTGTGTGTTGTGGGTGTGTGTGTTCTCAGTGTGATGGGTGTGTTTGTGTTTGTGTTCTCAGTGTGTGTGGTTGTGTTCTCAGTGGTGTTGTGTTGGTGTGTTGTGTTGTGTTTCAGTGTGTGTGTGGTTTGTTGAGGTTAAGGAGTTGTGTGTGTTGTGTTCTCAGTGTGTGTGTTGTGTTCTCAGTGTGTGTGTGCTGTGTTCTCAGTGTGTGTGTGTTGAGTTAAGCGTTTGTGTGTGTTGTGTTCTCAGTGTGTGTGTGTTGTGTTCTCAGTGTGTGTGTGTTGTGTGTGTGTGTTGTTGTTGCTTTCAGTGTGTGTGTGTGGGGTATAAGTGTGTGTGTGTGTTGAGTTAGGTAAGCGTTTTTGTGGGGTTGGGTGTATAAGTGTGTGGTGGGAGTGTAAGAGTTGGTGTGTGGGTTTATGTTGGGCTTATCAAGTGTGGTGTGTGTGTGAGTTGAAGCGTTTGTGTGGTTATGATGGTTCTAAGGTGGGTGGTTGTGTTATAAGTGGTGTGTTGTTGTGTTCTAAGTGTGGGTGTGTTGTGGTCTCAGTGTGTGGGTGTGGTGTATTGTTCTCAGTGTGTTGTGTGTGTTTCTCAGTTGGTAGGTTACCTCTTGCATTATTTTAAATGCCCCCCCCCCCTCACTTAACCCCCACCAATCATCCCCCTCTCCCCTTCTGCTGCATATCATTGAAGACCAGATATGTACTGGGAAGGGGGAGGAGGGGGCTGTGCATGGCTGAGCACACTGTTCGATGTGAGCTGAGCAGGCTGGCTGGGGGCTCTCCCCCCCCACTGGTGGGACACTATCAGGCCTGGTTATCATTTCCCATGAAGACTCTCTTATCACCCTGGCCCAGAGAGGTCTCCCCTTCTCTCCCCCCATCTATCCTCCTTCTTCCCCCCTTCTATCACCCTCTACTCCCACTCTCCCCCATTTCCCCCACTCTCCCCCCTTTTCATATCCACCAGCCAGCCCCTCATATCACCTCTCGCTCTCTCGCCTCCCTCCCTCCCTCCGTAGCTACACAACATTCACTGCTTCAAAGATTCCACACCGCGTCCCAAATGGCACCCTATTCCCTATATAGTGCATCGGGCTCCATATAAGTAGTGCACTACATAGGGAATAGGGTGCCATTTGGGACACCACAGCCTCACACACAGCCTCCACACACTTCCCCAACTCCGTGAGAGTTTGTGTGAAACGCTCAATTTGCCAAAACAGTTTTCCAGTGTAATTGGGCTTGGTACCTGTGTCCATGAGATAGCGGAGCCTCTTCTCCACGCGCGCCGCCCGGGCGTCGATGTGGCGCTGCTCGCTCTCCAGAGCAGACAGCTCCCCGACCACGTACTGACTGGTGTCTTTGAACGCCTTCTGGTAGACGGAGGGTGGGGGGAGAACAGAGAGAAGAGGGGGAGATGGAGGAGAAGAGAGAGAGGAAAGGAGAGGTAAAGAGGGGGAAGAGAAACAGAGAGAAAATCCAGAAAGAGAGAAACAGAGGAAGAGAGGGAGGAACAAGACGAGACAGGAGAGAAAGAGGTAGAGAGGAGAAAGAGAAATGGAGGGAAAGAGGGAGAGAAAGAGAGAGAGATATAAACAGAGGGAAAGAGGGAGAGAAAGAGAGAAACAGAAAAGGAGGGGTTATAATTCATCATCAAACAGGAATCAAATACAGCATCAAAACGTTGTCCTTTATTAAACGGGGAAGAGAGGAGATTTTCTTTTAAACAAAAGGCTTTCATTTGAAGACTGAGAAGCCCCACGATAACGGCCTTGTTGTTGTTGTTGTTGTTGTTGTTGGTGTTGTTCCCTTCTTATTGTTGTTGTTTAGTGTTTCTTCTCTCTCCTCCCTCACTCTTCACAGAGCTGTGGCTATAGATAGGCAGCTTACCAGACATGATAAGGACTTCTGTTATAGTCGGCACACCTGGAAACTGACTAGTCCCCTCCCGACATGCTCCTCAACCCAAACCTTTTCTCTTGTGATACACTATTATACTCCTTGACTTGTAACTAGGCCCTCTCGTCCTAATTTACTCTCCCTGTATGGATGGGGTCAGGGGTCACCCACTCTTAACCTCTGATGTCACAGTCCAACACTCGCCGCCATTTGCCACTTATTTAGGCCACTAGGTCTAGTACCAGGGCTCTCCAACCTGTGCCTGGAGAGCTACGCTCCTGTAGGTTTTCACTCCACCCTGTTCCTGGAGAGCTACGCTCCTGCTGGTTTTCACTACCGGACCCGTTCCTGGAGAAAGCTGTACTGCTCCTGTAGGTTTTCACGTCCAACTGTCCTGGAGAGCTACGCTCCTGTAGGTTTTCACCTCAACCCTGTTCCTGGAGAGCTACGCTCTGTAGGTTTTCACTCCAACCCTGTTACGGGAGAGCACGCTCCTGTAGGTGTTCACTCCAACCCTGTTCCTGGAGAGCTACGCTCCTGTAGGTTTTCACTCCAACCCTGTTTCCTGGAGGCTACGCTCCTGTCGGTTGTCGACTCCAACCGTGTTTCTGGAGAGGCTACGCGCTGTAGGTTTTCACTCAACCTGTTCCTGGATGAGCTACGCTCCGATAGGTTTCACTCCACCCTGTTCCTGGAGAGCTACGTCATGTAGGTTTTCACTCCAACCCTGTTCCTGGAGAGCACGATCCTGAGTTTTCACGCCAACCATTGTTCTGGAGAGCTTCGCTCCGTAGGTTTTTCACTCCAACCTGTTCCTGGAGAGCTAAGCTCTGTAGGTTTTTCACTCCAACCCTGTTCCTGGAGAGCTACGCTCCTGTCGGGTTTTCACTCCAACCCTGTTCCGGAGAGATACGCTACTGTAGTTTTCACTCCAACACCCTGTTCCTGGAGAGCTACGCTCTGGTCTGTAGGTTTTCCCTCCAACCCTGTTCCTGGAGAGCTTACGCTTCCTGTTAGGTTTTCACTCCAACCCTTGTTCCTGGAGCGCTACGCTCCTGTAGGTTTTCACTCCAACCTTGTTGTGTGGAGAGCTATCGCTCCTGTAGGTTTTCACTCCAACCCCTGTTCCCTGGGAGCTACGCGGACTGTAGGTTTTCACTCCAACCCTTTCCTGGAGAGCTACGCTCCTGTAGGTTTTCACTCCAACCCCAGTTGTAACTAATCTGATTCACTTCATGAACCAGCTAATTATTAGAATCGTTAGATCAGGGGTTTTCTAACTTTTCTTGCCAAGGGACCCCCACCCAGGCAAACCAGCAACCCCATCATATGTTACCAAAAAAAATCACAGCTTGTCTTATTTTCAGGTGAATGACAATGGCTAGTAGAAGTAATCAACATTTAAAATGAATAGATTTGGTAGACAGTGTCATTATTTTGACCACCCCCACAGTTCATTGGAAGAGGAAGTGTAAACTCTAACATGGTCTATTAGCTAGAAGGAATCTTGGTGCCGTAGAACATTTTGCTGTTGTGAAAACTATTTTTTTGCAATTATTATTTTTCTTTTCTTCCATTGAGCTGAAGAAAATGTTGCTGTTTTGAAGCTAATTTCCAGCAATTCTACACAGTTCGGCATGGAGCTGAGAGACAATTTTGCAGTTTTAAAGCTAATTTTCTGTACTTCTATGCATTTTGCCATGGCTAATGCTGTTTTCCTGTGCTTAAACATTATACCAAAATCAATGGGCATGTGCTCTGAATGCCTGGTATTTTGAATGTTCGACTCTCCCTGACTGTCTACCTTATACCTCATTGTTAGTTCTCAGAGATGGCATTATTAAAAAACATATAAAGTATATTTTCTGCTTTCTATCTGGTCTTTTAAGTTGACGCAAACTGTTTTTCCATCACGAAAACGTTCACTTAGACGGCCCGCCTAAGAATTTTCTAGACAGAAAATACCCTGTAATTAGCTTACATTTCATTCAATTTTGCTGCTGGCTAACCAACCCTCATTAACCGGTCAACAAACTGTAAAAAATAAAGCCTAACAGAAAATACTATGCATGCATACGAGGAATGGAAATGTTTCATTATGAGCTATTGTCTTAATAGCCTATTATTGAACATGCAAGTCCTGTAATGAAGCAGCTAATAAAACGTCATTTTCAAACATTTGCCAAAATGCAATTTGTGGGAAAAACACCACCGCTCTAAACAGAGCACCTAATGCGAGCCGTTCCATATGTGACAGAGATGGGGGGATCTAATAGATCCAACTAGGAGGAGTTGTTGATAATATATAGGATTGTTGTTTACATCTCCACATACGAAGGGCAGAAAGGATGAGAAGAGAGGACAAAAGATAAAGAGAGAAAGCGAGGAGTAGAGAAAGAGAGAAGGAGAGAAGGGAGCGAAAGAGAGAAGGAGCAGAAAGAGAGAAAGAGAGAAGGAGAGGAGGGAGAGAAGGAGAGAAAAAGAGGAAGGGGGAGGAGAAAAAGAGAAGGAGAGAAAAGAGAGAAATATGACGACGAAGGAGAGATAATGAAGAGAAGGCTCAAGAGCAAAGGAGAGAGGGCCGAGAAGAAAGAGAATGAAGGATGAGAAGGCAGAGAAAAAGAGAAGGTAGGAGACACATACCAGAGACAGTGAGAGAAAGAGAGACAGGAGAGAAAGAGAGAAGGAAGAGAAAACCGAAGAGGAGCGAAGAGGAGTACTTCAGAGAAAAAGAAGAAACGGACCAACAAATCCCTTGACGTTAGTCATGATCTTATAGGATCAGGTGCCAACTGGTGTTAAGGCAGAAAAAACAACGGAAGGAGAGAAAAAAGAGAAGAGAGAACCCTAACTCAATATAAGGAATGAAGGTAGAGGTCCAATAAAGAGACAAGGGTCAGTAGATACTAAAGAGGGAAGAGAGTAAGGAGAGAAGGAAAGGGTGGGAGAAAAAAAGGAGAGAAAAGGAGAAAAAGAGCAAGAGAGAGGAGAGTAAGAGATAAAAAGAGAAAAAGAGACAGGAGAGCAAACAGAGAAAGAAGAAGGAGAGAAAGAGGAAGGCAGAAAAAGAGAAGGAGGAGAAAAAGAAGGAAGGGAGAGAAACAAGAGAGGCGAGAAAGAGAGAAAACAAGAGAGAAAAAATAGAAGAGAGAAAGAGAGAAAGGAGATAAAGAGAGAAGGAAGCAGGAGAGAAAAAGAAGAAGGAGAGAAGGGAGAGAAAGAAGAAAAAGAGAAAGGGAGAGAAAAAGAGAAAGAGAGAAGGCGAGAAAAAGAGAAGGGAGAGAAAACAGAGGAAGGAAGGAGAAAAAGAAAGAGAGAAGGAGAGACGGAGAGAAGAGAGGAGCAAAAGAGAAGGAGAGACGGAGAGCCGGCGATAAAAAGAGACGGGAGATAATTCGATACGGATATAAATTAAGAAGTGATCTAAGTTTATAATAAAAGAGACATGAGTACAAATAGACTTCATTCTAATTATAGAATTATTATACGTATATACTCTATAATGACGATTCAACATCTCATTATATCCATTGTAATCAAGTCAATCCTATACATATATACAGATAAAATATATAAAAGATAAGGCTAGAGAGGTAGAGAAGAGCGAAGGAGTAGAATGTAGATAAGAGGCACATCCTTCTCTCACCATGCTTTCTCCTCTCCTGCTTACTTTTCCCGTAGACTTGTCCTCAGAAAAAGAGGGCAAAATGTTTCTCTCAAATTAGGTCACTAATAGGGATTACTCGGAAAAATACAGTATATTTAACAATAGTCCAGCTGCTGATCCAACCTATTTCTTATTAGAACAAGACCAGGGGAGAAAGGAGCACAGAAAGAGAAAAAGGAAGAGAAAAAGAAGAGAAGAGCAGCAGAAGAGAACGACAGGACCTCGAAGGAAGAACAGTGGCAAGGGACGATCCCAGATGGATACCGTCTTTATTGAGGGACTCCCTGCGCTGATTAGCCGACCAAACTAAGCCCCATACCAGAGCTTAAATCCAAATAAACCGGGAGACTCCCTAACCATACTCTAACAGCGGGGCCACGGCCCCAACCCTATTTTCCAAATTGCCATTCTAATCACTCGAGGCATCAGCCCTCCGGATATTTTTCCAGAGTGTCCGAGCCTAGTAAAGAGGGACAGCCGGGAATGAGCATGGACAACCACAGCGAGTTTGGCAAATCCACCGAGCCCCTTGACGAGGGAGGGAACCCGGTGCTGGATGAAAAAACAATGTCTGGGGCACAGCGACCGTAAACAGTGGTTTGATATCCTCCGAAGGGCGCATCCCACACCGCACCAGAGCCAAGAACCCGTCTATACGCGGAATACTCTCCGACGAAAGACAGACACCCAAACCAACGTCATCAATCCCTAGAATACACGACCCCTTGCCCCTCTTCGGTCACGGCGGCGATATCGGCATTTCTTGAATCCGAGAGAGTGTCCGCGGTCGCCCATCCCATTTTGGCGGAGCGACGTACGGCCTATTGACCGCCTCTACCCACGAAGAGAGAACGGAGAGAAAGAGGAGTGCTGAGAGAGAGATGATGACCGAGAGAGACGGGACAGACGACCATGAGAGGAGAGAGAGAGAAAAGACTAGACCAGCAGAGGCCGAAGACGACGAAAGAAGGACGAGAAAAGAGAGAAGACCCGGAGTGATGGAGACACCCAGAGATGAGACCCGAGAGATCGAGGAGACCGAGAGAGGGAGAATTCGAGAAAGATGAGATGGAGAGTAGAGATGACGAGCGAAAATGAAGGGAGAGTAAGACGAGAGAAGAGACGGAGACTGACGAGAGAGAGATGAACCCAAGAGAGATCGTAAGTGGAAGAGGACGGAGTTCGGAGAGGGGAGAGGAGATGGAAGGAGGCGAGAGAGAGACACGAGAGAGAGAGGAGAGAGCGGAGATGAGACAGAGAGGGGACAGACAGAGAGAGAGAGAGAGAGAGAGAAGCGGGAGAGAGAAGAGACAGAGCGGACAGAGAGCGAGAGAGAGAGGAGAGAGAGGAGGAGAGAGAGAGAGGCTGGGTGGGGGGGGGCGGGGGGGGGGGGGGGGGGGGGGGGGGTGGAAGGGAGAGAGAAAGCTAGATTATTTTATTCCACACTGGCCAGCACTTTTCCTGCACTCCTCCCTACGTGTGGGTGTGTGGTCTTCAAGAGTGTGTGTGTCTGTGAGCAACTCTGTGAGGTGCTGATTCCCGGCCCCCTGCTCTCTCTCCTCTCTCCCTCTCGCTCTATCACATATTTCTCCTCCTCAAATCAATTTTACACATGATCAGACCATTCCCCCTGCCTGGCGGGCCTGGACCCAGCCTTAATTAGACCTGAGGCATTACCATATATATTATATTAATGCAAACATCATTCAGCAGGTAATTCAGGACTGATGGGGATAATGGAAAGGTTGAACACCCATTAACCTCAGGGCCCCGGCAGGGGAGTCAGGGAGGTAGGGGAGAGAGGGATTCTGAGTTCGCCTGTGGAACAAAACACGAGGTAAGTGGACATGAAAAAAAAGGTATAGAGAGAGAGCGAGAGAGAGAGAGAGAGAGAGATAGAGAGAAGAGAGAAGAGAGAAGAGAAGAGAGAGAGAGAGATAGAGAGAGCGGAGCGAGAGAGAAGAGCGAGAGCAGAGAGACGAGACGATGCGTCGTCTCTCTCTCCTCTCTCTTCTCTCTCTCCTCTTCTCTTCTCTCTCCTACTCGCTCTCTCTCTCTCTCTCTCTCTCGGAGAATAGGTAACTTGCCTATGTTATATAATTAAACGCTCCCCACCCTCCTCCTCTTTCCTTGATAATACAGGATATCTTTTGGAGAGGGAATGAAGAAGGGAAAGAGAGGTGGAGTGGTCTCTGATTGACATATCTAAAGGATGGAGGAGAGGAGGGGAGGGGAGGATGGGGAGAGGAGAGGTGGGAAAATAAAAGCGGAAACAGGGAAGGGAGTGGGCTACGAATAATTATTATTTCTTTCTTCCTCTGGTTCTTTCTCTTGTCGTTTATCTGCCAGGCGAGGTGCAGGGCTGATGCACAGGCTTTACCGTGCGCCAGGCTGACATCTAAAGAATCAGACAAAGACAGAGGAAGAAGAAGAAGAACAGGAAAGAGCCTCTTCTCTCCGGGGTTTTCAGGAGACCACGTCTGAACAAGACAGAGGAAATGGAGGGAGGGAAGGAGGGATGGAGGGAGGAAAGAGAGAAGGAGGGAGGAAGGAGGGATGAATTATATATGCGTAAAGTACTTCATCTTCATAAGGCTTGCGAGCGTCGGTGTCTGGTGCCAGTCCTCTCTCCTCGCCCGCTCGCCTCAGATCCTCTGGTACTGATCTCTGACGCTTTACCTCTGAAGACAAGAAGAGAGGGAGGGGAGAGAGGGGGAGGAGAGAGAGGGGAAGAGAGGGGGAGGAGAGAGGGAGGGGAGAGAGGGAGAGGAGAGAGGGAGGGGAGAGAGGGAGGGGAGAGAGGGAGGGGAGAGAGGGATGGGAGAGAGAGGGGGGAGAGAGGGAAGGGAGAGAGAGGGGGGAGAGAGGGAGGGGAGAGGGGAGAGAGGGAGGGGAGAGGGGAGAGAGGGAGGGGAGAGAGAGAGGGGAGAGGGGAGAGAGGGAGGGGAGGGGGAGAGGGGAGAAGGGGAGAGGGGAGAGAGGGAGGGGAGGGGGAGAGGGGAGAAGGGGAGGGAGGGAGAGAGGGGAGGGAGAGGGGGAGGGAGAGAAGGGAGAGAGAGAGAAGAAGGGAGGGAGAGAGAGATGTTGAACCTGATTTGTGACACATTCACACCTCATGGGCCACACAGTGAGACAACACAAACACACACAGAGGTGAGAGAGAGAGACCGTATGGTGTCATGGGGAGATGAGGGCTTGTGTGTATTATGTGTGTGTGTGTGTATGTGTGTGTGTGTGAGAGGGGTGGTGAGGTGTGTGTGTGTATGTGAGTTTGGTGGGCAACGAGTGTCAGCATGGTGACTGTGACTGTTTGTAAACACGTAAGGTGTGTGTCTCACCTGGCCTGGCCTCCACATACTGGCTGAAGGACCGGAGCTGTGTTTTCCTGACAGCTGGTTCCTGACTGAAGACCACAGGACTACGCAGTCTCTCTGTCGCCCTGCGCAACCGCTCCGCATTGTTCTGGACACACACACCGGAAGGTTTTTACAGTCAGACACACACACACACACACACACAGCATCCAAAAACTCGATCAATAGTTGATAAAAACAAACAAATAGAAACGCATGAGTGCAGACACCCACCCACACACACACACACACACACACACACTCTCTTAATAGTCCCCAGATGCCAACAGGAGCTGATATGCTTACTTCTTTATGTTTGTTTATCTTTATTTTTCTCGCTCAAAAGAAAAAGAAAAAAGGCAATTAAGTTTCAACAAAACCCAGACGAGCCAGAAAATGAGTTCAGATTATGCAAAGGCTGGTGCTGCTATTGTTTTCAAACGGAACACGTGTTTAGAAGCTAGACGCATACTTCTCCCTATCAAAAGCACACACAGAGAACATACTGCATTATTAGGAGCTGCAGCGGGTCCAATATGCCAAGCCAAGTGGAAAGGAGTTGGTTAGATTGACGACGTCGGCCCAACGTTAGTTAATAAGATGGCGAAACGTTGTAATAAAGTTGACAATTAGGAGAAACACGTTCCACTGCTTGAGATCGAGACGTGTGGGGTGTAGAGAGAGATAGTTCAGCAGGGGTGTAGAGAGAGATAGTTCAGCAGGGGTGTAGAGAGAGATAGTTCAGCAGGGGTGTAGAGAGAGATAGTTCAGCAGGGGTGTAGAGAGAGATAGTTCAGCAGGGGTGTAGAGAGAGATAGTTCAGCAGGGGTGTAGAGAGAGATAGTTCAGCAGGGGTGTAGAGAGAGATAGTTCAGCAGGGGTGGTAGAGAGAGAGTTCAGCGGGGGTAGAGAGAGATAGTTCAGCAGGGGGTTAGAGAGAGATAGTCAGCAGGGGGTGTTGTAGAGAGAGATAGTTCAAGCAGGGGGTGTAGAGAGAGATAGTTCAGCGGGGGGTTTTGTAGAGAGAGATATTTCCCAGCAGGGGGTGTAGAGAGAGATAGTTCAGCAGGGGTGTTAGAGAGAGATAGTTCAGCAGGGGTTTGTAGAGAGAGATGTCAGCAGGGGTGTGTAGAGAGAGATAGTTCAGCAGGGGTTGTAGAGAGAGATAGTTCAGCAGGGGTTGTAGAGGAGAGAGATAGTTCAGCAGGGGGGAGAGAGAGAGATCGTTCAGCAGGGGTGTGTAGAGAGAGAGATAGTTCAGCGGGGGTTTGTTAGAGAGAGAGTAGTTCAGCAGGGGTGTAGAGAGAGATAGTTCAGCAGGGGTTGTTGTAGAGAGAGATAGTTCCGCAGGGGTGTAGAGAGAGATAGTTCAGCAGGGGTGTTAGAGAGAGATAGTCAGCAGGTGTAGAGAGAGATAGTTCAGCAGGGGTTGTAGAGAGAGATAGTTCAGCAGGGGTGTTAGAGAGAGAGATAGTTCAGCAGGGGTGTGTAGAGAGAGATAGTTCAGCAGGGGTGTGAGAGAGAGATAGTTCAGCAGGGGTGTAGAGAGAGATAGTTCAGCAGGGGTGTAGAGAGAGAGATAGTTCAGCAGGGGTGTAGAGAGAGATAGTTCAGCAGGGGTGTAGAGAGAGATAGTTCAGCAGGGGTGTAGGAGAGAGATAGTTCAGCAGGGGTGTAGAGAGAGAGATAGTCAGCGGGGGTTTGTAGAGAGAGATAGTTCAGCAGGGGTGTTGAGAGAGAGATAGTTCAGCGGGGTTGTAGAGAGAGATAGTTCAGCTGGGGTGTAGAGAGAGATAGTTCGCAGGGGTGTAGAGAGAGAGATAGTCAGCAGGGGTTGTTGTAGAGAGAGATAGTTTCAGCAGGGGTGTAGAGAGAGATAGTTCAGCAGGGGTGTAGAGAGAGATAGTTCAGCAGGGGTGTAGAGAGAGATAGTTCAGCAGGGGTGTAGAGAGAGATAGTTCAGCAGGGGTGTACATTTACATTTACATTTTAGTCATTTAGCAGACGCTCTTATCCAGAGCGACTTACAGGAGCAATTAGGGTTAAGTGCCTTGCTCAAGGGCACATTTACGTCATTTAGCAGACGTCTTATCCAGAGCGACTCACAAATTGGTTGCATTCACCTATAGCCAGTGGGATAACCACTTTACAATTTTTTTTTGGGGGGGGGGGGGGGGGGGGGGTAGAAGGATTACTTTATCCTATCCCAGGTATTCCTTAAAGAGGTGGGGTTTCAAATGTCTCCGGAAGGTGGTGAGTGACTCCGCTGTCCTGGCGTCGTGAGGGAGCTTGTTCCACCATTGGGGTGCCAGAGCAGCGAACAGTTTTGACTGGGCTGAGCGGGAAGCTATGCTTCCGCAGAGGAAGGGGAGCCAGCAGGCCAGGGTGGATGAAACAACAATGCCCTCGTTTGGGTGAAGGGACTGATCAGAGCCCGAAGGTACGGAGGTGCCGTTCCCCTCACTGCTCCATAGGCAAGCACCATGGTCTTGTAGCAGATGCGAGCTTCAACTGGAAGCCAGTGTGTGTGCGGAGGAGGGGGGGTGGGGGGGTGAACGTGGAGAGAACTTGGGGAAGGTTGAACACCAGACGGGCTGCGGCATTCTGGA
Source organism: Coregonus sp. 'balchen' (assembly GCA_902810595.1). NCBI lineage: Eukaryota > Metazoa > Chordata > Actinopteri > Salmoniformes > Salmonidae > Coregonus > Coregonus sp. 'balchen'. Next base: position 34,908,329 of record LR778289.1, read on the forward strand.
TGAGTTGTAGGGGTTTAATGGCACAGGCAGGGAGGCCAGCCAACAGCGAGTTGCAGTAATCCAGACGGGAGATGACAAGTGCAGAGAGAGATAGTTCAGCAGGGGTGTAGAGAGAGATAGTTCAGCAGGGGTGTAGAGAGAGATAGTTCAGCAGGGGTGTAGAGAGAGATAGTTCAGCAGGGGTGTAGAGAGAGATAGTTCAGCAGGGGTGTAGAGAGAGATAGTTCAGCAGGGGTGTAGAGAGAGATAGTTCAGCAGGGGGTGTAGAGAGAGAGATAGTTCAGCAGGGGTGTAGAGAGAGAGATAGTTCAGCAGGGGTGTAGAGAGAGATAGTTCAGCAGGGGTGTAGAGAGAGATAGTTCAGCAGGGGTGTAGTGTAGAGAGAGATAGTTCAGCAGGGGTGTAGAGAGAGATAGTTCAGCAGGGGTGTGTGTGGTGTGTAGGCAGCTGATTGAGAAAGACATGCACACAACAATAGCAATTTGTCTGCTTAGTTTCAAATGATGCATTTAGTAAACAATATCAGCAATTAGTCTCCTTCTCTGGCAGTGGGCTTATTCTAGATCTGAAAGGAACAGGAGCCACTCTCGCTCCCAATTAAAAATGGCATACTTTATGTATCTATACTGAGTTAAATCTCATGACGTTTCGGCCGTCATGGTCTTCCTCTGTGAGATGATTACAACCACTTATATTATCTGAATGTTTCCTCTCAGAAGTTGACAACTGGTTTCTTTTTCCAATCCAGAGTTTAGGCTAGACATTGAATTAGATCAGTTCCTGCTTTTTCCATCGACCCAGAGCCAGTCAAAGGTATGAACCCTTCATTCATCTGTCAATCAAAACAGGAGTGTGTGTGTGTGAGAGAGAAGGTGTGTGTGTGTAGGAGCAGATGGACTTTCTCCTGAGGTTGAGTACACAGAGGTCAGAAGCTGAGAAGATGCCTCTTTAAAACCCCCCTGTGCGCGCATACACACACACACCACACACACACACACACACACACACACACACAATCCTCTAGAGTCACACACAGATCTCCTCTAATACTCCTCATGTTAATGTCTAAAGACTACAAACCCCCCTGGTTAAATAAACACCACCGTCCACACCCCCAGTATTAAAACTCCCCAAGGACCAGTGGGAGGCGCGCACACACACACACACACACACACACACACCACACCCCCCAAACACCTGCCCTCCTGACCCCCTCTTTCCCCCCTCTAAGTCCTGGGACAAGCAGATATCCCTCCCTCTCCTCTCTCTCTCTCCTCTTGCTCCCTTTCTGTGTTATCAGTCATCATCGGTGCGGAGAGCTGCGGCTGAGGTGATTTGGCCATTTTGGTCTGTGTGTGTGTCATGGTGTGAGATGGTGTGTGTGTTTTTGTGGTGCGTTACTAATGTTGCGGTCTGCTGAGCGTGGCGGGGCGTTATCGTCCCACCGGTCAGGCATAAACAATCACCTAATGAGAGAGAGGGAACGGTTTTGTGTGTGAGATGCTCCCGTGGCCCGTTCCCCGCCCGCACAAGCCTCTGGAAAGCTGATCCTCCAGGGATGAGGGGAACATTTTATCTCTGTCCCTTCTCGTAAGCATCAGGATGCTTGATGGGAGTTGGGAGGATGGAAACGTCTATGTGTGTGTTATGGAGAGATGGATTTTTGAAGGTGGTACAAGTGGTCAGAAGCTAGAGATGGTATTACTGTTTAAAACCTCCCAGCTAATCGCGATTGCTACACATGGTTTCAAGACTCATGCACCACACATCAATACGTTATCACACAATGCTTGAGTCCACACAACAGTTATTCCTTTTTAATGTTTGCAGGTCATTGTCTAAGATACAAACCCACCTGGTTATAAACACACCGTCCTAACCCATATTAAATAACTCCACCGTAATACAGGTGAGGTCCAGGCACAACATCAATGTACCATAACACACGTTGACACTCTCATGCAAAACATGCCTCCTTGATTCCCTTATTCCCAGTTTAAGTCCATGGGACAACAGTCTATGCCTTACTTCACTTTCTCTGAAGTCTCTTGCACGTCTAATGTGTATGTATTAACATGGTTTGAGAATCGGTGGTTCATTTGGCCTCTGATGTGTGTGTCATGGTGTGAGATGGTGTGTGTGTTTTTGTGGTGCGTTACTAATGTTGCGGTCTGCTGAGCATGGCGGGGCGTTATCGTCCGCCACCGAGGCCGCGATATACACATATATATGAGAGAGCAGGGAAACGTTTGTGTGTGTGAATGTCCGTGGGCCCAGTTCGCCGACAAAGGCCTCAAGTGAAAGGCTATCCTCAGTGGGAAGGTCTCATTGGACAACAGTCTAATGTGACTGGTAGTATTAACATGGTTTGAAGGTCTCATTGGACAACAGTCTAATGTGACTGGTTATTAACATGGTTTGAAGGTCTCATTGGACAACAGTCTAATGTCACTGGTTATAGATGCAGAGAAATAGAGAGAATCCTGCTTTGTTGAATGTGTGTGTGTGGATCTGCAAACATACAGTCCACATAAGCACAGGGGTTTATGGCACACACACACACACACACACACACACACACACACCTTTTCACACCACATTCAAAATCAATTAAAGAGATGTAATGATTTCACGTTGACTGTCAATACTCACATACACACACTCTACCATCCGCCACACACACACACACACACACACCACACACACACACACACACACACACACACTCTGAAAAGGTCATAGTAGATATATGACAGGCCTACGTAGCAGCGTACAGCATCATTACTATGCTAGTCTGTGTGTTTGGGCTTTACACACATTCATATAATCATGAGAGAGGATCAGCTAAGTGGTGTTGGGTGAACTGGTCAAATAGACCTGTGTGTGTGTGTGTGTGTGTTGTCTAGATCCTAGGATGAAGTGGTTAAATAGACTGGTGCATAAACAGGGTGTGTGTGTGTGTGTGTGTGTGTGTTGTGAGTGTTGTGTGTGTCCGTACCTCTGTGGGGCTGAGTGGAGAGGTGGATGAGGAGACGGAGGGAGAGGAAGAGGAGGATGAGGGAGAGGAGGAAGAGTTGGGTCCTCCAGGTCGTACCTCCACCATCTTTAGCTTCAAGTCCACGTGTTTACTGTTCACACCTGGAGAGAGAGAGAGAGGGGGGGGGGGGGGGGAGACCATGAGGCCAATGGTGACTTTTTAACAGTTAGAGTTTAATGGCTGTGATAGGAGAAAACTGAGGATGGATCAACAACATTGTAGTTACTCCACAATATTAACCTAATTGACAGAGTGAAAAGAAGGAAGCTTGTACAGAATAAACATATTCCAAAACATGCAACAAGGCACTAAAGTAATACTGCAAAACATGTGGCAAAGCAATTCACTTTACGTCCTGAATACAAAGTCTTAAGTTTGGGGCAAATCCAACACAACACATCACTGAGTACCACTTTTCATATTTTCAAGCATGGTGGTGGCTGCATCATGTTATGGGTATGCTTGTCATCGGAAAGGACTGGGGAGTTTTTTTTAGGTTAAAAAGAAACGGAATAGAGCTAAGCACAGGAAAAATCCTAGAGGAAAACCGGGTTCAGTCTGCTTTCCAACAGACACTGGGAGACAGATTCACCTTTCAGCAGGAATATAACCTAAAACTCAAGGCCAAATACACACTGGAGTTGCTTACCATGACGACATTCAATGTTCCTGAGTGGCCGAGTTACAGTTTTGACTTAAATCGGCATGAAAACCTATGGCAAGACCTGAAAATGTCTGTTTAGCTATGATCAACAACCAACTTGACAGAGCTTGAAGAATTTTAAAAAGAAACAATCCACATGTACAAAGCTCTTAGAGACTTACCCAGAAAGACTCACAGCTGTAATCGCTGCCAAAGGTGATTCTAACATGTATTGACTGTGAATACTTATATAAATGAGATATTTATGTATTTCATTTTCAATACATTTGCAAACATTTCTAAAAATATGTTTTCACTTCGTCATTATGGGGTATCGTGTGTAGATGGGTGCGAGAAATAAACAGATTGAATCCATTCTGAATTCAGTAAATGTAAATGTAAATGTAATGCAACAAAATGTGGAATAAGTCAAGGGGTGTGAATACTTTCTGAAGACCCTATATATAGACATATGGTAAACACGGACAAGTGTACACACACACAAACACACAGCAAACAAATACATAAAAAGATACATGCAGAATATAGCTCTCGGTATTGAAACATATGGCAAGCACACACACACACACACCACACACACACACACACACACACACACACACACAACACAAGGAGTGGGGGTCATTCAGTCAGCAGGCGGGTAAAGGACAACCGTGTGTAACAGAGATGGTTTGGTTTGCATTTCAGTCATATCTCTGATTTCAGCCTGAGCACACTAGCAGATAAGAGATCTACACACACACAAATGCGCACACGCACACACACACACACACACACACACACACACACACACACACACACACTAAAGATACATATATATGTGAGGGAGATTGCGATCTGGATTGAATAAGCTGTTTGGGAAGAGAGGTGGCGTGACACTGGGTATACATACATACTGGAATAGGGCTATCAGACTAGAGAGAGAGAGAGATGGAGGGGGGAGAGATGGAGGGGGAGAGAGAATGGAGGGGGAGAGAGATGGAGTGGGGAGAGAGAGATGAGGGGGGAGAGAATGGAGTGGGAGAGAGAGATGAGGGGGGAGAGATATGGAGGGGGGAGAGAGAGAAATAGAGAGAGAGGGGAGAGAGAGATGGAGGGGGGAGAGAGAGAAAGAGAGAGAAGAGGGGGAGAGAGATGACATTTACATTTTTATATTTTTGTCATTTAGCAGACGCTCTTATCCAGAGCCACTTACAGTAGTGAGTTCATACATTTTCATACTTTTTTCATACTGGTCCCCCGTGGGAATCAAACCCACAACCCTGGCGTTGCAAGCGCCATGCTCTACCAATTGAGCCACACGGATGGGGGAGAGATGGAGGGGGAGAGAGAGATGGAGGGGGTAGAGAGATGGAGGTGGGGGAGAGAGAAAGAGAGAGATCCCTGATGAACGATGAAGACACACACCTGGTCTGGCTGAGACCCTCTCCAGCCTGGCCAACACAGCACACACCTGGTCTGGCTGAGACCCTCTGGCCAACCCAACCTGGTCTGCGAGCCTCTCAGGCCACACAGCACACACCTGGTCTGGCTGAGACCCTCTCCGGTCTGGCCAACACAGCACACACCTGGTCTGGCTGAGACCCTCTCCAGCCTGGCCAACACAGCCACACACCTGGTCTGGCTGAGACCTCTCCGGTCTGGCCAACACAGCACACACCTGGTCTGGCTGAGACCCTCTCCGGCTGGCCAACACAGCACACACCTGGTCTGGCTGAGACCCTCTCCGGTCTGGCCAACACAGCACACACCTGGTCTGGCTGAGACCCTCTCCGGCTGGCCAACACAGCACACACCTGGTCTGGTGAGACCCTCTCCGCCTGGCCAACCACACACCCCTGGTCGGGTGAGACCTCTCCAGCCTGGCCAACACAGAAAACTTGGTCTGGCGGACCTCTCGGTCTGGCCAACACAGCACAACCTGGTTCTGGCTGAGCCCTCTCCGCCGGGCCAAACAAAGAACACACGGTCTGGTGAGACCCTTCCAGCTGGCCCACACAGCACACCCCTGGTCTGGCTTAGACCCTCTCCGGTCTGGCCCAAAAACACAGCAAACAGGACGGGCACGGTACAAAAAAGCTCCGAGGTGGGCCTCTTTCCTATTTCTTCACCCTTTCTCCCTCTATTTCTCCCCCTCTCATCTCTAATCTAATGGCCTCACCCTCAGTACTTCTGTTTAAAGGGGGTCCAGTGACCAGTAACTATATGTCTGAGGTAAACATCCGAACTGTCCTGAGCTCTACCATTGTGGCTGTAATTCAGGGGCTGAGGACTTTGTCCGGGAAGCGCACAAAAAGGAAGGAGAGGTAAGGTGGTTTTTTACCAAAACCTTTTTCCCATCCTGTCTTTGGTTCTACGTTTCTCAACTTCTCTGGTTGTCTCTCTTTTTCCCTGGTGTTTCTTCCCCTCTTTTATCCCTCTCTCTCTCTCTCTCTCTCTGTTGTGTTTTCTTTTTTTCTTTTCTCTCTCTCTCTCTGGGCTTTCCTCTCTCTCTCCTCGGGCCCCTTTCTCTCTGTGTATTTTCTCTCTCTCTGGTCTCTTCTCTCTCTCTGTGTCTCTCTCTCCTTGACCCTTCCCCCTTCTCATCCTTCCTCTCTCCCCCCCTCTCTCCCCTCCCCCTTTTCCCTCTCCCAGTCTCCACTTGTCAGGCCTGGTAATCACAGTGCTGGCCTTGTCCTCACGTCCACACACACTCAGAGGTGTCCTGCCAGGGCTGAGCACTGGGCTGGAGGAGATGAAAGGGCAGGAGGGAGACCATTTCATGTGTGACCCTCTCTCCACACACACACACACTTATCAGGGTTGGGCAGAGAGCCTGGGTGAAGGCGTCCAAAAATGTGCCTGTCTCAGATGGCCTGGTACTCAAACACATAACAGGGAAACACACCGAGGGAGGAGGAGGGAAGTGGGGACTGGAGAGATGACAGAACTCTGGTGTACATAACATAATAATGAACCAATGAGCTACCAGATATATTAGTCTACCAGATATATTAGTCTACCAGATATATTAGGGTACCAGATATATTAGTCTACCAGATATATTAGGTTTCCCCGATAATTAGTTCCCCGATATTAGTCTACCCGATTATGGGCCAGATTTTTAGGTACAGATATATTAGTCTACCAGATATATTAGTCTACCAGATATATTAGGATACCAGATATATTAGTCTACCAGATATATTAGTCTACCAGATATATTAGGGTACCATATATATTAGTCTACCAGATATATTAGTTTCCAAAATTATTGTCTACCGATAATTAGTTAAAAAGTTACCAGATATATTAGGTACTGATATATTAGTTACAGATATATTAGCACAAGATTATTAGTCTCCCGATATATTAGTCTAAACCCAAATAAAAGTACCAGATATATAGTCTCCAATATTAGGTACAGAATATAGGTACCGTATATAGGGTACCAAATATTAGTCTACCGATATTATCTACAGATATATTAGGGACAGATATATAGTTAAACCCAATATATAGTCTACCAGATATATTAGGGTACCAATAATTAGCTACCAGATATATTAGTTTACCAATATATAGTCTACCAGGGTATAGTCTACAGATATATTGTCTACCAGATATATTAGTTACCATATATATTAGTCTACCGATTATTAGTTACAGATAATTAGTCTACCAGATTATTAGTTTCTATAATTAGTCTACCAGATATATTAGGGTACCAATATATTAGTCTACCAGATATATTAGTCTACCAGATATATTAGTCTACCAGATATATTAGTCTACCAGAATATAGGTTACCATATAGAGTTACAGATAATAGGGTAGTAGTCTACCAGGGTATATTAGGGTACCAAAGGGTACCAGATAATTAGCTACCAATTTAAAGTAAAATATATAGTTTCGATATATAGTCTACGGTATTTAGTCTACAGATATATTTGGGTACCATTTATATAGTCTAACAGATATATTAGGGTACCAGATTATTAGTCTACCAGATATATTAGTCTACCAGATATATTAGGGTACCAGATATATTAGTCTACCAGATATATTAGTCTACCAGATATATTAGTCTACCAGGTATATTAGTCTACCAGATATATTAGTCTACCAGATATATTAGGGTACCATATATATTAGTCTACCATATATATTAGGGTACCAGATATATTAGTCTAACAGATATATTAGTCTACCAGATATATTAGGGTACCAGATATATTAGGTACCAGATATATTAGTCTACCAGATATATTAGTCTACCAGATATATTAGTTACCAGATATATTAGTCTACCAGATATATTAGGTTACCAGATATTAGGATCTACCATATAATTTGTCTACCAGATATATTAGTCTACCAGATATATTAGGCTACCAGATATATTAGTCTACCAGATATATTAGTCTACCAGATATATTAGTCTACCAGATATATTAGTCTACCAGATATATTAGTCTACCAGATATATTAGTCTACCAGATATATTAGTCTACCAGCTATAGTCTACCCCGATATTAGTCTACCAATAAATTTGCTACCAGATATATTAGTCTACCAGATTATTGTTACCCGATATATTAGGGTTTCCAATATATTAGTCTACCCGATATTTAGTAGGGGTACCATATATATTAGTCTACCAGATTATTTGTTAAGGTATATAGTTCCAGAATATTGTTTACCAGATTATTAGTCTCCAGATATTAGGGCTACCGATATATTGTCTACAGATATTGGGTCCTTATATTGTCTAACAGATATATGGGTACCGATATATTAGTCTACAGATTATTAGTCTACCAGAATATTGGTACCCTTATTAGTCTAAGATATTTAGGGTGACCAGATAATTGCCCGAAAGTTACCCAAATTTTGGGCTCCAGCATATTTTGGGTACCTCTATAGTTCCATATTTAGGGGTCGATTTTGCTACCCGAATTTTCCTTACCGATAAGGGGCCCCGTCTTTAGGTACCAAGGATTCTTTGTCTTACACAGGATAAGTCTCAACTAAATAATAAATTTGGGTAAGGGAAAAAACACCAGAAAAACTACAGAGATATGGTACAGAAATTTGACCAGTTATTAGTTCAAGATTTATTTGTCTCCGATTATTAGTTTTCCTATATATTGCCGTTTCATTATAGTTACCATTATATTAGGACAGAATAAGGTTACAGAATATTAGTCTAAGTTATTACTTCTCAGATTAACAACAGTTTTGTCAAAGATAATATACCAGATTTCAGTCTAAGATTTTAGGTTACCAGATATTGTTTTCCAAAATCAGTCTAAGTAATGTACCAAAATAATAGGTAAAAAGGTTACCAGATAATCGTTACCCGAAATATTTGGTTACCAGATATCCCCTTCTACCAGAAATAGGGAAACCCAATAGTCACCAGATACCAGGCTCAACCAGAAATTAGGTCCAGTTACGGTTTCCAATTTAGTCTCCATATAATTTGTTACAGATTATGGGACCAACAATTAGTATACCAAAATCGTCACCAGAATTAGTCACCAGAAATTAGCACCGAATATCGCCGAAACCGCACCAACAATTACCCTTTTTGGGGGAAAATTTCCCAGAAATTTAGCTCCCCCCAAAACTTTTATTTTGCTCCGATTTTAGGGAAGTAGACCAGAATAGTTTGATTACACCCAGAATTTTGTCACAGTATATTTGGACCCTATTCCCCTTATCCTCACCAAAAATTATCACAGAAAATTTATTCCAAATACCTGTATTAAGTGTCCGTTTAGGTGAGGTGCTGAGTAGAGGGTCGTGGTTCGAGGACGGTTTATCTGGCACCACTTGAAACAGGCGGTTTAACAACAAGTAGTGTCCGTCCCCAATGCCACCCTATTCCCTAGGCAGTGCACTTGCACTACATACTTTTGACCATAGCCCTGGGTCTTTGGGCTCAGCACTACTTAGGGGATCTAGTGCCATTTGGGACGCAGCCGTAGAGAGTAGCATCACAACTACCTCTCCCTTTATAAGGACCTGTCTCTGTGACAAAGGACTAGTCTTCACCACCAGAAAACAACTGAAATAAAACTAGTAGTGAGGAAAACAACAAACCCACAGAGAAAACAAATAGCAGAGATACTGCTGCTTCAAAGAAACACCATTTATTGGGCTGTCTTCAAGTTCTCCTTTATTTCTGCTTCTTTAACCCTTGACTGTACTCCTGCCTATCTCCTATTGGCAGAAAAGTGACGCAGAACGCTGGAAAAAGTAATTAACTTACCTCTGCAAACATTCCACAAACGCTTTTTCTGAAGATATGATTTTTTTATTGTCTAGGGAGCACTTTTTGCAGAAGTTTTTTTAATTACTAGTTTTGATAAAATTGTGCAGGAATAGAAAAACAGAAAGAAAGCCAGTCTCAGAACTATAGAATCTGTTCCAGGTTCACTCATCTTGCTGTGGAGTGGAGAACCAATGGGATCCCAGCTAGCCATGGCTCAAGCCAATGAGAAGCAGAGGTCAAAGGGGAAAGGGGGGTCGTGCATATGAGGGGTTACAAATCGATAAAAACACACACACACACACACACACACACCACACACACACACACACACAGAGAGCAAGCGAACATGCATGCAAGCAGAAGCACCAGCACACAAGCCAGTCAGCGGTGGTCATTTTACCCAGAGAGGTTAGCTCAGAGCTGGTGTTAGTAGGCTCCTGATGCCCCTGGAAGGTGGAGGAGGGTGGAGGGGCCTCAGCAGGGTTAGTATCTACCACAGCAGCCTCTGTCACAGTATCATCATGGTGATCTTCCTCATCTCTCCCCCCCTCCTCCTCCTCACCCCCATTATCATCACCAGCATCTCCATCCAATACATCTACAGACGAGAGAGCGAGACAGACAGAGAGAGAGACAGAGAGAGAGCGAGAAAGCAAGGAAGAAAGAGAGAGAGACAGAGAGAGGGTTGGAGAGAGAGAGCGAGAGAGAGAGAGAGCGAGCGAGAGCGAGAAAGAAAGAAAGAAAGAGAGAAAGAAAGAGAGAAAGAGAGAAAGAAAGATGGAAGGAGAGAGAGAGATAAAGAAGCATTTCTATGTTAGTGCATGTTAATGGTTGTGTTAAGCCATGCTGGTTCCAAGTCCTAGAGAAGGTAAGGAGGTATGAATAGTAGAAGATCCGGTGTATTATGTTGAATAAACAAGACCTATGGCTAGTAGCTACTGTAGAGCTTTCCATTGACCACTAATATGTTGTGAAAACACAGCAGGCCCCACTTAAGTGTCTGTCTGTCTGTCTACCTGTCTGTCTGTCTCTACAGACACACAGACTAACTGAAGCAGAGCCATCTCCATCACAAGCCAATTCACAGCTCTGTTCAGGCATCGCTGCCGTGACAACAACGCCAGATAAAGCCCAAAAACTAAACAAAAACAAAACATGAAAACACATATTACATTAAGCCTCCTGACGGGACAAAATAAAATAAAGAAAATCGACACAAACAATAAAAACACAATATCAAACAGAAAACGTAAATCCTGCTGTATAAATAAATGGGCTCAAAATAAAAAAACTAAAACAAAAAACTGCCGCAGATGTTTGACATCGAGAGCCTCCTTCCCTCCCACCCGTTCTCTGCCACTTAGTGGTTAGGAGGAGAGAGAATGAAAGAGAGGGGAGGGAGGGAGGGAGGGAGGAGAAAGAAAGAGAGAGAGCGAAAAATAAAGTGTGAAAGAGATGGAGAGAAAAGCGAGAGAGCGAAAGACTCAAGAAAAAAGAGAGGGAGAGCATTTTCAGTTTTTAATTTGGTTTCCGTGATGTGTGGAGAGAGCGCGTGCGAGCGAGTGAGCGTGGAGCGCGGGTGGCTGGCTAACGCTAGCTAATTAAAGGAAGCTATGGTGATGGAGTTTGGAAAGTTTGCAGGCAGGCAGGCGGTGGCAGGGGCAGCCTCCCTCCTTCAGCCCAGGTCTGAATTAACAGGACCCTGAGTGGTGGAGGGAATGATGGAGGGAGGAGGGGAGGAGAGAAGAGAGAAGAGGGAGCGGGGCTAGGATTAGGCGTTCTGCACGGCAGGCCTTGTGCATCAGGCCCACAGCGCTGCTCTCCTCCTCCTCCTCCTCCTCCTCCTCCTCCTCCCTGACACCATTTTTAATGAGATCCACAATTAGCCAGATTAAATGTGGCTGAAAGAGAAAATAAACCAAACTGCATCCTTCTCCCTCCTCTCTCTTCCTCTTTCTGGCTCTTTCTCTCCTCCTGTCTCACTCGTCTCCTCTCTCTCTGCTTCTCCTCCTCTCTTGTTCAGTCTCCGTTCTGTCTGTCCCTTTCTTCCTCCATTTGTTTTACTCTTCTCTAGTCTGTTTTCTTCATCCTCTCTTTATTCTGTCTCATTCTCTGTCTCTTCCATCTCTCTCTCACCAAGGTTCCACTTTGACCAGGTTTTGTCTTCAGCCCCCCCACAGCTCTGCACTCCACAGCTCTGCACTCCACAGCTCTATACTCCACAGCTCTATACTCCACAGCTCTATACTCCACAGCTCTGCACTCCACAGCTCTGCACTCCACAGCTCTGCACTCCACAGCTCTATACTCCACAGCTCTGCACTCCACAGCTCTGCACTCCACAGCTCTATACTCCACAGCTCTATACTCCACAGCTCTATACTCCACAGCTCTAAATCCACAGTTCTCGTCTTACTCCACAGTCTCCCTCCACATCTTCATCCTACCTCTCACAGCTCTTTCCAGTCTCCTTCTCACAGTCTATCCCAAGTCTTATATCCAGCTTGATCCACAGCTCTTTCTCCCATCATCTTCCACCTGTCTTTCCCTGTACTCTCCTCTTCAGCCATCTTCCACTTCTCTTCTCTCTCAGTCTCTCTTCCACAGCTTTATTCCTGCCTTTTTTTTCTCTCCTTTCCCGCTTCTCCTCTCTCCTTTTCCCATCTTTCCCATCTTCTTTCTTTCTCATTTCCCATCTTCCAGTCTCTCTTCCCACTTTCCAGTCTCCATCTTTCCATTTCTCTCTTCCATCTCCCGTTCTCTCTTCATCCTTCTGTCTCTCTCTTCCCATCTTCCCGTCTCTCCCATCGTCCCTGTTCCTCTTCCCATCTTTCCCTGTCTCTCTCTTCCCATCTTTTCCCCTCTCTATTCTTCATCTTCCTCTCTCTCTTCCCATCTTCCCCTCTCCCATCTTCCCTCCTCTTTCTATCTTTCCCTATTTCTCTCTTCCCATCTTTCCCTATTTCTCTCTTTCTATCTTTCCCTATTTCTCTCTTTCTGTCTCTCTCTTTCTCTGTCTATCTTTTTCTGTCCAGTATCTGAATCAGAGGGATGAATTGTTATGAGAGACATAGAGAGAGAGAGAAGACAGAGATAATAATACTGCTGTCCCTTGATGGTGTCAGTAAATGACATAATATTCTTCCACCCTCATGATACTAAACCTACCTCCCTACACTGCCAGCCACGTCGGTCGCTGTCTGTTCAGTATGCACCGCTGCCATTACATTTGACCCTGACAACCAAACAAGCGGTGTCATAAATGGGGAGACGATTGAAAACAAATATCTATAGGCGTAATAATGGTAATTATGATAATAACATCAATTGATGGTGGAATGGAAAACCGCACGGCGGAGAATTCACACTGTTGAATTTCCGACCCGATAGCTATGATTATTAATGTGTTTTGTTTCTCTCCTGAAAGGTAATTCGCCCACACCAAGTGTACTGTTGATTAACCAATAATTACACCTGAATAAAGGACAAGAAAGTGAAACCAATTTGAGCTGTAAACACAGGGGTGTGTGTGTGTGTGTTTGAGACCTCCAGTAGTGATCAAATGGCGTTTGTTATTCCTGATGCATTTTGGGGGATTAGTGATAGCCCTTAGAGAGAAGTAGTAATGGAAATGTCTCCACCAGTGAGTGCTTTCAGCTTAGAATTTACTTCTGTGTGTGTGTGTGTGTGTGTGTGTGTGTGTGTGTGTGTGTAATTTCCTTGTGGTTAAATGCAGCACAGAGGTCCTCCAGAGAAACACAGCATCCTGGGATGTTTAAAACACACTGATGTAGAAAGAAAACTCAAAGGAGAAAAAGGTTGACTTAAAAAATAAACTTGAAGTGAACTGTTCTTCATTTGTGGGATATTTGCGAGTGTGTTTTAAACATGTGCTCCGTGTGTGTGTGTCTAACCTCCAGTAGGGGTGGTTCTGCCTCTCCCTCGGTCAGCGGTCGGGTCGTAAAGGGGCATCTCTGTGATCTTGACCCCAGAGCGAGCCTCGGCGATGAGCTGTCTGGCCCTCTCTCTCAGCTGCCTCCGACGCTCCACATCCCTCTCCTACACACACACACACACCATCCGTTACACAACAAAACTCATACACCATCTCTTGTACAGTCCTGATATGAAATAGAGTCAACCTAATGCGAACACACACACACACACACACACACTCACACTCCTTGGTGCTGGTCCACAGATACAGTATTGAGCAGCTGCCATCTTAGTAATGACAGAAATGCCATTTACAGGCCCATCCAATCTGATCCTGCTGCTAGATAGCAACACAACAGCCAGCCAGACAGACACACAGACACATACAGCCAGCCAGCCAGCCAGTCAGCCAGCCAGCCAGCCAGCCAGACAGCCAGCCAGACACACAGCCAGCCAGCCAGCCAGCCAGCCAGCCAGACAGACACACAGCCAGCCAGCCAGCCAGCCAGCCAGTCAGCCAGCCAGCCAGCCAGCCAGACAGACACACAGCCAGCCAGCCAGCCAGCCAGCCAGCCAGCCAGCCAGCCAGCCAGACAGACACACAGCCAGCCAGCCAGCCAGCCAGTCAGCTAGTCAGACAGCCAGACAGTCCACTGCTGCATGGGGGGCGGCGAGACTGGACCAGAGTGACACACAGGCTGAGGGACAGACAGAAAGACACGCAGACAGACAGGCAGACAGGCAGACAGACAGACAGACAGACAGACAGACAGGCAGACAGGCAGGCAGACAGGCAGACAGGCAGACAGGCAGGCAGACAGACAGGCAGATAGGCACACAGACAGACAGACAGGCAGACAGGCAGACATTATGTACATTTTGATAAAACTCTCAATTAAACTGTTGAATCACAAACATCTATGCTTGAACTAAACATGCAAACACACACACACACACACAGGTCTGTAATAACCAACACAACCTGCAGGAAAAGAGGTCCTGATGATTTCAATTGACAGCCACTTTACTGACGAGGATCACACACACAAGGGAATAGCATAACCCATTATTAACCAAAGCTATATTTTCATCATATTTCTCCTTTCTGATTTCTTCTTAATCTCTGTATTCCACACTGTTAAGGGATTGTCATGGAGAGAAGACACACCCCCACCCACCCACACACACAATGGCTGAGCATTTAGCCATTACCAGAACAAGCAGCAGTAGCTAATGAGCTACATCTCTTTATTTCCATGTCAATTGTTTGTTTGTAGCCATTGTTAGTGGAGGACAATAGGGTGGAATTGCAAATGACAGCAATCCCCACTCACCGCCCGCCTGCCACCTCTCTGCTAATAATGGTGTGTGTGGTGTGTGTGTGTGTTGTGTGTGTGTGTGTGTGTGTGTGTGTGTGTGGAGTGTGTGCGTGAGAGAGTGTGTGTGTGTGTGTGTGTTGTGTGTGTGTGTGTGTGTGTGTGTGAGAGTGTGTGGTGTGTGTGTGTATGTGTGTGTGTGTGTGTGTGTGTGTGTGTGTGTGTGTGTGTGTGTGTGTGTGTGTGTGTATGTGTGCGTGAGAGAGTGTGTGTGTGTGTGTGTGGTGTGTGTGTGTGTGTGTGTGTGTGTGAGAGAGAGTGTGTGTGTGAGAGTAGGTGTGTGAGAGTGAGAGAGAAAGACAGAGAGAACAGCCAGACAGACAGACAGACAGCCAGACAGCCAGCCAGCCAGACCAGACAGCCAGACAGACAGCCAGACAGCCAGACAGCCAGACAGACAGGCCACTGCTGCATGGGGGGCAGCATTTGGGTCAGTCAAGAATACCTGACCACTGTGACTGACCCACACTTAAGGAAAGCTTTGACTATGTACAGACTCAGTGAGCATAGCCTTGCTATTGAGAGAGGCCGCCGTAGGCAGACCTGGCTCTCAAGAGAAGACAGGCTATGTGCACACTGCCCACAAAATGAGGTGGAAACTGAGCTGCACTTCCTAACCTCCTGCCAAATGTATGATCATATTAGACACACATATTTCCCTCAGATTACACAGATCCACAAAGACTTCGAAAACAAACCCAATTCTGATAAACTCCCATATCTATTGGGTGAAATACCACAGTGTGCCATCACAGCAGCATGATTTGTGACCTGTTGCCACAAGAAAAGGGCAACCAGTGAAGAACAAACACCATTGTAAATACAATCCATATTTATTTATTTCCCCATTTGTACTTTAACTATCTGCACATCGTTACAACACTGTATATATACAGTTGAAGTCGGAAGTTTACATACACTTAGGTTGGAGTCATTAAAACTCATTTTTCAACCTCTCCACACATTTTTTGTTAACAAACTATAGTTTTGACAAGTCGGTTAGGACATCTACTTTGTGCATGACACAAGTAATTATTTCACTTATAATTCACTGTATCATAATTCCAGTGGGTCAGAAGTTTACATACACTAAGTTGACTGTGCCTTTAAACAGCTTGGAAAATTCCTGAAAATGATGTCATGGCTTTAGAAGCTTCTGATAGGCTAATTGACATCATTTGAGTCAATTGGAGGTGAGCCTGTGGATGTATTTCAAGGCCTACCTTCAAACTCAGTGCCTCTTTGTTTGACATCATGGGAAAATCAAAAGAAATCAGCCAAGACCTCAGAAAAAATATTGTAGACCTCCAGAAGTCTGGTTCATCCTTGGGAGCAATTTCCAAAAGCCTGAAGGTACCACGTTCATCTGTACAAACAATAGTACGCAAGTATAAACACCATGGGACCACGCAGTCGTCATACCGCTCAGGAAGGAGACGCGTTCTGTCTCCTAGAGATGAACGTACTTTGGTGCGAAAAGTGCAAATCAATCCCAGAACAGCAGCAAAGGACCTTGTGAAGATGCTGGAGGAAACAGGTACAAAAGTATCTATATCCACAGTAAAACGAGTCCTATATCGACATAACCTGAAAGGCCGCTCAGCAAGGAAGAAGCCACTGCTCCAAAACCGCCATAAAAAAGCCAGATTACGGTTTGCAACTGCACAAGGGGACAAAGATCGTACTTTTTTGGGGAAATGTCCTCTGGTCTGATGAAACAAAAATAGAGCTCTTTGGCCATAATGACCATCGTTATGTTTGGAGGAAAAAGGGGGTTGCTTGCAAGCCGAAGAACACCATCCCAACCGTGAAGCACAGGGTTGGCAGCATCATGCTGTGGGAGTGCTTTGCTGCAGGAGGGACTGGTGCACTTCACAAAATAGATGGCATCATGAGGAAGGAAAATTATGTGGAATTTTTACTAGGATTAAATGTCAGGAATTGTGAAAAACTGAGTTTAAATGTATTTGGCTAAAATGTATGTAAACTTCCGACTTCAACTGTACATACTATGACATTTGAAATGTCTTTATTCTTTTGGAACTTCTGAGTGTTATGTTTACTGTTAGTTTTTATTGTTTATTTCACTTTTGTTTACTATCTACTTCACTTGCTTTGGCAATGTTAACATACGTTTCCCATGCCAACAAAGCCCTTAAATTGAATTGAAATTGAGAGAGAGAGAGAGAGGAGAGAGGAGAGAGAGAGAGAGAGAGAATAGAGAGAGAGATTGAGAGTGTGAAGAAATATTATTTGATTTAAAAAATACCTTTATCGGCACCAAAAATTCCATCATTAAAAGTTAGAACCAAGCCCCCGTCCTCTTCCACGGTACATAGAACCCCTGACGCCCCACACCACTACAAAGTCCCCCAGACGGTTCACCAGCCCCCCATATACATGGTCCAGTGTGAGCCGAGCCCGCACCAGAGAGACTGAAAAAACGAGTGTGAGAGAGAGTGCTCACTTTATACCCAACACAAAGAAACAACGTAACCATCTCTCTCCCTCTCCTAGTTTTCTATAAACCCCCATGTCTTCTGTCTGCGTGTGTTTCCTCAGCTTTAATAAATGTGATAACTGGGAATATCAGCAGTGTTCTTCAGGCTGCACTACCGCTATCATATGATATGTCAGGGTTCTGCCCTGGCGGATATGGATACAGCTATGGGTTACAGGGAGGAAGAATGCATAGAATACATACTACAGCTCCGGCCATCACTGCACTCCAGATAAAGCTGCTGTATTGTCGCTTCGCCATTTTGGGGACGGAGGAGAGGAGATGAGAAATTGTGCTTGTGCCTTTCTGTCTATCCACAGGCTAGGATTAACACTACAGAAAATCCATCTAGCCAGCTCAGCGACAGCCAGCTATGGGGGCAGTGATTGGTCAACAGAAAGGAGGAGTAAAGAATGGAGAAGTAGGGGAGATTGGGGATGGGAGAATGACAAAGGGTACAGAGATATAGAGGGGAGGGGGGGGGGGGGGGGGGGGGAGAGGAGGCCTTTGTTGTGAAGAACAGTGGAGGACAATGTGTGACATGATCTAGGGTATATATCTCAGTGTATGTCCTGTAAAACCTAGTGATATGTCCTATGTAGGTGCAGTCCATGCTAGGGTGTTGTGGTGCATTGATGCCTTATCTAACAAGCCAGATGCAAAACAGAAAAGACTAGAAGTGTTCAGGCAGACAGAACAACATTCAACACATATGCCTACCTATGCTTGCGCAAGTGCACCCACCCACCCACCCGCACGGACGGACACTGACACACACACACAACGTGAAATCCAAGAGTGGACTCCTGACCAACAGGAGGGAAGTGTCAGAAAAGAGAGGGAACAAGAGAGAGAGAGAGAGAGAGAGAGAGAGAGAAGACTCAGAAAGATAGAGCACGGGGAGAGAGTACTAGACACAGTCTGATCATAGGAGAGTAATAGAAAAGATCTTACGGGCTGGATAGTCCCACACACCTCTCGCGATCCTCTATTCCTCTGATCACAGGGGCGAGAGAGATCACCATGAAGGAGAAAAAGGTGCAGGGGGTGATGGGAGGTAGAAAAGAAGGGAAGGGAAGAAGACTTCTCTTTTCAAAGTGGAAGAGAGAAGAGAAGGAACAATCATGTGTTTAGAACCCACCAGCCATGGGGAGAGAGGGGCTGAACGGTTGAGTGCAAGGCTGAGACAGAGGCCTCCTCTGTGGGCTTGGCGTCAGGGCAGGGGCCCCTCTCTGGCTCTCTGCTTTGGAGGTTTTGGGGGGCTTGTGAAGCTGGCTGCTCTTTTCTGGCCAAGAGAGGAGAGAGGGGGCATGCACGGCTGACCATGGAAACAACCCTGGCAGGCCTGGCACGGGGTAGAACACACAGACACACCATACAGACAGACAGTCTAGTGCTAAAGACACACACACTTATAGAAACACACAAACACAGCTTGACAAGACCCAGGAGAAATGCACACACAAACCCACCCAAGGTGGTGCCAGGGTCCTAGATAGCCAGCCAGTCTGGCTGCCACTCATGCAGGAAGATACATTTGTCATGACAGAGACAGACAGACAGGGTATTCAGACTCAAGAGGTGCTCTAGGTCTCTATCGAGTCCCACACACACACACACACAGTAGTCCTGGAGGGCCACAGAGTATATGTGCAGGCTTTTGCCCTAACCCATCACTAAAATAACATTTGTTTAAACTCTTTCAAAGGTGTCTTGGATAAGGTAGGTAGGGTAGGTAGGTAGGTAGGTAGGTAGGTAGGTAGGTAGGTAGGTACAGGTGGGGAAAAAAAGTATTTAGTCAGCCACCAATTGTGCAAGTTCTCCCACTTAAAAAGATGAGAGAGGCCTGTAATTTTCATCATAGGTACACGTCAACTATGACAGACAAATTGAGATTTTTTTTCTCCAGAAAATCACATTGTAGGATTTTTAATGAATTTATTTGCAAATTATGGTGGAAAATAAGTATTTGGTCACCTACAAACAAGCAAGATTTCTGGCTCTCACAGACCTGTAACTTCTTTAAGAGGCTCCTCTGTCCTCCACTTGTTACCTGTATTAATGGCACCTGTTTGAACTTGTTATCAGTATAAAAGACACCTGTCCACAACCTCAAACAGTCACACTCCAAACTCCACTATGGCCAAGACCAAAGAGCTGTCAAAGGACACCAGAAACAAAATTGTAGACCTGCACCAGGCTGGGAAGACTGAATCTGCAATAGGTAAGCAGCTTGGTTTGAAGAAATCAACTGTGGGAGCAATTATTAGGAAATGGAAGACATACAAGACCACTGATAATCTCCCTCGATCTGGGGCTCCACGCAAGATCTCACCCCATGGGGTCAAAATGATCACAAGAACGGTGAGCAAAAATCCCAGAACCACACGGGGGGACCTAGTGAATGACCTGCAGAGAGCTGGGACCAAAGTAACAAAGCCTACCATCAGTAACACACTACGCCGCCAGGGACTCAAATCCTGCAGTGCCAGAAGTGTCCCCCTGCTTAAGCCAGTACATGTCCAGGCCCGTCTGAAGTTTGCTAGAGTGCATTTGGATGATCCAGAAGAGGATTGGGAGAATGTCATATAGGTCAGATGAAACCAAAATATAACTTTTTGGTAAAAACTCAACTCGTCGTGTTTGGAGGACAAAGAATGCTGAGTTGCATCCAAAGAACACCATACCTACTGTGAAGCATGGGGGTGGAAACATCATGCTTTGGGGCTGTTTTTCTGCAAAGGGACCAGGACGACTGATCCGTGTAAAGGAAAGAATGAATGGGGGCCATGTATCGTGAGATTTTGAGTGAAAACCTCCTCCATCAGCAAGGGCATTGAAGATGAAACATGGCTGGGTCTTTCAGCATGACAATGATCCCAAACACACTGCCCGGGCAACGAAGGAGTGCAACGTAAGAAGCATTTCAAGGTCCTGGAGTGGCCTAGCCAGTCTCCAGATCTCAACCCCATAGAAAATCTTTGGAGGGAGTTGAAAGTCCGTGTTGCCCAGCGACAGCCCCAAAACATCACTGCTCTAGAGGAGATCTGCATGGAGGAATGGGCCAAAATACCAGCAACAGTGTGTGAAAACCTTGTGAAGACTTACAGAAAACGTTTGACCTGTGTCATTGCCAACAAAGGGTATATAACAAAGTATTGAGAAACTTTTGTTATTGACCAAATACTTATTTTCCACCATAATTTGCAAATTAAATTCATTAAAAATCCTACAAATGTGATTTTCTGGAAAAAAAAATCTCATTTTGTCTGTCATAGTTGACGTGTACCTATGATGAAAATTACAGGCCTCTCTCATCTTTTTAAGTGGGAGAACTTGCACAATTGGTGGCTGACTAAATACTTTTCCCCCCCACTGTAGGGTAGTGGTAGGTTGGTAGGTAGGTAGCGCCGACCGACGCTTCTCTCCATCATATCAACCCTTCATCTCTCTCTCCCCACATCTAAAGGTTTCCTATTTGCCCAAAAAAACCCCCCCCCCCCCCCCCCTCCCTTAAAAAAACCCCATTTGC
>LR778289.1:34929732-35024100 GCA_902810595.1 Coregonus sp. 'balchen'
ATGTAGTTACATCAACAAGAGGAGGAGGTAATGTAGTTACATAACAAGAGGGAGAGGGTAATGTAGTTACATTCCAACAATAGGAGGAGAGAGGTAATGTGCTACATCAACAAGGAGGAGAGAGAGGTCATTATGAGCTTACATCAACAAGAGGAGAGAGAGGTAATGTAGTTACATCAACAAGAGGAGAGAGAGGTAATGTAGTTACATCAACAAGAGGGAAGAGAGCAGCGTAATGTAGTTACATCAACAAGAGGAGAGAGAGGTAATGTAGTTACATCAACAAGAGGAGAGAGAGGTAATGTAGTTACATCAACAAGAGGAGAGAGAGGTAATGTAGTTACATCAACAAGAGGAGAGAGAGGTGCAAAGCCTGGAAACACCGGTGCAAAGCCTGTGTGTGTACGTGTGTGTGTGTTTGTGTGTGTTTGTGTGTGTTTGTGTGTGTGTGTGTGTGTGAGCGGCACAGCGGTGAGCAGACTCTTACCTTTTTGTTGTTTTCTTTAATATCCTGAGGATTGAGGGCCTTGTAGTCTCTGGAGAGAACAGGGGGAGGTCAGAGAGAGAGAGAGGAGAGAGGAGAGAGGGGGGGAGGGGGAGGAGAGAGAAGGGGAGAGAGAGAGGGGAGGGGGAGAGAGAGGAGAGTGTGATTAGATATGCGTCACATGTAATGGCATTAGAACTGTAACATGCAATTTCACAGCAGCTCAATCAACTAAACTAATAGAGAGGAAAATACTAAAATAACACACAACGATTACACACACACACACACACACACACACACACACACACACACACACACACACACACACACACACACACACACACAGTGCTTTGATGCTTTATCTTGTGCTCTCTCTCTTCTCTTCTCCTCTTGATAGACCATTAGGTTTTCCACATGGACTCTTGAGTGTAGGAGTATGTTTCTATAACTCACATGTAGTCAGGTCTGAAGTGATGGAGCAGGGCGCAGAATGCCAGGCCGTTCCTCCAGGATGTGGTGAAGTTGGTGATCTTGACTCCGCGGTAATTCTTTGTGACCTCACGGCACCAGGCCAGCAGGGATTGGCTAGCGTTGGGCTTCCCACCAAGCACTGGGCTCGGGACAGGACTGGGCTGTAGAGAGAGGGAAAGGGAGAGAGCGAGAAAGAGAGAGTCACAGTTAGCATTTTTTTCCCACTTTAGACATTGATTTATAGTGTGTCCTAATGCTTATACGACATTGAATTGTTTCTTTCATGCCAATAATGTTCAACAACAAAGTTCACAATGTCTCATTTCTCTTATCCAATGAGTTGTTTAATTAGGGGGCTGGATGGGCACATTAACACACACAGTAATGAGGGTCAGACTCAAAGCTGCGTATGAGCATGGATAATGTCAACATTTTATGAATTAGCTCCGCCCTTTGAAGTCTTATCGGAACCCGGCTTAACCAATGGGAGGGTCCCGTAGCCCAGACGCCAAATCCCACAAATCCACTTCCATCTGTCTGTCTCACCGGAACCAATGGAATTCTAACTTTTCTAACTTGTTATGAACGGCTAAGCAGGGGGTTTTCCTGGCATGGATTTGATATATTAGGAATGTTCATTTGGCTTGCTCAGAGTATTCATCAAAACAAAACATTGACACAAATGACCTCTAGCATATAATCAGTGTTCACTAACCCTGGGCCTGGGGAGCTACAGGGGAGTGCAGGCTTTTGCTCTAGCCCAGCACTAAGACACTAGAGTCAATAGAACCTTGATCAGATGAAGCTGGTATCTTCTGATTCAACATTTTGTCAAAGCCCTTTTTCTACTTAACCAGAGTCAGATGAACTCATGGATACCAGTTTTATGTCTTTGTGTGCAGTTTGAAGGAAGTTGAAGGTAGTTTCTGGAGCCATTGCTAACTAGCGTTAGAGCAATGACTGGAAGTCTACAGGATCCCTATCCCTTTAAGTTCCTAGTGAGAGGTCTATGGTGGCTGATAGTGGTAGCAGACCATCTGGACAGAAACAGGCCTTCATATGGCTGCAATGGCTGAACTACCCCCTCTATTGGCCAGCCTGGGATACTGCTGGAGCGAGAGGGAGAGAGGGTCAGAGGTAGAGGTTGGGAAGAGAGGGAGAGAGAGGAAGGAAGAAGGAAGAGAGTGAGGGGTGTATGAGTGTGAGGTACGAGTAGGGGCGATAGGATGGAAGAGGGAGAGTGCAGGAGAGGGGTGAGAGATCGTGTCGAGGGTGTCCGGGAGCGGAGCTGGAGGGCGCTCTGCGCGATCTATGAGGAGGAAGATGGGGTGGTGGGGGATGGTGAGATGACTGACAATGGAGAAGTTAGGAGGTGATTATGAGAGCTCTGTATAAACAGACACAAAGGAGGCCTCAGGCCGGGAGAGAGAGAGAAACACACTAAATCAAGTTTTAGGGTCAGAGTTGAGGTTAGGATAGATAGACAGTCTCTTTCAACAGCCGTCCAAGACAGCTCTAGGAGTCTAGGCCTGTGAGTCTCTGGTTAGTAGGGCTGGGAATGGCCAGGGACCTCATGATATTATCACCATACTTAGGTGCCGATTCTATATGAATTATTATATTCATATACTTTTGTCACATATGCCTTATTTGAATCGAGTATTGAGGACCAGCAGTTTTTTCCTTAACAAAAAATGCTTAACTTGAGGGGGACTCGAACCCATGATTCCTGTAACCCAGAGAGTCAGAGTTAAGCGCCTTAGCGCTGTACGCCACCTGGCAGTGATGCCAATAGCGGTAAATGTCAGCTATTTGACAAGGCCACAAGGCTCGTCGACTTCTTTTCTACTATGTACAAGAAACGTACATATTGTACAGACGTCCTTTATCTTTCTTCGGTAAAAGCACATGGGTGTGTGTTAAACAGATAAGCAACAGCTTGTTATATGTGAGAATTTGTTCAACCTTAGTAGCTAGTAGCCTTGTCTAGGATCCATCATGCAACATATTGGTAGTTGTGACTGACAAAAGTGGAACAAAAGTACACCTTGACTTTGGATGTTTACAAAAATCCCTCCGGTAGCCGAGTTGACCTATTTTAAGAAATGCCATTGATTTGTGGAGAAAAAGATTAACATATTAGATAGGCTGATGAGGAAGTTGTTACAGGAAATAATCACTGTCACCTGGTGATGTTAGCATAGGGCTAACCTGTGCCAGGTTAGCTGATGGGACCAGCTACAATGTAGCATTCTATCACGTGACACTACGTCAACGATTTTAATTGGCTGATGCTTAAACTTTTTTAATCTTGAACTGAAAGGTTTTGTAAAGTTGGTCAGTATGGTCCCTGTGTGTCTGCTGCAGAGAAACAACAGAGAGTTAAGGGATACATGCTCAAAACCAGTTGGCTCACTAATTAAAACAATTTCAAAAGAAGATGGAGGAGACAAGCTATAGGAGGAGAAATACTGGAGTTTTAGAACAGGTACAGCCGACTTGCGCTTTCTATACTTGGAATCACAGTGTGTGTGTGTGTGTGTGTGTGCGACTGATGTGTCACTTTGTGTGTGTGTGTCTGTGTGTGTGTGTGTGTGTGTGTGTGTGTGTGCGACTGATGTGTCACTTTGTGTGTGTGTGTCTGTGTGTGTGTGTGTGTGTGTTGTGTGTGTGTGTGTGTGTGTGTATCTGACGTGTGACGTGAAAGCTGGTTCTGCAGCCTCAAGGGAAGCCAAGATGAAACAGTTTACAGGGCAACTCTAATAGCACCTTGTTACCTCAGTGTCTGTCTCCTTCCGGCACTTTCTCTCAGTGAAGAGAGGCAGGTGGAGCCGGAGGGGCAGAGAGACGCTTGACATTTCCAGCTCCGTCTTTAAAAGAGGACCTTAACCTTTCCCAACATCCTTACAAGCACACGTTTTAGCCGGCCCAAACAATGCCTGATGGGGCCACTCAGAACATAAATAAATAGGAGAAAACAACAACAACATAGGGAGCGTGACAATAAGTCATTTCATAAATTAAGTAGAAATATTAATTTGAGGGGAAAATAGTTTGAAGGAGATTAGCTGGAGTAAGTCCACTTGACTAGACTAATGTTTATGACAACGTAGTAATCATTCTAATATTTTTAACAATTCCATTCATGTGGTTTCTCACACCTCAGCACTGTGTGTGGTTGTGTGTCATTAACGTAAGATAAAGTAATTCACACACATCCCCTCTCTCTGTCTCTCGCTCTGGCAGTCAGTCAGCCAGCCAGCCAGCCAGCCAGCCAGCCAGCCAGCCAGCCAGCCAGCCAGCCAGCCAGCCAGCCAGCCAGCCAGCCAGTCAGTCAGCCAGCCAGCCAGCCAGTCAGTCAGTCAGTCAGTCAGCCAGTCAGTCAGTCAGTCAGCCAGGCAGTCAGGCAGTCAGTCAGCCAGTCAGTCAGTCAGCCAGCCAGTCAGCCAGTCAGTCAGTCAGTCAGCCAGGCAGTCAGGCAGTCAGTCAGCCAGTCAGTCAGTCAGCCAGCCAGTCAGCCAGTCAGTCAGCCAATCAGTCAGTCAGCCAGCCAGTCAGCCAGCCAGGCAGCCAGTCAGCCAGCCAGTCAGCCAGTCAGGCAGCCAGTCAGCCAGCCAGTCAGTCAGCCAGTCAGTCAGTCAGCCAGTCAGTCAGCCAGTCAGCCAGCCAGTCAGCCAGCCAGTCAGCCAGCCAGTCAGTCAGCCAGTCAGTCAGTCAGCCAGTCAGTCAGCCAGTCAGTCAGTCAGCCAGCCAGCCAGTCAGCTAGTCAGTCAGCCAGTCAGCCAGCCAGCCAGTCAAGCTTACTCCTGAGACCATCTTTCTCCTTCCAAGTGATGTCAAAGTAGCTGTCTAATTTCAGGTCCATAATTACCTGGGATTAGAGACCAGGTGCTATTAAAGCAATTAGAACCCAACCCACTCTAGCAGAGGGAGGCACACAAACACCAGCGAGACACACACACATACACTCATGCACACACACACTAAGAGGCCTTTAGACAGTGAGAGCGGGGGAGTAGCATCGAGTGGAAAAAACACACACTGCCACAAAAGGTTAACCACAAAAAAGATTAACTCACTGCAGAGGACAAGGACAGTGTGTGTGTGTGTGTGTGTGTGTGTGTGTGTGTGTGTGTGTGTGTGTATCACATAACTATGAGACCACCAGTGACCCCTATTAATAATAATACATTCTACTCTGAAACATGTAACATTCTCAATTATAAGCCAACACTGCGCTTTTAGACCATAGCAAGATAAAGGTCTATAAATGCATTCCCATACTTTAACCATACATCAGACAGTCAATAACAGAACAAACAGCATATCTGTCTCCACAAAAACACACATTTCCTTAAGACAAGGATAAGGGTGGGGAAAATACACAATGCCTGATTTATCAAACGGGATGGTGTCTCGCCCAAAGCCAGGTACGTGTGCTGTGTGTCTGTGTGGACTAGAATTGACACAGCTATGTTTCTGGGCTCGGGGGTAGGATTACAGCAAACCTCCGCCTCGACCCAACAAACATTCTGTATTAAAAAAAAAATGAAAAGGGAACCTTCATTACAAAACCCCTCCCGCTATCATACACAGACCTTAGACACACACCACACACACACACACACACACACACACACACACACACACCTTACAGCGCTGTGGAGCGTCGGGCCAAAAACACAACCCGACTGACAAGAGATTCCATTATTTCTGACGCCTCGGTGTCAACAACCAAAGCACATCCGGCGGGGCGGCCGAGGGGGTAGGGAGGAGGGAGGAGAGTGGGGGAGAGAGGAGAGGAGGGAGGAGAGGAGAGGAGGGAGAGAGGAGAGGAGAGGAGAGGAGAGGAGGGAGAGAGGATAGAGCAACGCTAATCTCAGAATAATGTCGAAGCGCCGGGAATACTATAGGATACATCATGTAGGACTATCTGAGTGGTCAGTTGGTATCAGAAGTGGGAATGCTATAGGATACAATCATGTAGGACTATCTGAGTGTCAGTTGGTAATCAGAAGTGGGAATGCTATAGGTATACATCATGTAGGACTATCTGAGTGTCAGTTGGTATCAGAAGTGGGAACGCTATAGGATACATCATGTAAGGACTATCTGAGTGTCAGTTGGTATCGATAGTGGGAATGCTATAGGATACAATCATGTAGGACTATCTGAGTGTCAGTTGGTATCAGAAGTGGGAACGCTATAGGATACATCATGTAGGGACTATCTGAGTGTCATTGGTATCAGAAGTGGGAATGCTATAGGATCTCATGTAGGACTATCTGAGTGTCATTGGTATCAGAAGTGGGAATGCTATAGGATACTCATGTAGACTATCTGAGTGTCATTTGGTATCAGAAGTGGGAATGCTATAGGATACATCATGTAGGACTATCTGAGTGTCAGTTGGTATCAGAAGTGGGAATGCTATAGGATACATCATGTAGGACTATCTGAGTGTCAGATGGTATCAGAAGTGGGAATGCTATAGGATAACATCATGTAGGACTATCTGAGTGTCAGTTGGTATCAGAAGTGGGAATGCTATAGGATACATAATGTAGGACTAATCTGAGTGTCAGTTGGTGTCAGAATTGGGAATGCTATAGGATACATCATGTAGGACTATCTGGATGTCCGTTGGTATCAGAAGTGGAATGCTATAGGATACATCAATGTAGGACTATCTGAGTGTCAGTTGGTATCAGAAGTGGGAATGCTATAGAATACATCATGTAGGACTATCTTGAGTGTCAGTTGGTATCAGAAGTGGGAATGCTATAGGATACATCATGTAGGACTATCTGAGTGTCAGTTGGTATCAGAAGTGGGGAATGCTATAGGATACATCATGTAGGACTAATCTGAGTGTCAGTTGGTATCAGAAGTGGGAATGCTATAGGATACATCATGTAGGACTATCTGAGTGTCAGTTGGTGTCAGAAGTGGGAATGCTATAGGATACATCATGTAGGACTATCTGAGTGTCAGTTGGTATCAGAAGTGGGAATGCTATAGGAAACATCATGTAGGACTATCTGAGTGTCAGTTGGGTATCAGAAGTGGGATGCTATAGGATACATCATGTAGGACTATCTGAGTGTCAGTTGGTATCAGAAGTGGGAATGCTATAGGATACATCATGTAGGACTATCTGAGTGTCGTTGGTATCAGAAGTGGGAAATGCTATAGGATACATCATGTAGGACTATCTGAGTGTCAGTTGGTATCAGAAGTGGGAATGCTATAGGGATACATCATGTAGGACTATCTGAGTGTCATTGGTATCAGAAGTGGGAATGCTATAGGATACATCATGTAGGACTATCTGAGTGTCAGTTGGTATCAGAAGTGGGAATGCTATAGGATACATCATGTAGGACTATCTGAGTGTCAGTTGGTATCAGAAGTGGGAATGCTATAGGAATACATCATGTAGGACTATCTGAGTGCAGTTGGTATCAGAAGTGGGAATGCTATAGGATACATCATGTAGGACTATCTGAGTGTCAGTTGGTATCCGAAAGTGGGAATGCCTATAGGATACATCATGTAGGACTATCTGAGTGTCAGTTTGGTATCAGAAGTGGGAATGCTATAGGATACATCATGTAGGACTATCTGAGTGTCAGTTGGTATCAGAAGTGGGAATGCTATAGGATACATCATGTAGGACTATCCTGAGTGTCAGTTGGTATCAGAAGTGGGGAACGCTATAGGATACAATCATGTAGGACTATCTGAGTGTCAGTTGGTATCAGAAGTGGGAACGCTATAGGATACATCATAGTAGGAACTATCTGAGTGTCAGTTGGTAATCAGAAGTGGGAATGCTATAGGATACATCATGTAGGACTATCTGAGTGTCAGTTGGTATCAGAAGTGGGAATGCTATAGGATACATCATGTAGGACTATCTGAGTGTCAGTTGGTATCAGAGTGGGAATGCTATAGGATACATCATGTAGGACTATCTGAGTGTCATTTGGTATCAGAAGTGGGAATGCTATAGGATACATCATGTAGGACTATCTGAGTGTCAGTTGGTATCAGAAGTGGGAATGCTATAGGATACATCATGTAGGACTATCTGAGTGTCAGTTGGTATCAGAAGTGGGAATGCTATAGGATACATCATGTAGGACTATCTGAGTGTCAGTTGGTATCAGAAGTGGGAACGCTATAGGATACATCATGTAGGACTATCTGAGTGTCAGTTGGGTATCAGAAGTGGGAACGCTATAGGATACATCATGTAGGACTATCTGAGTGTCAGTTGGTATCAGAAGTGGGAACGCTATAGGATACATCATGTAGGACTATCTGAGTGTCAGTTGGTATCAGAAGTGGGAACGCTATAGGATACTCATGTAGGACTATCTGAGTGTCAGTTGGTATCAGAAGTGGGAATGCTATAGGATACATCATGTAGGACTATCTGAGTGTCAGTTGGTATCAGAAGTGGGGAATTGCTATAGGATACATCATGTAGGACTATCTGAGTGTCAGTTGGTATCAGAAGTGGGAACGCTATAGGATACATCATGTAGGACTATCTGAGTGTCAGGTTGGTATCAGAAGTTGGGAACGCTATAGGATACATCATGTAGGACTATCTGAGTGTCAGTTGGTATCAGAAGTGGGAACGCTATAGGATACATCATGTAGGACTATCTGAGTGTCAGTTGGTATCAGAAGTGGGAACGCTATAGGATACATCATGTAGGACTATCTGAGTGTCAGTTGGTATCAGAAGTGGGAACGCTATAGGATACATCATGTAGGACTATCTGAGTTGTCAGTTTGGTATCAGAAGTGGGAACGCTATAGGATACATCATGTAGGACTATCTGAGTGTCAGTTGGTATCAGAAGTGGGAACGCTATAGGATACATCATGTAGGACTATCTGAGTGTCAGTTGGTATCAGAAGTGGGGAACGCTATAGGATACATCATGTAGGACTATCTGAGTGGTCAGTTGGTATCAGAAGTGGGAACGCTATAGGATACATCATGTAGGACTATCTGAGTGTCCAGTTGGTATCAGAAGTGGGAACGCTATAGGATACATCATGTAGGACTATCTGAGTGTCAGTTGGTATCAGAAGTGGGAATGCTATAGGAAACATCATGTAGGACTATCTGAGTGTCAGTTGGGTATCAGAAGTGGGAATGCTATAGAATACATCATGTAGGACTATCTGAGTGTCAGTTGGTATCAAGAAGTGGGAATGCTATAAGGATACATCATGTAGGACTATCTGAGTGTCATTGGTATCAGAAGTTGGGAATGCTATAGGATAACATCATGTAGGACTATCTGAGTGTCAGTTGGTATCCAGAATGGGAATGCTATAGGATACATCATGTAGGACTATCTGAGTGTCAGTTGGTATCAAAGTGGGAATGCTATAGGATTACATCATGTAGGACTATCTGAGTGTCAGTTGGTATCAGAAGTGGGAACGCTATAGGATACATCGATGTAGGACTATCTGAGTGTCAGTTTGGTATCAGAAGTGGGAATGCTATAGGATACATCATGTAGGACTATCTGAAGTGTCCAGTTTGGTATCAGCAAGTGGGAACTGCAATAGGATACAATATGCTAGGACGATCTTAGTGTCAGTTGGTATCAGAAGTGGGAATGCTATAGGATACAGATCAAAGTAGGACTATCTGAGTGGTCAGTTGGTACAGAAGTGGGGAACGCTATAGGATACAGCATGTAGGACTATCTGAGTGGCCGTTGGTATCAGAAGTGGGAACGCTAGAGGAATACATCATGTATGACTAATCTGTAGTGTCAGTTGGTATCAGAAGTGGGAATGCTATAGGATACACATGTAGGACTATCTGAGTGTCAGTTGGTATCAGAAGTGGGAATGCTATAGGATACATCATGTAGGACTATCTGAGTGTCAGTTGGTATCAGAAGTTGGTAACGCTATAGGATACTCATGTAGGACTATCTGAGTGTCAGTTGGTATCAGAAGTGGGATCCATTCCCAGGGTCATGCCACATGTTGGGTCCAGTTGGTGTGTGTAGTGTACACTTCGGGCTAAAAGGTTTTCTAATAAAACAATAATAGGGTTTTTCAGCACTCAGGGAGCTGAAGGCAGAGTTTACAAGCTACTATATGTAGGTTTAGTTTCACAAAGTTCCCTACAGTCTGTGTGTTGCACTATACTTAGGCAGCAAGGCCTGAGGGGGTGTGGTATATGGCCAATATACCACGGCTAAGGTCTGTTCTTACGCACAACACAACGTGGAGTCCCTGGATACAGCCATTAGCCGTGGTATATTGGTCATATACCACAAATCCCAGAGGTGCCTTATTGCTATTATAAACTGGTTACTAACGTAATTAGAACAGTGAAAATACATGTTTTGTCATACCCGTGGTATATGGTCTGATAAACCACGGCTTTCAGCCAATCAGCATTCAAGGGTGGAACCACCCAGTTTATAAATATTTATATAGACCGTATGGTATACTGGATATCTATTTAATATGCATGTGAACTGGCCCTTCACATTCTCTCATAAAACAGACATAAGTCAAATGCTTTAAGCGCCGCTTCTGCATCTCTCAGGGGCAAAATGCATGACGACATGAACCCACAAGTCTGCAGAGAGAAAAGATCCTCAATGTCTTCCAATCTAACTTTCATGTCTTCATATGGGTGTCCGAGAGTGTCAGATTGGAGGAGGTGTTGGATCTCTTACTCTTTAAAACCTGTAATCCGCTCAGAGAGCCTACGGCTAAAACATAACCCCCCCACACACACAGTATTACACACACACGTAAGACACGAGAAAGATGCGCGCACACGCACACACACACACACACCACACACACACACACACACACACCCCTTGTCACGCAGGCCCAGTTGAATATGACAGGCTGCTCCCATGCATGCTGGCACAGATTTATCCAGAATCCATGACTTTATGATTGCAGGCTTTATGAATACATCATTTA
Organism: Coregonus sp. 'balchen'; assembly: GCA_902810595.1. NCBI lineage: Eukaryota > Metazoa > Chordata > Actinopteri > Salmoniformes > Salmonidae > Coregonus > Coregonus sp. 'balchen'. The sequence continues at coordinate 34,940,684 of LR778289.1, forward strand.
AATAAATATTTCAATCAAAAGTGAATTTGCATAACGGCCAAGGGCATAATTTCCAACTATTGATGTAACTTTAACCAACTCCCTGTATTAAAATAGAGAGGCAGTAGGTTGTCTGTTTGATACAACTCCCTGTATTAAAATAGAGAGGCAGTGGGTTGTAGTACAGTGGGTGTCTCTTCCACTACCCCAGAGTCCTTATCAGATTGGTTGATCTCTAACCAGAGCTCTCAATTATTGAATTGCATCTTCTTTCAATCTAAACACTCATTTTGTTCTAATCTGTCTCTTATTCTGTGTCCAGCCTCTCCTCTCCTCTCCTCTCCTCTCCTCTCCTCTCCTCTCCTCTCCTCTCCTCTCCTCTCCTCTCCTCTCCTCTCCTCTCCTCTCCTCTCCTCTCCTCTCCTCTCCCCTCCCCTCCTCTCCTCTCCTCTCCTCTCCTCTCCTCTCCTCTCCTCTCCTCTCCTCTCCTCTCCAAAAACACACAATGCCTTGCATCACATTCCCCATGAAACAACACACAACCACTCCACATTTCAAATGGCTTCTACGACTAATTCAATCACACACACACCACACACACACACACACAACACACACACACACACACACAAACAGACCACTCAAAAGTTCAATTATGTAAATGGTGATGTAGAGAGGTTAACGAGAACAATGGAAGTAGGAAGACAAACCACTGGAAGTGGAGAGGCAGCGGAGTGTGTGGAAATAACACCCATTAACACACAGAGGAACTATCCCATTCCAGTTGTAATAATCACTATAGTGTGGAGGAGAGGAGCTCCTTCTGAAAGAAATATGGACAGGGCACACACACTTCCACGTTCACACACACTTCCACGTTCACACACACTTCCACGTTCACACACACTTGCTCACAGGCAAGCACGCACAGCAGTCTGTGTTCTCACCACAGACAAGGGGCCATGGCAAACTGATCAGGCCCTAATAAAGGCCTGTACCCTGGGACGAGTCAGAGATCGAGAGAGCGAGATAGAGAGACAGAGACAGGGATAGAGAGACAGGGAGAGAGACAGGGAGAGAGACAGGGAGAGAGACAGGGAGAGAGACAGGGAGAGAGAGGCAGGGAGAGAGAGGCAGGGAGAGAGAGGCAGGGAGAGAGACAGGGAGAGAGGCAGGGAGAGACAGGGAGAGAGGCAGGGAGAGAGACAGGGAGAGAGGCAGGGAGAGAGACAGGGAGAGAGGCAGGGAGAGAGACAGGGAGAGAGACAGGGAGAGAGGCAGGGAGAGAGACAGGGAGAGAGACAGGGAGAGAGACAGGGAGAGAGACAGGGAGAGAGACAGGGAGAGAGACAGAGAGGCTTCACTTTCTGATCAGACTTCTCTCGCTCCTCACCACCCCTCCTCCTCTCCTCCCTCCTTCTCACCACCCCTCCTCTCCTCCTCCTCTCCTCCTCCTCCTCTCCTCCTCCTCCTCCCCCTCCTCCTCCCCCTCCTCCTCTCCCCCTCCTCCATCCCTGTCATGGCTGTTGATGTATGTTTATTCTGATCAGGCCCTGCATAGCGTCACAGGGGTGACTTTGTAATTATGTTCATTTTAATTGGCTTCCTGCTATCACCCCTCTCATCACTTATGAGTCCACGCCGCCCGCCCCGGACAATGCATGGGGGCCTGCATTGCTGGTGTGTGTGGGGGGGCCTACGTCAAGTAGACACCCCCCCCCCCCCCCCCCCCCCCCCCCCACCACCACCACCACTTTACCTGCAGAGCATAATTCCATCCAGAAGTGCCTCCCTCCTTAATGAGTTTTCCCAGCCGTTAGCAGCAGTTTAGATTAATTGATAAACGTTGTGTTATCGGGGGGCGATCGGTGACCTCCTGCACCCCTAATTTGTTTGTGGAAGACGGCAGTTAAAAGGAGATTAATGGACTATAGATTTATGACTGAGGGCCCAGGACCACCATCCTACTGTCCTGTTCTACACCCTCCTTCACTTGTATTATTCTATAAAGAAGAGGATGAGGAGGAGGAAGAGGATGAGGAGGAGGGGAGGGAAAAAAATGAAAAAAGAGGTAAAGGGGGGCTGAAAGGCTTTGGGTTTTCCATCTCCCTTAACCCTTACAGACCATTTTTTGTTGGAAGAAAGAGGGAGAGAACGAGAAAGAGGGAAAAGGGGAGAGAGAGGTGAAATAGAACATCCCACCCCCAAAAAAAAAACACACAACCAGGGGGGTTTTACATTTAAAGTAAAGCTTTTTCCCTGTGGGGGTATTTGTTGTTGATCCTAACGGATCACCCCCTCCCCCATATTGTCCCAACACAGCCCACCCCTCTAACTCTCTCAGCCAAAGCTCATTTGTTAAGGCATGAGTATGGGAAGCTAAAGCCAGCGCTTACACCACATTATAGCCTGTTACAAATTCGAGACAACGAAAGAAAGAACGGGCGCGTGCCATCTGCAACAAACCCCCGCTACCCCCCCTTTGTCTATGCCCCGTCTGAAATGTTTTTTTTCATGTTGTTCAGGGAGGGTTTAGTATTTCCTTCAAGCCAAAAAGCTGTTTGCATGGCTATGGTTGTAGTGTGGGCAGGCCGGCAAGAGAAAACCCGGTCTATGGGAATTCTACTGGTGATGTTTTGCTGTGAAACACCAACATGCAGAGTGGCTTGTGTTGTAGCCCTTAGGTCGTTCTAAATAGGATGTATGTCTGCCATGTTCTGATGATACGTATATATTTTCCCAGAGCAGGAAAAGAGACACTAATTTCTAATTAAATTCTTACAGTACCCCACGCTAGTTTCCAATTTAAAAAAAATTTTGGGTATTAAAAGTGCTTTTTAATTAAGCTGAAGGGGGGGGGGAAAAAAAAAAAGGGGAGGGGGGGGGAGAGGAGGGGAAAAGGGTCTTTTTTTCTTCCTCTTTTTTCTTTTCCCCTCAACCCCTTGGCCCCCTTTTTTCCACCGAAGCAGCTGGGCTCTGGACAGGAACATTGTGCGTAGATGAATATTTTCTTTCCCCTTTACTTCTCATCGATCCTTCATAAACAATAGCTTCCCTTTAGTGCCTCTTTTTTTTTCCCCCACTTTTAGACATTGATGTAAGTGTGTCCTATGCTTATACGACATTGCATTGTTTCTCTTTCAAGGCCAAAATGTTCAACACAAAAAGTTCACGATGTTCCTCATTTCTCTGATCTCCACTGAGTTTTTTTATTAATTAGGGGGCTGGAATGGTCCACATTGACACACAACCACAAACAGTAGAGGGGTCCAGTACTCAAAGCCGTGCTTATTAAAGCATGTATCTGTATAAAATTTTTATGAATTAGCTCCGCCCTTTGCATGTCTATCGGAAACCCACCGGCATTAAATAAAACCAATTGGAGGCTCCCCTCTTAGCCCATACGCCAAATCCACACAAATCCCACTTCCATCTGTCTGTCCTCTCAAAAACCGGAACAATTGTAGATCTAATCTAACTTTCTATAAACTTTTTATGAACGGCTAATCAGGGGGTCATTCCATTCCTCCTGCATGGATTTGAATATTAGGAATTTCATTTGGGCTTGCTCAGAGTCTCATCAAACAAAACCTTGACACAAATGCCCTTCTAGCATATAATCAGTGTTGTCACTACCATGTCCTGGGAGCATCAGGTGCGGGCAGGCCTTTTGCTCTAGCCCAGCCCTAAACACTAGAGTCAATAGAAACCTTTGATCAGATGAAGTCGGTATCTTCTGATTTCACAGATTCAACATTTTTGTCCAAAGCCCCTTGTTTCATTCTTTTCTCCTTAACCAGGTCAATGACTCATGAGATACCATTTTGTTTTTTATGTCTTTTGTGTGCAGTTGAAGGAAGTTGAAGGAGTTTATCTGGAGCCATTGCTACAGCGTTAGAGTCATGACTGGAAGTCCTCATACAGGATCCCTATCATCCCTTTAATTTCCTAGTGAGAGGTCTATGGTGGCTGATAGTTGTAGCAACCATCTTGACGAAAACAGGCCTTCATATGCTTGCATGGCTGAACTCCCCTCTTATTTTTGGCCAAGCCTTGGATACTGCTGTGGAAGCGGATGGGTGGAGAGAGGTGGGGGAAGAAGGAGGAGAGAAACCGGTGATGGAGAGAGTTCTCTTTTCTCTGTGTGTATGGCTCTCTCTTTCTCTTTCTCGCCTGGAGCGGCTGCGCGTGCCGTAGCACGATTGCTCATTCCGCCGCTTGCTCTCTCCACCCCCCAGTTTCCATCTCTCTCTCTCTGTCTTTTTTTGTCTTCCCTCTAGGTGCGCCTCTGTCTCTCTTTCTGTCTTCTCCATTGCGCCCTGTGTTTGTCTGCGGTTCCTTTTCGCGTGACTGGCCACTCTGGCCTCACGTTAGGGCGTGATTCTGACAGCTCTGTCTAAACACGCGCCCAACCCACCCCACCTGAGATGGCCGGGTGGGCGGGACTTCTTTCTATTCTTTTGCTTCCTCTCGCCTTTCCTTCTTTTCTTTGCTCCGCTTCCCTCCTTTCCTGTTCCTCCTCCTCTCCTCCCCCCCCCCGTAAAAAATCCAGTTTTCGGTCAAGTTGAGGTTAGGATGATAGACCGATCCTACCTATTTCAACCGGCCGTCACCCCAATACCTCTCTAGGGTCTAGGCCTTATTATTCTCTTACTCTTTTATTTATGGCTTTGTCGATGTCCAAGGGACCTCAATTCTAATTATTCACCATACTTCGTGCCGGCTTCATACTGAAGATTATTATATTCATATACTTTGTCACCATATGCCTCTTATTTGGAAGATCGGTATTGAGGACCCCATCCAAATTTTTTTTTTTTTTTTTTTCTTTTTTTTCCATTAAAACAACTGCTGTGTCAGAACTTAAAAGCCTGATATAAAGTTTTCCATTAAGATATGAAGAAAACCTCAACGACTTCCCTATAAAAGATAAAAAGTCCTAGGAGGTAAACGTAATATTAAGAAGAGGAAAAACAAAAAAATATTGGTCTAAACCAACTTTAAGGTTATGGTGTAATAAAACGTCTGACACCCATGTATATCCATTTCGAACGCACCGCCATATAAAGTACATGAAAAGTTAAAAGTAAAGCCGCCCTTAGCGCGTACCCACTTGCAGTGATCTCATAGTGGTAAATGTCAGACTTTTGACAAGCCACAAGTGCCTCGTCGACGTCTTTATTCCCTAACTATTTCTAAATAAAACGTACCTATTTACATAATTCCTTTTCTTTCTTCGGTTAAAATCACTGGATGTGTGTTTAAAACCGATAAGCAACAGCTTGTTAATGTGAGGATTTGTTCAACCTTAGTAGCTAGTAGCCTTGTCTAGGATCCATCATGCAACATATTGGTAGTTGTGACTGACAAAAGTGGAACAAAAGTACACCTTGACTTTGGATGTTTACAAAAATCCCTCCGGTGGCCGAGTTGACCTATTTTAAGAAATGCCATTGATTTGTGGAGAAAAAGTTTAACATATTAGATAGGCTGATGAGGAAGTTGTTACAGGAAATAATCACTGTCACCTGGTGATGTTAGCATAGGGCTAACCTGTGCCAGGTTAGCTGATGGGACCAGCTACAATGTAGCATTCTATCACGTGACACTACGTCAACGATTTTAATTGGCTGATGCTTAAACTTTTTAATCTTGAACTGAAAGGTTTTGTAAAGTTGGTCAGTATGGTCCCTGTGTGTCTGCTGCAGAGCAACAACAGAGAGTTAAGGGATAAATGCTCAAAACCAGTTGGCTCACTATTTAAAAACATTTCAAAAGAAGATGGAGAACAAGCTATAGGAGGAGAAATACTGGAGTTGGTACAGCCGACTTGCGCTTTCTATACTTGGAATCACAGTGTGTGTGTGTGTGTGTGTGCGACTGATGTGTCACTTTGTGTGTGTGTGTGTGTGTGTGTGTGTGTGTGTGTGTGTGTGTGTGCGACTGATGTGTCACTTTGTGTGTGTGTGTGTCTGATGTGTGACGTGAAAGCTTGTTCTGCAGCCTCAAGGGAAGCCAAGATGAAACAGTTTACAGGGCAACTCTAATAGCACCTTGTTACCTCAGTGTCTGTCTCCTTCCGGCACTTTCTCTCAGTGAAGAGAGGCAGGTGGAGCCGGAGGGGCAGAGAGACGCTTGACATTTCCAGCTCGTCTTTAAAAGAGGACCTTAACCTTTCCCAACATCCTTACAAGCACACGTTTTAGCCGGCCCAAACAATGCCTGATGGACCACTCAGAACATAAATAAATAGGAGAAAACAACAACAACATAGGGAGCGTGACAATAAGTCATTTCATAAATTAAGTAGAAATATTAATTTGAGGGGAAAATAGTTTGAAGGAGATTAGCTGGAGTAAGTCCACTTGACTAGACTAATGTTTATGACAACGTAGTAATCATTCTAATATTTTTAACAATTCCATTCATGTGGTTTCTCACACCTCAGCACTGTGTGTGGTTGTGTGTCATTAATGTAAGATAAAGTAATTCACACACATCCCCTCTCTCTGTCTCTCGCTCTGGCAGTCAGTCAGCCAGCCAGTCAGCCAGTCAGCCAGCCAGCCAGCCAGCCAGTCAGTCAGTCAGTCAGCCAGCCAGTCAGTCAGCCAGCCAGCCAGTCAGCCAGCCAGCCAGCCAGCCAGCCAGTCAGTCAGCCAGCCAGCCAGCCAGTCAGTCAGTCAGGCAGTCAGTCAGCCAGCCAGTCAGCCAGTCAGTCAGCCAGCCAGCCAGTCAGGCAGTCAGCCAGGCAGTCAGCCAGCCAGCCAGCCAGTCAGCCAGCCAGTCAGCCAGCCAGCCAGTCAGTCAGTCAGCCAGCCAGCCAGTCAGCCAGGCAGTCAGCCAGCCAGTCAGTCAGTCAGTCAGCCAGTCAGCCAGTCAGTCAGCCAGCCAGCCAGTCAGCCAGTCAAGCTTACTCCTGAGACCATCTTTCTCCTTCCAAGTGATGTCAAAGTAGCTGTCTAATTTCAGGTCCATAATTACCTGGGATTAGAGACCAGGTGCTATTAAAGCAATTAGAACCCAACCCACTCTAGCAGAGGGAGGCACACAAACACCAGCGAGACACACACACATACACTCATGCACACACACACTAAGAGGCCTTTAGACAGTGAGAGCGGGGGGAGTAGCATCGAGTGGAAAAAACACACACTGCCACAAAAGGTTAACCACAAAAAAGATTAACTCACTGCAGAGGACAAGGACAGTGTGTGTGTGTGTGTGTGTGTGTATATCACATAACTATGAGACCACCAGTGACCCCTATTAATAATAATACATTCTACTCTGAAACATGTAACATTCTCAATTATAAGCCAACACTGCGCTTTTAGACCATAGCAAGATAAAGGTCTATAAATGCATTCCCATACTTTAACCATACATCAGACAGTCAATAACAGAACAAACAGCATATCTGTCTCCACAAAAACACACATTTCCTTAAGACAAGGATAAGGGTGGGGGAAAATACACAATGCCTGATTTATCAAACGGGATGGTGTCTCGCCCAAAGCCAGGTACGTGTGCTGTGTGTCTGTGTGGACTAGAATTGACACAGCTATGTTTCTGGGCTCGGGGGTAGGATTACAGCAACCCTCCGCCTCCACCCAACAAACATTCTGTATAAAAAAAAAATGAAAAGGGAACCTTCATTACAAAACCCCTCCCGCTATCATACACAGACCTTAGACACACACACACACACACACACACACACACCTTACAGCGCTGTGGAGCGTCGGGCCAAAAACACAACCCGACTGACAAGAGATTCCATTATTTCTGACGCCTCGGTGTCAACAACCAAAGCACATCCGGCGGGGCGGCCGAGGGGGTAGGGAGGAGAGAGGAGAGTGGGGGAGAGAGGAGAGGAGGGAGAGAGGAGAGGAGAGGAGGGAGAGAGGATAGAGCAACGCTAATCTCAGAATAATGTCGAAGCGCCGGGAATGCTATAGGATACATCATGTAGGACTATCTGAGTGTCAGTTGGTATCAGAAGTGGGAATGCTATAGGATACATCATGTAGGACTATCTGAGTGTCAGTTGGTATCAGAAGTGGGAACGCTATAGGATACATCATGTAGGACTATCTGAGTGTCAGTTGGTATCAGAAGTGGGAATGCTATAGGATACATCATGTAGGACTATCTGAGTGTCAGTTGGTATCAGAAGTGGGAATGCTATAGGATACATCATGTAGGACTATCTGAGTGTCAGTTGGTATCAGAAGTGGGAATGCTATAGGATACATCATGTAGGACTATCTGAGTGTCAGTTGGTATCAGAAGTGGGAACGCTATAGGATACATCATGTGTCAGTTGGTGTCAGATGTGGGAATGCTATAGGATACCAGGTAGGGGCGAGGAGAGGGACAGAAGCAACACTGTTACATTTGGCTAGCTAGTTAGCGGTGCGCGCTAGTAGCATTTCAATTGGTCTACTATAGGACATTGATTATATTAGGAGTGTATATCTGTTCAGGAGAGGTTGTGTTTTTCTCTAGCAGGAGGTAAGCTTGGCTTCTCATATGGTGTTGAGTAAAGCTTAAACCATGTATTTAGATCGTAGGTAGGTAGTTTATTTACGTAGTTATTTAGGTTGTTATTGTAGGTTTCCGTAGGCAATTATTGTAGGTAAGTATTGTATTGTTTACGGCGGAGCCCGGCGAAGCACGAGGCTAGCTAGCTAGCTAGCTAGCGGGTAGCTACTGGTAACGTTTATTGGTAATTATCTGTTTAGTGCAACGGTGGAGAGCTGTTTCCAGTGTTAATGTCCTAGCTAGCCAACGTTTAATCTTTGCTGCGTTATGAAAGGAACTAGACATGGACATGAATAATCTGTTTAGTGTGTTAACACACTCTTGGTATGCTAGCTAGCTAGCGGGTAGCTACTGGTAACGTTTATTGGTAATTATCTGTTTAGTGCAACGGTGGAGAGCTGTTTCCAGTGTTAATGTGCTAGCTAGCCAACGTTTAATTTTTGCTGCGTTATGAAAGGAACTAGACACGGACATGAATTATCTGTTTAGTGTGTTAACACACTCTTGGTAGTTTGTTGTAACCAAGTATTGGTGCTAAACTGTGTGTTATTGGATGCTAGCATGCTAGTTAGCTATGGCGTCATAGCTAGGCATTGTGGGCTGTTGTGGGTAGTTACTGTAGGTTGGCATTGTTTTTTCGGTGGTGCCGGGGGTTGCACGAAGCTAGTTAGCTAGCTAGCCATTCTTCAAACAAGGTCAACACAGTGGCCATTGCTAGCTAGCCAACATGACCAGCTAACTGTACTGTAGTAGCTAAATACAATATAGTTGTGCTACATAGCCGAATTATCTGCTTAGTGTGTTAACACACTATTGGTGGTTTGTTGTGACCAAGTGTTGGTGCTAAACTGTGTGTTATTGGATGCTAGCATGCTAGTTAGCTATGGTGTCATAGTTAGCTAGCTGAATAAAGTGGGTTGAGTCTATTCCTTTAAACATTGAACCGCTGTGGTTCACAACAATTCTGATTTCTAAAGGTGGAAGTTGGTAGAGTTTTTGTTCGGTGTGGTTCAGTGAAACAATTATAGTTTCTGAGGTAGAAGTTTTTGGTGAGGGAGGCCCTGCTCTCTACTCTCCCAGATGTTTAGTTCATTTCATTCCGATCTCCTCTGCATTATTGTAGCCATTTGCTACAGCCTGTCAACTATGCCTCTGCCTATCCCTGTTCTCTCCTCTCTGCACAGGCTACACAAACGCCCCACACCGCGTGGCTGCTGCCTCTCTAACCTGGTGGTCCCTGCACGCACCCCCACACCTGGAGTTCCAGGTCTCAGGCAGCCTCTGGAACTGCCGTTCTGCTGCCAACAAAGCTGACTTCATCCCAGCCTATGCTAATCTCCAGTCCCTCGACTTCCTGGCGCTGACGGAAACATGGATTACCACTGAAAACACTGCTACTCCTACTGCTCTCCTCCTCGTCTGACCATGTGTTCTCGCATACCCCGAGAGCATCTGGTCAGAGGGGTGGTGGCACAGGAATCCTCATCTCTCCCAAGTGGACATTCTCAATTTTTCCCCTAACCCATCTGTCTATCTCCTCATTTGAATTCCATGCTGTCACAGTCACTAGCCCATTTAAGCTTAATATCCTTGTCATCTATCGCCCTCCAGGTTCCCTTGGAGAGTTCATCAATGAGCTTGACGCCTTGATAAGTTCCTTTCCTGAGGATGGCTCACCCCTCACAGTTTTGGGGGATTTCAACCTCCCTATGTCCACATTTGACTCATTTCTCTCTGCCTCCTTCTTTCCATTCCTCTCCTCTTTTGACCTCACCCTCTCACCGTCCCCCCCTACTCACAAGGCAGGCAATACGCTTGACCTCATCTTTACTAGATGCTGCTCTTCTACTAATCTCACTGCAACTCCCCTCCATGTCTCCGACCACTACTTTGTTTCCTTTTCTCTCTCGCTCTCCTCCCACACTACTCACTCTGGCCCCTACACAGATGGTAATGCGCCGCCGCAACCTTCGCTCTCTCTCTCCCACTACTCTCTCCTCTTCCATCCTATCATCTCTTCCCTCTGCTCAATCCTTCTCCCTCCAATCTCCTGATTCTGCCTCCTCAACCCTCCTCTCCTCCCTTTCTGCATCCTTTGACTCTCTGTGTCCCCTATCCTCCCGGCCGGCTCGGTCCTCCCCTCCAGCTCCGTGGCTTGATGACTCATTGCGAGCTCACAGAACAGAGCTCCGGGCAGCGGAGCGGAAATGGAAGAAAACTAAACTCCCTGCCGACCTGGCATCTTTTCACTCCCTCCTCTCTACATTTTCTTCATCTGTTTTCTGCTGCTAAGGCCACTTTCTACCACTCTAAATTCCAAGCATCTGCCTCTAACCCTAGGAAGCTATTTGCCACATTTTCCTCACTGCTGAATCCTCCCCCCCCCCTCTCTGTGGATGACTTCGTCAACCACTTTGAAAAGAAGGTTGACGACATCCGATCCTCGTTTGTTAAGTCTAATGACACTGCTGGTCCTACTCACACTGCCCTACCCTATGCTTTGACTTCTTTCTCCCCTCTCTCTCCAGATAAAATCCTGCGACTTGTGACTGCAGGCCGCCCAACAACCTGCCCGCTTGACCCCATCCCCTCCTCTCTTCTCCAGACCATCTCCGGTGACCTTCTCCCCTACCTCACCTCGCTGATCAACTCATCCTTGACCGCTGGCCATGTCCCTTCCGTCTTCAAGAGAGCGAGAGTTGCTCCCCTTCTCAAAAAACCAACACTCGATCCCACTGATGTCAACAACTACAGACCAGTATCCCTTCTTTCTTTTCTTTCCAAAACTATTGAGCGTGCCGTCTTTAGCCAACTCTCTTGCTATCTCTCTCAGAATGACCTTCTTGATCCAATCCAGTCAGGTTTCAGGACTGGTCATTCAACTGAGACTGCTCTTCTCTGTGTCACGGAGGCTCTCCGCACTGCTAAAGCTAACTCTCTCTCCTCTGCTCTTGTCCTTCTAGACCTGTCTGCTGCCTTTGATACTGTGAACCATCAGATCCTCCTCTCCACCCTCTCCGAGCTGGGCATCTCCGGCGCGGCTCACTCCTGGATTGCGTCCTACCTGACCGGTCGCTCCTACCAAGTGGCGTGGCGAGAAGCTGTCTCCGCACCACGTGCTCTCACCACTGGTGTCCCCCAGGGCTCAGTTCTAGGCCCTCTCCTTTTCTCCCTATACACCAAGTCACTTGGCTCTGTCATATCCTCACATGGCCTCTCCTATCATTGCTACGCTGACGATACACAACTAATCTTCTCCTTTCCCCCTTCTGATAACCAGGTGGCGAATCGCATCTCTGCATGTCTGGCAGACATATCAGTATGGATGACGGATCACCACCTAAAGCTGAACCCTGGCAAGACGGAGCTGCTCTTCCTCCCGGGGAAGGACTGCCCGTTCCATGATCTCGCCATCACGGTTGACAACTCTGTTGTGTCCTCCTCCCAGAGTGCGAAGAGCCTTGGCGTGACCCTGGACAACACCCTGTCGTTCTCCGCTAACATCAAGGCGGTGACCCGCTCCTGCAGGTTCATGCTCTACAACATTCGGAGAGTACGACCCTGCCTTACACAGGAAGCGGCACAGGTCCTAATCCAGGCACTTGTCATCTCCCGTCTGGACTACTGCAACTCGCTGTTGGCTGGCCTCCCTGCCTGTGCCATTAAACCCCTACAACTCATCCAGAATGCCGCAGGCCCGTCTGGTGTTCAACCTTCCCAAGTTTTTCTCACGTCACCCCCCTTCCTCCACACACTCCACTGGCTTCCAGTTGAAGCTCGCATCCGCTACAAGACCATGGTGCTTGCCTATGGAGCAGTGAGGGGAACGGCACCTCTGTACCTTCGGGCTTTGATCAGTCCCTACACCCAAACGAGGGCATTGCGTTCATCCACCTCTGGCCTGCTGGCTCCCCTTCCTCTGCGGAAGCATAGTTCCCGCTCAGCCCAGTCAAAACTGTTCGCTGCTCTGGCACCCCAATGGTGGAACAAGCTCCCTCACGACGCCAGGACAGCGGAGTCACTCACCACCTTCCGGAGACATTTGAAAACCCCACCTCTTTAAGGAATACCTGGGATAGGATAAAGTAATCCTTCTACCCCCCCCCCCCCCCCCCAAAAAAAAATTGTAAAGTGGTTATCCCACTGCCTATAGGGTGAATGCACCAATTTGTGAGTCGCTCTGTTTAAGAGTGTCTGCTAAATGACGTAAATGTGCCCTTGAGCAAGGCACTTAACCCTAATTGCTCCTGTAAGTCGCTCTGGATAAGAGCGTCTGCTAAATGACTAAAATGTAAATGTAAATCATGTAGGACTATCTGAGTGTCAGTTGGTATCAGAAGTGGGAATGCTATAGGATACATCATGTAGGACTATCTGAGTGTCAGTTGGTATCAGAAGTGGGAATGCTATAGGAAACATCATGTAGGACTATCTGAGTGTCAGTTGGTATCAGAAGTGGGAATGCTATAGGATACATCATATAGGACTATCTGAGTGTCAGTTGGTATCAGAAGTGGGAATGCTATAGGATACATCATGTAGGACTATCTGAGTGTCAGTTGGTATCAGAAGTGGGAATGCTATAGGATACATCATGTAGGACTATCTGAGTGTCAGTTGGTATCAGAAGTGGGAATGCTATAGGATACATCATGTAGGACTATCTGAGAGTCAGTTGGTATCAGAAGTGGGAATGCTATAGGATACATCATGTAGGACTATCTGAGTGTCAGTTGGTATCAGAAGTGGGAATGCTATAGGATACATCATGTAGGACTATCTGAGTGTCAGTTGGTATCAGAAGTGGGAATGCTATAGGATACATCATGTAGGACTATCTGAGTGTCAGTTGGTATCAGAAGTGGGAATGCTATAGGATACATCATATAGGACTGTCTGAGTGTCAGTTGGTATCAGAAGTGGGATCCATCCCAGGGTCATGCCACATACTGGGTCCAGTTGGTGTGTGTAGTGTACACTTCGGGCTAAAAGGTTTTCTAAAAAAACAATAAACAGGGTTTTTCAGCACTCAGGGAGCTGAAGGCAGAGTTTACAAGCTACTATATGTAGGTTTAGTTTCACAAAGTTCCCTACAGTCTGTGTGTTGCACTATACTTAGGCAGCAAGGCCTGAGGAGGTGTGGTATATGGCCAATATACCACGGCTAAGGTCTGTTCTTATTCACGACACAACGTGGATTGCCTGGATACAGCCCTTAGCCGTGGTATATTGGTCATATACCACAAACCCCAGAGGTGCCTTATTGCTATTATAAACTGGTTACTAACGTAATTAGATCAGTAAAAATACATGTTTTGTCATACCCGTGGTATATGGTCTGATAAACCACGGCTTTCAGCCAATCAGCATTCAAGGCTGGAACCACCCAGTTTATAAATATTTATATAGACCGTATGGTATACTGGATATCTATTTAATATGCATGTGAACTGGCCCTTCACATTCTCTCATAAAACAGACATAAGTCAAACGCTTTAAGCGCCGCTTCTGCATCTCAGGGGCAAAATGCATGACGACATGAACCCACAAGTCTGCAGAGAGAAAAGATCCTCAATGTCTTCCAATCTAACTTTCATGTCTTCATATGGGTGTCCGAGAGTGTCAGATTGGAGGAGGTGTTGGATCTCTTACTCTTTAAAACCTGTAATCCGCTCAGAGAGCCTACGGCTAAAACATAACCCCCCCACACACACAGTATTACACACACACGTAAGACACGAGAAAGATGCGCGCACACACACACACACACACACACCCCTTGTCACGCAGGCCCAGTTGAATATGACAGGCTGCTCCCATGCATGCTGGCACAGATTTATCCAGAATCCATGACTTTATGATTGCAGGCTTTATGAATACATCATTTAAATAAATATTTCAATCAAAAGTGAATTTGCATAACGGCCAAGGGCATAATTTCCAACTATTGATGTAACTTTAACCAACTCCCTGTATTAAAATAGAGAGGCAGTAGGTTGTCTGTTTGATACAACTCCCTGTATTAAAATAGAGAGGCAGTGGGTTGTAGTACAGTGGGTGTCTCTTCCACTACCCCAGAGTCCTTATCAGATTGGTTGATCTCTAACCAGAGCTCTCAATTATTGAATTGCATCTTCTTTCAATCTAAACACTCATTTTGTTCTAATCTGTCTCTTATTCTGTGTCCAGCCTCTCCTCTCCTCTCCTCTCCTCTCCTCTCCTCTCCTCTCCTCTCCTCTCCTCTCCTCTCCTCTCCTCTCCTCTCCTCTCCTCTCCTCTCCTCTCCTCTCCTCTCCTCTCCCCTCCCCCCCCCTCCCCTCCCCTCCTCTCCTCTCCTCTCCAAAAACACACAATGCCTTGCATCACATTCCCCATGAAACAACACACAACCACTCCACATTTCAAATGGCTTCTACGACTAAATTCAATCACACACACACACACACACACACACACACACACAAACAGACCACTCAAAAGTTCAATTATGTAAATGGTGATGTAGAGAGGTTAACGAGAACAATGGAAGTAGGAAGACAAAACACTGGAAGTGGAGAGGCAGCGGAGTGTGTGGAAATAACACACATTAACATACAGAGGAACTATCCCATTCCAGTTGTAATAATCACTATAGTGTGGAGGAGAGGAGCTCCTTCTGAAGGAAATATGGACAGGGCACACACACTTCCACGTTCACACACACTTGCTCGCAGGCAAGCACGCACAGCAGTCTGTGTTCTCACCACAGACAAGGGGCCATGGCAAACTGATCAGGCCCTAATAAAGGCCTGTACCCTGGGACGAGTCAGAGAGCGAGAGAGAGATAGGGAGAGAGACAGGGAGAGAGACAGGGAGAGAGAGACAGGGAGAGAGAGACAGGGAGAGAGACAGGGAGAGAGACAGGGAGAGAGGCAGGGAGAGAGGCAGGGAGAGAGGCAGGGAGAGAGGCAGGGAGAGAGGCAGGGAGAGAGGCAGGGAGAGAGACAGGGAGAGAGGCAGGGAGAGAGGCAGGGAGAGAGACAGGGAGAGAGACAGGGAGGGAGGCAGGGAGGGAGACAGGGAGAGAGACAGGGAGAGAGAGACAGGGAGAGAGAGGCAGGGAGAGAGACAGGGAGAGAGACAGGGAGAGAGACAGGGAGAGAGACAGGGAGACAGGGAGAGAGACAGGGAGAGAGACGGAGAGGCTTCACTTTCTGATCAGACTTCTCTCGCTCCTCACCACCCCTCCTCTCCTCCCTCCTTCTCACCACCCCTCCTCTCCTCCCTCCTTCTCTCCACCCCTCCTCTCCTCCCTCCTTTCTGTTTCCTTCCCTTGTCATAGTGTTCCTGTCTTCCCGGCCCTCCTCCCTCCCTTGTTCCCTCCTCTCCTCTCCTCTCCTCTCCCTTCCATCCCTCCTTTCTCTTCCTCCTTCCCTCCACTCCTCACCTCTGCCCCTTCCTTCCCTTCGTTCTTCATCTCCTCCCCCTCCTCTCCTCCTCCTCCTCCTCTCCTCCTCTCCTCTCCTCCTCCTCCCCCTCCTCTCCCTCCTCCTCCCTCCTCCTCCTCCTCTCCCCCTCCTCCATCCCTGTCATGGCTGTTGATGTATGTTTATTCTGATCAGGCCCTGCATAGCGTCACAGGGGTGACTTTGTAATTATGTTCATTTTAATTGGCTTCCTGCTATCACCCCTCTCATCACTTATAGTCCACGCCGCCCGCCCCGGACAATGCATGGGGGCCTGCATTGCTGGTGTGTGTGGGGGGCCTACGTCAAGTACACACACACACACACACACACACACAACACACACACCCCCCCCCCCCCCCCCACCACCACCACCACTTTACCTGCAGAGCATAATTCCATCCAGAAGTGCCTCCCTCCTTAATGAGTTTTCCCAGCCGTTAGCAGCAGTTTAGATTAATTGATAAACGTTGTGTTATCGGGGGGCGATCGGTGACCTCCTGCACCCCTAATTTGTTTGTGGAAGACGGCAGTTAAAAGGAGATTAATGGACTATAGATTTATGACTGAGGGCCCAGGACCACCATCCTACTGTCCTGTTCTAAACCCTCCTTCGCTTGTATTATTCTATGAAGAAGAGGAGGAGGAGGGAGGAGGAGGAGGAAGAGGAGGAGGAGGAGGAAGATGAAGAAGAGAGGTAGGTGGGCTGAAATGGGCTTTGGGTTTGCCATCTCCCTTAACATCCTTACAGACCATTTGTTGTGTGGAGAGAGAAAGTGAGGGGAAAAGGGAGGAGGAGACTGAGAGAGAAGAGGGAGAGAGACTGAGAGAGATAGATAGAGAATAGAGATAGGGAGAGAGAGAAGAGGAGAGAGAGAGAGAGATAGAGAGAAAGAAGAAGAAGAGAGATAGAGAGAAGATTACGAGATAGATAGCAGAAGCTCTCTCCTCTCTCTCTCTCTCTATCCTCTGCCCCTCTCCCTCTCATCTCCCTCCACTCCATACATACATGATGATAGAGATATATATAGGAAAGATGATAGATATTATCATAATATCTTATCGTCTATATCTACTCGACTATAGTTATGTATATATCTTTATCTCTACCAATTCGACTCTGCTACTATATACAACTTTATAGAGATTTATCGTATCCTTACCTATATACACATATTCACACACACGCACCCACCCCCAGCCCCGCACACACCGTTTTTCTCTAATTCTACATTATAAATAAAGAGTAAGCTGTTTTTCTGCCCTGGTGGTGGTAGTGTTGTTGTTGATCTCTAACAGGATCATCCCAGCCCAGCTCCTCTTCCTTCCACCCTCCCATCTATGTCCAACAGACACTATTCCAGCAGGCCACCCTCCCCCCAAACCAGCCAGCCACCCCCATCTACGCTCTCAGCACCGAACCCTCTCTCCGCCAAAAAGCTCATATTGTTTAGGCATGAGTATGTGAAGCTAACGGCCAGAAAAAGCGCTTACACCAATGATAATAAAGAGCCTGTTACCGTCGCCAGAGCGAGCGACGGAACTCACGTGACCATCGTGCGCATCTGGCAACAACCGCCGCTACCACCCTTTGTCTATGCCACGTCTGAAATGTGTTATTTCATGTTGTTCAGGTGAGGGTTTTAGTATTTCACTTCAAAGCCTAAAATGCTGTTTTGCATGGCTATGGTTGCAGAGTAGGACAGGCCTGGCAAGAGAACCAGGTCTGATGGGGAATTCTACTGGTGATGTTTTGCATGTGTAAACAGCCAACATGCAGAGTGGCTTGATGTTGTAGCCCTTAGGTGCTGTTCTAGATAGGATGTATGTCTGCTGCCATGTTTTCTGATGATTGTAATACCGTATATATGTTTTTAATTCTCTACGTTCTAATAGCAGCGAAGGAGACAACGATGTCTAATTAATTCATTGCATTACACAGTACCTACGCTAGTTGCCAATTTAAAACAGAATTTGGCTATATAAAAGTGCTTTTATCTGAAGTTAACATGCTGAAATTCAAACGAGTTATTAGAGTAGGTATGTGCTCAATTCCAAATCACAGGGGAGGGGAGGGGAGGGGGAGAGAGGATAATGATTGAGAGGCGATTATAGGGTATTGGAGGGTGCGGTTCTTTTCTTTTCTTTTAGGGGTCCGTTTCAGTTTTCGTTTTGTGTCGCTTTTCTTTGGCCGGTGCCTGTCGTGTGACGTTCTTTTTCTTTTCATTTTCGTTTTTCTTTCATTTTCTTTCCCTTTTCGTGCGTCGTCTTTTTCATGCGCTGGGCGGGCGGGGGGGGCCGGTCTTCTCTTCTCTCCCTCTTCGCTTCCTCTTCCCTCTCTTGCTCCCGTCGTCTGATTTCCTTTCTCCCTGTTCATGGGCCCCCTGGTCCTTTCCTTTCGGTTCGTTTCGGCTCTTAGCGGCGAGGCGCGGCGCGTGGAGGGGCGTGTCCGTTTCTTGTCTAGTTTTCTGTGCTTTTTGTGCGGGGGACTTGGGCCTGGGGACGATCCCTCTGTCAATGATGCCAAAATCCTTTGTTCCTTTGTCCCTTTTCCCCCATCGAAGGCCTGACACATAAAGGAGATGAGAGGAACACCCACTCAGGTTAATGGTATACAGACAGGCCGCATCACACTCCACTCTACCAGGAAATACGGCCAAATAGAGTGGAAAGGAGGACATGAGGAAAAACACAACCCACTGTTATCGAAGGTAGGTTACAGTGTAGGGAAGACTGATGAATGGGGACGAATTTAAAGTGATGGAAGTAGAATGGGGAAGGGGGTATGATAACTTGCAAACGTGAGGTAGAAAAGGGAGGGGGATAGATGCAAAAGGAAAAACCTATTTACCCAGCTGTTCGAGGAATGGACTGATGATGAAACTAGATGATTCCACAAAGAGGAAAACGATGGACAAAACACTCATTTTCTGTCTATTTAGTTCCAATCCAAGGCAGGACTTAGCAGAAAACCTACTGACCAGCTTTGTGAACGGAGAACCTGATAGCGTCAGGTCAGGCCAGGGCCCGTATTCACAAAGTGCTGATCTAGAATCAGGACCCCCCCCTCTCTCTCTTATTCATCATCATGATTTAAAAAGACCAAACTGATCCTTGGTCAGCACTCCTACTCTGATGCTTTAGGAATACGGGCCCAGGACACAATACCACGTTTATCATACAGGAATATTATTATAATTATAATGGAAAGTGAATAGTTCCTTTAGAGAGAATGAAAATGTACGCACTCACTTAACTGTAAGTCGCTCTGGATAAGAGCGTCTGCTAAAATGACTAAAATGTAAATGTAGAGGGCAGAACACGGGGAAGTCCACCCCGAAGGGAAACCTTTACGAGGGGGGAAGGGAGGGTGGAACGGAGGGAAGAGTGGAGGGGTGGAATGGAGAGAGGAGGACGGAGAGGGGGTGGGGGAGATGGGGGGGGAGGGCTTTTAAAAACGAACCAATTAAACCTTATCTCCACCACAACCACACACACTTTTTGACGAAAAATCACTCAGCAAATTTTGAAAGGGCATTCCAAAGGGTTTTAAAACGGTGGAGAGGAGAGCGATTGGTTTAATTCAATTAAAATGGGACGACGGCCACTTAAGGGTTAAGGAGGGAGATTTGGAACGACCTTGTGTTTGTGTGGGGGGTCCTTGGCTAATAGGGCTCAATTAAGGCTAGTATTGATCAAGTGGGTGGGATAGTGTTAACCTGCCCCCCCAGCCCTACCCCGCTCCATCATCCCCCCGTGGGTTTAAAAACCCCCCACCCCCCATCCTCCCCCTCCCGGGTTTAACCCTACCCCACCTCCCATCCATCCACCCCTGGGTTTTGGTCCACACATACTGTACCTGTATGAGAGGGCGGCAGATTAGGGCCACATAAGTAAGTTCCCCCGTTCCGTCCATCCCCTATGTCATTCAAACCTAGCCAGGGGTACAGGGCTGGGGGGTTTTGGGGGGGGGGAGGGAAAAAAAGCACCTTCTGGGCCCTCCTCATAGACCCCCTTTGTTTTCAGCGGTTTTCCCAAAACCCCTTTCCCGAACCCCCGGCCAGTTTTATTTGATTTCTGGACGGTTTTCCAAAAATGATTTTTAATTTGGCCAAATAAACACCCTGCCTTTGTTTTTCAGTTGGCTAGTTTGGAATCAAATAAGTGGAAGGGTGGGGGGGACTGGGAGAGGAAGGAGGGGGGGGGGGGAAAGGAAGGAGGGGGGGGACGGGAAGAGGAAGGATGGGGGTAGGAGAAGAGGAAAGGAGGGGGGGGAGGGGGAAAAAAAGGGAAGGGGGGGGGGAAAGGGGAAGAGGAAAGGGGGGGGGGGAAGGGGGAAGAGGAAAGGAGGGGGGGGGAGAAGGGAAGGGGGGGGGAAGGGGGAAGAGGAAAAGGGGGGGGGGAAGGGGGAAAGGGAAAAAAGGAGGGGGGGGGAAAGGGGGGAAGAGGAAAGGAGGGGGGAAGGAGAAGAGGAAAGGATGGGGGGGGAGAAGAGGAAGGAGGGGGGGGGTAGGAGAGGGAAAGGTGGGTAAGGGGAAAAGGAAGGGGGGGGACGGAGGGGGGATGGGGGGGGACTGGAGAAGAGGAACGGAGGGGGGAGGAGAAGAGGGAAGGGGGGGGGGCTGGGAAAAAGGAAGGGGGGGGACTGGAGAAGAGGAATGGAGGGGGGTACTGGAGAAGAGGAACGGAGGGGGGGGTACTGGAGAAGAGGAACGGATGGGGGGTACTGGAGAAGAGGAAGGATGGGGGGGTACGGGAGAAGAGGAACGGATGGGGTAGGAGAAGAGGAAGGATGGGGGTACTGGAGAAGGGGAAAACGGAGGGGGGAAAGGGGAGAAGAGGAAGGATGGGGGGTTACTGGAGAAGAGGAACGGATGGGGGGGGTACTGGAGAAGAGGAACGGATGGTGGGTACTGGAGAAGGAACGGATGGGTATGGAGAAGTGGAACGGATGGGGTACTGGAGAAGAGGAACGGATGGGGGTTACTGGAGAGAGGAACGGATGGGGGGTACTGGAGAGAAGAGGGAAACGGATGGGGGTACTGGAGAAGAGGAACGGGTGGGGGTACTGGAGAAGAGGAACGGATGGGGGTACTGGAGAAGAGGAAACGGATGGGGGGGTACTGAGAGAAGAGGAAGGATGGGGGGTGGGATGGAGAAGAGGAAAGGATGGGGAGGTACTGGAGAAGAGGAACGGATGGGGGTACTGGAGAAGAGGAACGGATGGGGGTACTGGAGAAGAGGAACGGATGGGGGTACTGGAGAAGAGGAACGGATGGGGGTACTGGAGAAGAGGAACGGATGGGGGTACTGGAGAAGAGGAATGGGAAACACTTGTCTCTACTGGAGCCTCAGAAGAGAGCCTCCATGAGAGAAAAACCCTTGAGTGGAATCAGTCAGACATCCAACATGGAGGATTAGCATTGAGATTCCCACCAACTTCAACTTCCCTCCTTCAAATCAAACAGGTCCTCTTTACTGGAGATTACACTGTACGATTTGTTTTAATTTTGTCTCTCCATATCCATATTCCTTCCCTCTTTCTGTCTCTCTCTCTTGCTTCCTTTCTCTCTCTTGCTCTCTCTTTACCTCTCCCTCTCCTTCCCTCCCTTTCTCTCACTCTACCTCCATCCCTCTTTCTCTCTCTGTTTCCTTCTCCAGCTCTTTCCTAAAAGCAACTAGAGGTAATCCCTGGCAGATAAAACTAAAGGACTTACCACAGGAAGATTAAGGGCCGCGTCCCAAATGGTCATAGGGCTCTGGTCAAAAGTAGTGCACTAAATAGGGAATAGGGTGCTATTTGGGAAGCACCCTAGGGAGGCTCTTTGTGTAACCTTTTATACCAGTCGGTGTGGGTATTGAAGGAGCTCTTGAAGTGCTTAACTCATGAGCTGAACACAGTGCGGGAACAGTGGAGGAGCAGGATAATGACAGCAGCGTTACAGTAACTGGATCAAAACACTGCTACCCAACTCAGGACTGGAAAACCTTTGTGTCTGTGTAACTATATCTGATAGAGCCGACAGGACCCGACCACAGCCCTGCATAGCCTCTGGCCAATTTAATTCAGGCTAATAAGGCAACATGTTTTACTTATATGAGGCATAGCCAACACATATAGGCCTATAAACGTTAACCAGAAGAGCAATTTAGCTGATAAACTTTTTTTTTAAAATATATTTCAAATACTTGGTTGATAGTCTGCCTGCAGTTGCCAGATGGGCGGGGTTTGGCGTTTTGGGACTATTCTATTGGCTCGTGAAGTCAGGCAAGCTCAAGTCGGAATGGGTTAGAATCCGGCCCACTGCCCTTTGACTGGAACTTCCTGTCTTCTCTCCACTGTCCTATCTGCTTATTAGAAACACAGCTTTAAAGACCTAGACACAAGACAAGGTACAACCATGGTGTAGGTCCAGGGTTTAAAGACCTAGACAAGGTACAACCATGGTGTAGGTCCATCTGACAGAACCAGACATCACAGACCAGGCGTCTGTAGGGCGCAACGTTCAATACAACGTTCCACATAACTTTCAACCATATTTCCACAGTAAGAACTCAGACAACGTTCAACCATATTTCCACGGTAAGAACTCAGACAACGTTCAACCATATTTCCACGGTAAGAACTCAGAAAACTTTAAACCATATTTCCACGGTAAGAACTCAGAAAACTTTCAACCATATTTCCACAGTAAGAACTCAGACAACGTTCAACCATATTTCCACGGTAAGAACTCAGACATTCTGAAAGTGTCAGAAGAACTTAGAAGACTTTCTGAAAGGCGCAGTGAAGGGATCAGCTCCTCTTTGAGGAGAAAAGTCTTCTAAGTAAAACATAAATAAACTTCCCCAACTGTTCTGTTATCTTTGTATCTAGGAGGATAAAGTAGTCAGGGGATGGTGACACAAGTCTCTCTCTCTCTCTCTCTCTCTCTCTCTCTCTCTCTCTCTCTCTCTCTCTCTCTCTCTCTCTCTCTCTCTCTCTAGCTCTCTCCCTCTTTCACTTTATTATTATTTTATTCATTTGTGTGTACTTTTGACCCCTTTTTCTCACCAATTTCGTGATATCCAATTGGTAGTCTTGTCCCATCGCAGCAACTCCTGTACGGACTCGGGAGAGGCGAAGCTCGGGAGACATGCGTCCTCCGAAACACGACCCTGCCAAGCCGCACTGCTTCTTGACACACTGCTCGCTAAACCCGGAAGCCAGCCTTACTAATGTATCGGAGGAAACACCGTTCAACTGGCGACCGAAATCAGCGTGCATGCGCCCGGCCCTCCACAATGGAGTCGCTAGAGCGCTATGGGACAAGGGACATACCCGGCCGGCCAACCCTCCCACTAACCCAAGGATGACGTTGGGCTAAGGT
The DNA here is from genome assembly GCA_902810595.1 of Coregonus sp. 'balchen'. Classification (NCBI taxonomy): domain Eukaryota; kingdom Metazoa; phylum Chordata; class Actinopteri; order Salmoniformes; family Salmonidae; genus Coregonus; species Coregonus sp. 'balchen'. The sequence goes on from LR778289.1 coordinate 34,964,022, forward strand.
TGTGTGCCGCCTCATGGGTCTCCTGGTCGTGGCCGGCTGCGACACAGCCGGGATCGAACCGGGTATGTAGTGACACTCTAGACTTAGACTGCTTCCTTACTGCGCCACTCGGGAGGCCCCTCTTACCTCTTTACGCACCCCTCTTCTCTGCCCCCAGTTCCCCGACCCTCTTCTCAGTCACCCATCGCTGTTCCCCCTTCCCTGTCCCCCCCCCTCTCTGTCCCCCCTAGGTTCCCATCACTCTCTATCAGTACCCCACTCTCTGTACACTCCTTCCGTTCCCCCCCTTCTCCTCTCTCAGTCCCCCTCCCCCACCGGTTCCCCTACCCTCTCTCTCAGTCCCCCTCCCCCCCCCCCCTCCCCCCAGTTCCCCATCAACTCTCTATCAGTCCACCTCCCCCCGTTCCCCCCTCCCCTTCCCCTCACTCTCTCTCAGTCCCCCTCCCCCCCGCCCCCCCGTCCCCCCCCCCCTCTCCCAGTCTCCCCCCCTCCCCCTCTCTGTGACAGTTGTGCCCTGCAGCACTAACCTGTCCTGAACAGGAACTCTAGTGACTGGCCTTTAGTGTTTTCCCTCTCCTCTAGCTCTCACCAGCTCTAATATCCCCCAGCTCACAGAGAGGAGGAGGACTGGCTTACCTTACCCCTTAACCCTCCGGATTATACTACTATTACACAGCTTATAGAGGGACCAAAGGGGTCAAGGGCTTGGTCTCATACCTATATGATATGCCTCTATATGAGGGAGCTCTAAGAGTATGTATTAGGCTGTTTGAGAGAAGGTTTAAATCCTAATCAACCCATCCAATGTGAGTACATGTTGTTTGAGGTCCAGTAGATCAATAAAGCTACAGCACTCTAGCAGGTGTCAAAGCTGTGTATGCTGAAAACCTTCTTAGTGCAAAGGTGAAATAAAATGTTTGATGCTCATTTCGAAATTCCTGTATTTTTCATCTTCTGACAAACGCTAAATATTTCAATTAAAACATATTTTTTTGCATTAATAGTAGTATAGGTAAGTGACTGCCTCTGGATGAGAGGAGGAGAGAGGAGGGGTAGGAGGAGGAGGATAGAGGGGGAGGAGGATAGAGGTGGGGGAGGGGAGGGGTGAGGAGGGGGGGAGAGGTGGGGGGGGGAGGAGGAGAAGGAGAGAGGAGGGGGAGAGGGGGAGAAGGGGGGGAAAGGGGGGAGGGGGGAAAAGAGGGAGAGGAGGGGGGAGAAAGGGGGAGGAGGAGAGGAGGGAGGAGGAGGGAAAAGAGGAGGGGAAGAGGAAGAGGGGGGAGAGGAGGAGAGGAGGGGAGGAGGATAGGGAGGGGGGAGAGGAGGGGGGAGGAGGGAGAAAAGAGGAGAGGGGGGGAGAAAAGAGGGAGAGGAGGAGAGAGGAGGGGGAGGCGGAGAGGAGGGGGAGGGGAGAAGGAGGGGAGGAGGGAAAGGAGGGGGAGGGGGAGAGAGGGGGGAGAGGAGGAGAAGGGAGGGAGGAGAGAAAGGAGGGGGAGGGGAGGGGGAGGAGGAGGAGGGTAGGAGGAGAGAAGGGGAGGAGGAGGGGAGGGGGGAGGAGGAGAGAAGGGGAGGGAGGGGGCGAGAGGAGAGAGAAGGGAGAGGGGAAGGAGGAGGAGGAGAGAAGAGGGAGAGGAGGAGAGAGGGGGGGAGAGGAGGAGAGAGGAGGGGGAGGAGATGAGAGAGAGGGGGTAGGAGGAGAGAAGGGGAGGAGGAAGGAAGGGGAGGGGGAGGAGAAGAGGGGGAGGAGGGGAGAAGAGGGGGAGGAGGAAAGAGGGGGAGGAGGGGAGAAGAGGGGGAGGAGGAGAGAAGGGGAGGAGGAGAGAGGGGAGGAGGGGAGGGGAAAGAGGGGGAGGAGGGGAGAAGAGGGGAGGAGGGGAGAAGAGGGGGAGGAGGAGAGAAGAGGGGGAGGAGGAGAGAAGAGGGGTAGGAGAGGGGGAGGAGGAGAGAAGAGGGGAAGGAGGAGAGAAGAGAGGGAGGAAGAGAGAAGAGGGGGTAGGAGGAGAGAGGCGAGAAGGGGTAGGAGGAGAAAGGAGGGGGAGAAGGAGAGAGGAGAACAGAAAGAAGGGGTGCGTGGCAAATAAGAGAGGGGACAGGACAAGAGTGAGAGGAGAAAAGGAGGTGATGAAAGGAGAGAAATGGAGGGACAGGCCAAGGAGGAGAGAGGAAAGAAGAGTGCAGTATTCTCACGGGGTCCCCCCATCCCTACATCCTATAAAAAACATGTTCCTATTTTCCCCAGCTTCTCCTCAACCACGGCAGACTCCACAATGTCAGAACGGCAGGCTCTTGCCTTCCCTCACCCTTTCCAAAGCTCACCCTTTCTGAAAGCTAATTAAGAAATATCACAGCCTTCTGCGAACTCAATTAAATAATGTTAATTTATTATAATTTCAATTTACACACAGGCTGCTGCTGTGGAGGGCCGGGAAAACAAAGGAGAAGGAATGAAAGGAGCTGTGCTCTGGCCCTGGCCTCCCTGTGAGACGTTCTCTGTGTGTGTGTGTCTGTGTGTGTGTGTCTCGGTGTCTGTGTCTCGGTGTGTGTGTGTCTCGGTGTGTGAATATAGTCCTGGCCTCCTTGTGAGCGGTGCTCTGTGCTCCTCAGAAACACTATTTAATTTGGGCCTTTGATTAATTTGAATAATCACAGAAACCTTTTATTGGAGGGAAAAAGCAACATACCTCTCCTGTTGTTTCACTTAGCCACCGACCTCTTAGGAGGTTGGAGGATGCTGTGTGTGTGTTGGGTTTTACTATCCTTGTGGTGACCAGAAGTCCTCCCAAGGATAGTAAAACAAGGAACATTTTGACAAGTGGGGACATTTCGCCGGTCCCCAAAAGGAAAAAGGCTACTTTAGGCTTAGGGTTAGAATTAGGGTTAGAATTAGGGTTAGAATTACGGTTAGAATTAGGGTTAGGATTAGGGTTAGGGTTTAGGGTTAGGGAAAATAGGATTTTGAATGGGAATCAATTTCTTGGTTAAACAAACGTGTTTGTGTGTGTGTGTGTGTGTGTGTGTGTGTGTGTGTGTGTGTGTGTGTGTGTGTGTGTAAAGGGTTTATGTGTGTGAGCGCGCATGTGCATGCGATACAGTAAGTGAATATTTCAAGGTCTACATTACTTCAGCTAAACGGCGGCACCAGAAGTTTAGGATCTTAGTTCAAACACAGAACTCTCTTTATGTTAATATAGATCAGGAAATAAAACTCTTCTTTGCTCAAACTTTTCCTCCGACGTAGGCGTTCTGTTCGTGACTTTTCTCCATATGAAAATAAAGGCAAATAATTCATGAAGCGGAAACTGATGAAAATCCCCAAGATCAGAGCAGCTAAGGGCAGAGCGGCTCACTAAAACTCCTGGAATGGAGAGAACGAAGCAGAAACAGTGACGGAGGAGGAGAAGGAGGAGGAGTGAAGGGAGGAGTGGCCCCGGGAAGGAGATGGACTGAATCGGGACAGACATGAATCTCTCGTCCGTCCACCCTTCTTTCTTTCTTTTATAAAGTTACATTTAAATTAATCCTTCAGACAGACGTTCCGTCCCCGCAACTCCGGAGATGCAAAACCTCAATGCACTCTGGGATCGGTCTCTCCATTGTCCTCTAGGAGGGAGGGAGGGAGAGAGAGAGCGAGAGAGAGGGAGGGAGGGCGAGAGGGAGGGAGGGAGAGAGCGAGAGGGAGAGAGAGAGGGATGGAGAGAGCGAGAGGGAGAAAGCGCAAGAGAGAGAGAGAAGGAAAGAGAATGAGATGGAGGGAGAGAGAGATAGAGGGAAAGAAAGCAGAGTGAAGGACTGGGGGACGGAGTACAGTGCCTTGCAAAAGTATTCACCCCCCTTGGCATTTTTCCTATTTTGTTGCATTACAACCTGTAATTTAAATGGATTTGTATTTATTTTATTTTTTACAATTTCTATAAAAAATAAATAAAAGAAAAGTGGTGCGTGCATATCTATTCACCCCCTTTCCTATGAAGCCCCTAAATAAGATCTGGTGCAACCAATTACCTTCAGAAGTCACATAATTAGTTAAATAAAGTCCACCTGTGTGCAATCTAAGTGTCACATGATCTGTCACATGATCTCAGTATATATACACCTGTTCTGAAAGGCCCCAGAGTCTGCAACACCACTAAGTAAGGGGCACCACCACCAAGTAAGCGGCACCATGAAGACAAAGGAGCTCTCCAAACAGGTCAGGGACAAAGTTGTGGAGAAGTACAGATCAGGCTTGGGTTATTAAAAAATATCTGAAACTTTGAACATCCCACGGAGCACCATTAAATCCATTATTAAAAAATGGAAAGAATATGGCACCACAACAAACCTGTCAAGAGAGGGCCGCCCACCAAAACTCACGGACCCGGCAAGGAGTGTATTAATCAGAGAGGCAACAAAGAGAGACCAAAGATAACCCTGAAGGAGCTGCAAAGCTCCACAGCGGAGATCGGAGTATCTGTCCATAGGACCACTTTAAGTGGTGCACTCCACAGAGCTGGGCTTTATGGAAGAGTGGCCAGAAAAAAGCCATTGCTTAAAGAAAAAAATAAGCAAACACATTTGGTGTTCGCCAAAAGACATGTGGGAGACTCTCCAAACATATGGAAGAAGGTACTCTGGTCAGATGAGACTAAAATAGAGCTTTTTGGCCATCAAGGAAAACGCTATGTCTGGCGCAAACCCAACACCTCTCATCACCCCGAGAACAGCAGCATCATGCTGTGGGGATGTTTTTCATCGGCAGGGACTGGGAAACTGGTCAGAGTTGAAGGAATGATGGATGGCGCTAAATATAGGGAAATTCTTGAGGGAAACCTGTTTCAGTCTTCCAGAGATTTGAGACTGGGACGGAGGTTCACCTTCCAGCAGGACAATGACCCTAAGCATACTGTTAAAGCAACACTTGAGTGGTTTAAGGGGAAACATTTAAATGTCTTGGAATGGCCTAGTCAAAGCCCAGACCTCAATCCAATTGAGAATCTGTGGTATGACTTAAAGATTGCTGTACACCAGCGGAACCCATCCAACTTGAAGGAGCTGGAGCAGTTTTGCCTTGAAGAATGGGCAAAAAATCCCAGTGGCTAGATGTGCGTAGCTTATAGAGACATACCCCAAGAGACTTGCAGCTGTAATTGCTGCAAAAGGTGGCTCTACAAAGTATTGACTTTGGGGGGGGGGGTGAATAGTTATGCACGCTCAAGTTCCGTTTTTTTGTCTTATTTCTTGTTTGTTTCACAATAAAAAATATTTTGCATCTTCAAAGTGGTAGGCATGTTGTGTAAATCAAATGGTGCAACTCAATATTAGGAAGGTGTTCTTAATGTTTGGTATACTCAGGGAATAGCATATATAACAGGAGTATCATCATAACACTTGAAACTATATGTGGTGGTCTCACCTAGCTACTAACTGGAAGCAGCTCTGAATAACAGCGTCTGTTTAATGACTAAATGTCAACGTTAAAATCCTATTATTATACAAAGTGTAGTGGCTATAAGAACACAGCCTGTCCTGATTCACCACAGGCTGCTGTTGAAGAGGTAGCCTTAACACCATGACAAACTGGACTAAAAACACACACACGGTGGACTTCAACAAGACCACACACAAGCAGATGCACACACCACACCACACCACACGTACGCACGCACACGACGGACTTAAATAATACAATGTTCCAACAATGTCCTTCCTAACGCTTTAAATATGATTTATGCAGCAGCCAGAAATGAGTTGAAGCTAAGCCTTGGCCAAAGTTTTTGGGCCTTGGGCAACCTGGAATCTATGCGTACTAACACACACACACACACACACACACACACACACACACACACACACACACACACACACGCGTGTAGGGGTTGCTCATCATGGTGCATGTGTGTTTAGGTGTGTGTGTGTTCATTCGCATGTGTGTGTTTCTCTGTGACAATATTTACAGAAAAACAACTCTGGGCCCCATTTTCCACTGAATATCTCTCCTGCAACAGCCTCAGTCTTTCTTTCTCTACATCTCTCCCCTCCCTCCCTCCCTCCCCTCTACTCCTCCTTCCCTCCCCTCCCTCCCTCCCTCCCCTCTACTCTACTCCTCCTCCCCCTCCCTCCCCTCTACTCTACTCCTCCTTCCCTCCCCTCCTTCCCTCCCCACACGGAGCTCTAGAGACAGGGGCAGCCCTTGGCGGAGTGCGGCCCACCACAGGCCACTGAGTCTGGATAATTAAAGTCATTTAGACCCCCTCACCCACGGTCACACGGCTGTGCAGCTGGTTGATAAAGCCTCCTGCCTTAATTACATACGACCACCATTACTGTTACTGCACCAACCCTGCCCTCCACAACTAGAACAGCCAGCTAGCTACACTACAGCCAACCCTGCCCTCCACAACTAGAACAGCCAGCTAGCTACACTACAGCCAACCCTGCCCTCCACAATTAGAACAGCCAGCTAGCTACACTACAGCCAACCCTGCCCTCCACAACTAGAACAGCCAGCTAGCTACACTACAGCCAACCCTGCCCTCCACAACTAGAACAGCCAGCTAGCTACACTACAGCCAACCCTGCCCTCCACAACTAGAACAGCCAGCTAGCTACACTACAGCCAACCCTGCCCTCCACAACTAGAACAGTCAGCTAGCTACACTACAGCCAACCCTGCCCTCCACAACTAGAACAGCCAGCTAGCTACACTACAGCCAACCATCTGCCTCCACAACTAGAACAGCCCAGCATAGCTACACTACAGCCAACCCTGCCCTCCAAACTAGAACAGCCAGCTAGCTACACTACAGCCAACCCTGCCCTCCACAACTAGAACAGCCAGCTAGCTACACACTACAGCCAACCCCTGCCCTCCACAACTAGAACAGCCAGCTAGCTACAACCTACAGCCAAACCCTGCCCTCCACAACTAGAACAGTCAGCTAGCTACACTACAGCCAACCCTGCCCCTCCACAAACTAGCAACAGCCAGGCTAGCTACCCCCTCCCAACAAAAAAACCACTGTACATACACCCAAAACCCTTTTGGCCCTCCAAAACTAGAACGTCAGCTAGCTACACAAAAAGCCAACCCCCCCCTCCACAACTACAACACCCACTAGCTACCCCAAACCCAAACCCTTTGCCCCCCCCAAAACTAAAAGTCACTAGCTACATTTACCCCCAAAATTTTAACCTCCCCCACTAAAACCATTCAGCTAGCTCCCCTTTACAGCCAACCCTGCCCCCACAAACTAAACAGTCGCTAGTCCCAAAAACCCCCAAACCTGCCCCCCAAAAAAACCCAAAACCAGCCCAAAGCAAACACAAAACCCAAAAACCCTGCCCTCCCCCAATTTAGAACAGTCAGCTAGCTAAAAAAGCCAACCCTCCCCTCCAAAACCTAGAACACCCAGCTAGCTAAAACAAAAGGCCAACCCGCCCTCCCCCCTAGAAAACCAGCTAGCTCACTACGGGCCAACCCTGCCCCCCACAAAAAGAACACCCAAAGCTAGCTACCTAAACCCAAACCCCCCCCCCAAACAACTAGAACACCAGCTACCCTACACACAGCCACCCTCCCCTCCCAAATGAACAGCACTACTCCCAAAACAGCCAACCCTGCCCTCCACAACTAGAACATACCTAGCTACACTCGGGAAAAACCCCTTTGCCTCCAAACTAGAACACCCCAGTACCTACCTACCCCAAACCCCTTTGCCCTCCCCCAACTAGAACACCGCTAGCTACACTACAGGCCAAACCCTGCCCCTCCAAAACAGAACACCCCGCCGCAAACCTACCCCAAACCCCCTCCCCCCACAACAGAACAGCCAGCTAGCTACACTACACCCAACCCCCCCCCTCCACAACAACAAACAGCTAGCTACACTACACCCAAACCCTCCCCTCCAAAAACTAGAAACACCCACTACTCCCAAAAACCAAACAGCCCAACCCGGGCCCCCCAAACTAAAAACACGCTAGCTACACACACCCAAACCCCTACCCCCCCAAAAACTAAAAACAGTCAGCTAGCTCAAAAACACCCAACCCTGCCCTCCACAACTAAAAACCAGGCACAAGCAAAACAAACCCAAAACCCTCCCCCCCCAAAAACAAACATCAGCTAGTTTACACTACACCAACCCTCCCTCCCCAACTAAACCCCCTAGTTCATTTAAAAGCCAACCCTTGCCCCCCAAAAAAGGGAAACATCACTAGCAAACCTCCCCCAAAACCCTGCCCCCTCCAAAAACCAAAACGCCAGCTATACAAAACCCCAAAACCCTCCCCTCCAAAAACCTAAAACCCAGCCGCTAGCTACACTCCACCCAACCCCCCCTTTCCACAACTAAAAAACAGCCAGCTAGACCTACGAAAACCCTACCCTCCAAAACTCCCAATTCCTAGCACACAAACCCAAACCCTGCCCCCCCAACAACTAGAACAGCCCAGCTAGCTACAAAAACCACCCAAAACCCCGCCCTCCACAACTAGAACACCCGCAAAGCACCCCTACAGCCAACCCAAACCCTCCAAAACCTAGAAAAAGTCAGCAAAGCTAAAACTCCACCCAAACCCCCCCCCCCCTCCACAACTTAAAACCCAGTCGTAGCTACACTACACCCCAACCCTCCCCTCCAAAAACTAAAAACGGGTTAAAAAGGGCACTACACAACAGCCAACCCGGGCCCCCCACAATTTAAAAAACAGCCACCAGCTGGGCTACCTACGGGCCAAACCCTGCCCTCCACAATGAACACCACCCGCTACCCCTCCCAACCCCAAACCCCGGGCCCCTAAACAACTAGAAAAACCAGCTACCCTACACAACAGCCAACCCTGCCTCCAAAACAGAACAGCCAGCTGCTACCCCCTTAAAGCCCCCCCTTTACCCCCCCACAACAAAAACAGTCAGCTAGCACATTTAAAAAGCCAAACCCTGCCCCCCACAACTAGAACACCCAAAGCTAGCTACACTACACCAACCCTCCCCTCCAAAACTAGAACAGTCGCACTACATACAGCCAACCCTGCCCCCCAAACAACTACAACAGTCAGCTAGCTAAAATACACCAACCCTGCCCCCACAACTAGAACAGTCAGCTACTCATTTTAACAGCCAACCCTGCCCCAAAAACTAGAAAAACCCAAAGCTGCTACACTAACCCAAAACCCTTTCCCCCCCCAACTAGAACATTCAGCTAGCTACATTTAAAACCCCAACCCTTCCCCCCCAAAACAAACAACAGTCAGCTAGCTAAAACTAAAAGCCAACCCTGCCCTCCACAACTAAAACCAGTCGCAGCTACACTACACCCAAACCCCTACCCCCCCACAACAAAAAACGTCAGTAGCTAAAATACACCCAAACCCTGCCCTCCAAAAATAGAACCCCCAGCACCCTACAAAAAACACCCAAACCCCTGCCCCCCAAAAAACTAGAACAGTCACTAGTACACTACCCAAACCCCTGCCCCCCAAAAAACTAGAACAGCCCAGCTACAAACAAAACACCCAAAACCCGGGCCCCCCCACAACTAGAACACCGCTGTTTCCACTACAGCCAACCCTGCCCTCCCAACTAAAAACAGCCACTAGCTACCTAAAGCCAACCCTGCCCTCCAAAAACTGAAAAAGCCGGGCAGCACACACCCCAAACCCCTGCCCTCCACAACTAGAACACCAGCTGGGCTACACTACACCCAAACCCCTCCCCTCCCAAACGACACCCAGCAAACCACACCCAAACCCGCCCCCCCTTTCCACAACTAGAAACAGTAAAGCTAGCTCAAAAAACACCAAACCCCTTTCCCCCCTCCACAACAAAACAGCCACTAGTACACTACACCCAACCCGGGCCCCTCCACAACTAGAACAGCCAGCACTCACTACCCCCAAACCCCCCTGCCCCCCACAACTAGAAACCAAAGCCAGCTACCTAAAAGCCAACCCGCCCCCCACAATAGAACAGCCACAGCTACATACGGGCCAAAACCCTACCCCCCCCAAAACCTAAAACAGTCACTAGTTTCCCACAAACACCCAAAACCCCAAACCCTCCAAAAACTAAAAACCAGCCCGTTTGCTACCAAACACCCCAACCCTGCCTCCCCCAATTTAGAACACCAGCAGCTACATTTACACCCAAACCCAAACCCTCCACAACTAAAAACAGCCAGCTAGCTACCCAAACAGCCCCCCCTGCCCTCCCAACAAAAACAGCCCAGCAGACAAAACAGAAAAACCCGGGCCCCTCCACAACTAAAAACAGCACAAAGCTACACTACACCAAACCCCTTCCCTCCACAACTGAACACCAAAGCTAGCTACACTACAGAAAAACCCTTTGCCCCACAACTAAAACAGTCAGTTTAGTTTACCTACAGCCAAACCCCTCCCCTTTCCACAACAAACATCCCCTGCTACACTACCCCAAAAACCCTCCCCTCCACAACTGAAACCCCAGCTATTTTACACAAACACCCAAACCCTACCCTCCAAAACTAAAACATTCAGCTGTTTACCCCTACAGCCAACCCTGCCCTCCACAACTAGAACGGGCCAGCTACTACACTACCCCCAAAACCCTGCCCTCCACAACTAGAAAACCACCCAGCTACACTAACCCAAACCCCTGCCCCCAAAACTAAAACACCCAAGCTAGCTAAACTACACCCAACCCCTACCCTCCACAAAAAACAAAAAGTAAAAGGGTACCTACACCCAAAACCCTTCCCCCCACAACTGGGAACCAGCCTAGCTAAAACTACAAAAAAACCCTGCCTCCCAAAACCCTAGAACGGGTCGTAGCTAAAAAACAGCCCAACCCGGGCCCCCCCCAAAAACAAAACCCTCGGGCTACTAAAACAAAAAGCCAACCCTGCCCTCCAAACTAGAACAGCCACTAGCTAACTAACCCAAACCCTGCCCTCCACAACTAAACGGGTCAGCTGGGCTAAAATACAGCCAACCCGGGCCCTCCCCAACTAGAACAGCCAGCAAATTAAAACTACACCCAACCCTCCCTCCAAAACAAAAACAGCCAGTTTAGCCCCTTTACCCCCAACCCTCCCCTCCCCAACTAAAACACCACCCCGCCACCCACGGAGGGGGGGTTGGGGTGTATTTTTTGTGCCCCTTTGGGGTGGGGGGGGGGGGTTTTTGGGGCAAGGGGTTCCTACCCCCGTAACAGTCTATGATTTTTTTAACCCCCTCAAAATGTTTTCCCCCCCCTGCACCTCTTTTAAAAATAAAAAACCCCCCCCCCCCTCCCCCAATAAATTTTCCTGGCCACGGGGCTGGCCCCTTTAAGTGTTTTGTAAACCACCGCCTTTTTTAATTAACCCCCCCTTACCAAAAATGAAGATTTAAAAAAAAACAAACAGCCCAATAAACTAATACCTATATTCAGATGAGGGGGGGGGGGGGTCACATTACCCTCTTAAATTTTTTAAACCTTTGGGGAGGAAAAAGGCAGCTCTCGCCCCACCACGGTTTCCCCAGGCCTGGTCCCCTGGGTGGATTTTCCCCCTTCGGGCCCCCTCCCGGAGGTTTTGGGGGGCCGAGGGGCTGGGGCCTGGAGGTCTGGGAGGCAGCGGGGCTCTCCTCTTCTGGCTACTGAAGTCTGGAGAGGGGCCCCCGGAGGGCCGGGATGGGCTGGAGGTGCGGGGCTCGTAGAACGGGTTGGATCTGAAGGAGAGAGGGGGACAAGGAGTGAGGGAGGGGAGAGAGGGGTGGGGAAAGGGGCCCAAGAGAGGGGAAAAGGGAAGGGGGAGGAGGGGAAAAAAGGGGGGGGAAAAAAATCGGGGGGGGGGAGAGAGAGACATGGCTTTTAAAAAGGTTTTGAAACCCCTTTTTGGAAATTTTACGGGCCATTATTTTACATCCCCCTTAAAGCCCTGTACTTTACTAGGAACCCATTCAACCCCAAACCCTAGCTAAACCAAGGTACTCAAAAACCACACGGGCTATTGCCCTCAGAACCACACGGGTTAGTAGTCCCTTCAAAACCCACACAGCTAGTGTCCCTCAAAACCACACAGTAGTGTACCCCCGAACCCCACACAGCTAGTAGTACCCCCCAAAACCACCACACAGCTAGTGGGAACCTCAGAACCAAACGCTAGTATTTCCCTCAAAAACCCCACCCAGCAAAAGTAGTAATGAGAACCACCACACAGCTAGTATTCCCCTCAAAACCACCAGTGTATTACCCCCGAACCACCCCGCTAGTATTACCTCAGAACCACACAGGCTAGAGAAACCCAAACCCCCCCGTAGTAGAAACCCAAAACCCACCAGCTATTGTACCTCAAAAAACACAGCTATTAGAAACCTCAGAACCACCAGCTAGTGGGAAACCTCAAAACCCCAAAACAGTATAGTAACCTCAGAACCCCCCACAGTTAGTAGTACTTTCGAACCACAAGCAAATAGTAACCTCAGAACCACACAGCTTCGTCCCCCCAAAACCCCACACCGCAAATTGCCCTTTCAGAACCACCCCCACAGCTAGAAAGTACCCCGGGAAACCACAAAACCTTATTGTACCCCCAGAAAAAACCACACGCTAGTGGGTTACCTCAAAACCCCACCCCCACAGTTTAAAATTCCCCCTCAAAACCCCAAACCACCACAGCTAGAAAGCACCTCAGAACCACCACACACTAAGCCCCTTTCAAACCACACAGTAGTATTTACCTCAACCACACAGCTACCGTACTCGAACCACCACACAGCAGTAGTACCTCAAAAACCAAAAAAACCCCCCCCCAAAGTATTAAAACCCAGAACCCCCGGCTAGTGTCCCTCAGCCCCACCCCCACAGCTAGTAGTACCTCAAAAACACACACAAATTAGTACCCCCCGGAACCCCAAAACACAGCTATTAGTACCTCAAAAACCCACCACACAGTATTTAGTCCCAGAACCACCAGCAGAAAGTACCTCAGAACCAAAACAGCTAGTAGTAACCCCAGAACCACACAGTAGTAGCCCCTCAAACCCCCCACACATTTTAGGGGGACCTCAGAACCCACACAGTAGTACCTCAGAACCACCACACAGCTAGTAGTACCTCAGAACCCACCAGCTAGTAGCACCTCAGAACCACCACACAGCTAGTAGCACCTCAGAACCACCACACAGCTAGTAATCCCAAACCACCAAAACAGCTAGAAAATTCCCTCGGGAACCACCACCCAGCTAGTAGTCCCTCAAAACCCCCCCCAAAAGCTATTTAGTCCCAGAACCCCCCACACAGCTAGTAAGTACCCCCAAAACCCCAACCCCCACAGTATTTATTTCCCTTTCCAACCACCCACCCTAGTAGTCCCTCAGAACCACCCAGCAGAGTACCTCGGGAAACCACCACACATTATTATTTCCCCAAAAACCACCACAACCCTTAGTCCCTCAGAACCCCCAACACAGCTAGTATTTAACCTCAAAAACCCCCCACAAAGCTAGTTTCCCCCTCAGAACCCCCAAATCTAGTGTACCTAAAAAACCCCCCCACACAGCTAGTAGTACCTCAAAAACCCACAAAAAGCTAGAAAGGCCCCTCAAAACCCACCCCCCAAAAGCTAGAATTTCCCTCAGAACCACACAGTTATTGGGCCCCTTTCAAAAACCACACAGCTAGTAGTAATCAAAAACCCCCACCAGCTAGTAGTACCTCAAAACCAAACCACACGTTTAGTAGTACCTCAAACCCCCCAAAGTAGTTGTACCTCAAAACCACCCCAGCGGTAAAACCTCAAAAACCACACACCCCTATAGTCCCCCCCTCAGAACCACCCCAGCTATTTAGATTCAGAACCCCCCACAGTAGACCTCAAAACCACACATTAGTAGTCCCTCGGGAACCACCCCCCCCCCCAGCTAGTAAAAACCAGAACCACCACCCAGCTAGTAGAAACCTCAAAAACCCCCCAAAAGTTTAAAGTCCCCTCAAAAACCCCACCACACAGCTAGTAGCCCCCTCAAAACCCACACAGCTATTAGTACCTCAAACCACAAAGCTATTTGGGTCCCCCCAAAACCCCCACACAGCAGTTTACCTAAAGAACCACACAGCTAGTGTCCCCCAAAACCCAACCACCCCGTAGTAGTCCTCAGAACCCCCCCACGCAAAAAACCCTCAGAACCACCAAAACAGCTAGTAGACCTCAAACCCAACAGTAGTAGTCCCCTCAAAACCCCCCCAAAACAGCTAGTAGTCCCCCTTCAAAACCACACAGCTAGTAGTACCTCAGAACCACCACACAGCTATAGTATACCTCAGAACCCCCCACACAGTGTGTACCTCAGAACCACAACTAGTGGGAACCTCAGAACCACCACCACTAGCAAAACTAAAAAGGGAAACAAAAACCACACTTGGGGTTAAAACGGAGGTTTGGGAAAACACGGGGACCCCCAGGGCCTGAGGTCAGTCTGAGGGGACCTAACCCCCGACTCCCCGCTGGCCATTGACCCCCAACACACAAAAGGATTTTAAATCAATACACAGTCCCCGGGGGTTTTTTTTGGAAAACGGGTTACACCGCTCCACGTCACTCATTCAACACTCACACACACACACAGCCAGAGAACTGGGGGAAGGGGGGGTTTGGCTAGGTATCAGGCTGAATGAAAAAAAAAGGGTTCAGGTCTTTTCTAACCCCCCCCAAAGAGAAAGGAGGAAAAAAAGGGGGAGAGGAAAGAAAAGCAAACAGAGCCATGAGCTGGGGGCATTCATCTGCCCACCTGCCTTGGCTAAAAGACAAGTGAAAAGACCCAGGCTGCGCCCAAATTTTGAAATTTTTTCCCCCCCTCACCCCCTGGGGCCCTAGCCATTTTCCCCCGGGGGGACCCCGTGGAAACCGGATGCAGTTTGTTTGGCCATCAAGTGGCGGGTTAAAAATTTCCCAACCAAAGTTCCCCCCCTGGCCCCTGGATTTAGCCCCGAGGAGAAAAATGAACATTTTGATCATTGGGGGGGTTTTGTTATGACCCCCCCCAATTCAATGAAAATGTATTTCACGTGTCAAACTGGTGGGGCCGCCAAGGCCCTTTTTAAATCAAAAATGACTGTCTTCCGGCAGGGGGAAAAAAATTCTACGCTTCCCATGTAGCTACTAAAAATTTGGTATGGGAACAACATTCATTTTAGATGTGGCAAATGGGAATATGACGCTCAAAGTGTCTCAGACTCATAGTGACGAGCCTAAAAACATGCTCCCCTAACAAAAACATTTTTTTTTGGGAAATTTCAAAAATTTTTTTCGAAAAAAATAAACAAATAAAAAGTGCCGCCAGCAGGGTAACTATGTTTAGCTACCTGACGAGATTGCCATGTAGCTTGTTTAGGTAATTTAAAAATTTTTTTAGGTTGGTTTTTGCGGGCACAACTTCCAAGCTTTCCAAAAGGCCCTTTGCCTTCAGTTTCATCACTCCCCCACTTGGGCGGGGGAAATTTTAAAGGGTTACACTCTTGGTGTGACATGAAAAAACTTTTTCCCAACGGGGTTATACCGCAGCCCATTTAAAAAACACTGAGCTCTCCCCTCTGCTCCCCCGGGGTTAGGGCTGAGCCCCCGAGCCCCAAAATGGCACCATTTCCTATATAGTGTCTTATAACATATTGACTATTAGGGAAAAAGGGGGGAAATTTGAACGTTCCCGGGGAAAACAAAAAAAAAAAAATGGGGATAAATTTAACCCTAGGAGTGCCTTGTGGGGGGTTGGGAGGGGGAACAAAGGAGGGGGTTTGGGGGGGAATGTTAGTGAGGGGGTTGAGAGGGGAAAATTTTTTTGAGGGGTTTGGGGAGGTTTTTTAGTGGGGGTTTTGGGCGGGGTTGTTGTGTTTGGGGTTGGGGGGGGGATTTGTTGTGGGGGTTTTGGGGGGTGGATTGGGGTTGGGGGGTTTGGGGGGGGGGGTGTTGTGGGGGGTTTTGGGGGGGTTTTGGTGGGGTTGGGGGGGGTTTTTGGGTTTTTTTGGGGGGGAAAAAAATTTTTGTGGGGGGGTTTGGGGGCCCCCCCTTTGGGGGGTTTTTTTGGGAGGAGGAAGGTTGTGGGGGGTTGGGGGAGGAATTTATGGGGGGTTTTCCGTATTTTTTTTATTATTCTGGGGTTTGACAAAGTTAAAAGGGCACCAGAGCAAATATCCCCAAAACCCAAAACCCCAATTAAAAAAAATGGGGTTTTATCGCCTTACTTTCCAATTTTTGGGGAGGAGAGGGGGATGGGGGGGGGGGGAAAGAGGGGGGGGTCGGGGTTGGGGGGAAAAGGGGGGGGGGTAGGGGGGGGGGGTGGGAGGGGGGGAAGGGGGAAAATTTGAGGGGAAAAAATGGGGGGGAGGGGGGGAGGGGGGGGGGGAAAAAAATAGGGGGGAAATGGGGGGAAAAATGGGGGGGAGGATAGGGGGGGAGAGGAGGGGGGATAGAGGGGGGAAGGAGAGGGGATAGAGGGGGAATAGAGGGGGATAGAGGGGGGGGGAGAGGGGGATAGAGGGGAAGGAGGGGGAGGGGGGGAGAGGAGAGGGGATAGAGGGGGGAGAGGGAGGGGGGAGGGGGGGAGAGGAGAGGGAATAGAGGGGGGAGGAGAGGGGGATAGAGGGGGAGAGGGGGATAGAGGGGGGGTGAGGGGGATAGAGGGGGAGAGGAGAGGGGGATAGAGGGGGGAGAGGAGAGGGGGTAGAGGGGGGAGAGGAGAGGAGGGGGATAGAGGGGGGAGAGGAGAGGGGGTAGAGGGGGTAGAGGGGGGGAGAGAGGGGGGAGCGGGAGAGGGGGTAGAGGGGGGGAGAGGAGAGGGATAGAGGGGGGGAAGGGAGGAGAGGGTAGAGGGGGGATAGAGGGGGGATAGTAGGGGGGTGATAGAGGGGGGGCGATAGAGGGCGGGAAGGAGAGGGGATAGAGGGGGGGGAAGGAGAGCGGTGGGAAGGAGGAGGGGGACTAGAGGGGGGGAGGAGAGGGGGATAGAGGGGGTGGAGAGGGAGAAGGAGAGAGGGAAGGAGAGGAGAGGGTTTAGAGGGGGGGGGAAGGATGCAGGGGGGATAGAGGGGGTGGAAGAGGGAGAAGGAGAGAGGGAAGGAGAGGGTGATAGAGTGGGGAAGGAGAGGGTGATAGAGGGGGGAGACAAGCAGAAAGAATGCAGGGAACAACAGAGTCCTTGTTTCTGAAAGAGCTCCCTAGTCACTGTGTCTCAGGGTTGGGGGGGGCTTGTGTAACTCTCACAAGGCTACACACGCACGCACGCACGCACGCACGCACGCACGCACGCACGCACGCACACACACGTACATATACAGACACACACACACACACACACGTACATATACAGACACACACACCAGGGTTTCCGTTAGCTGGCAATTGACGGCTTTTGTCCGCACATTTTTTTTTAAAGGCAATAAATAAAACTGTTGCTGGCCGAAATGACCGGGAGAAAAAAAATCCCATAGAGTTTTATTCATTGATGGAAATACCAGTCGATGGAAATACATTTGACCGTCATGCTTATCGGTCTATAGGTAATTTGCATAATTGAGTGGAATTAAATTGGCCTGTGTGTGTGTTTTTGTTAGTCATCATGTATCTTATTTATCCAACACAACTATCACACACACACAACATACAGAGACTATTTTGAGGGTTGCTGCTGGAGTAAAATGTGCTTTCAGTAGCCCATTCATTGCGCAACAATTCTAAATGTAATCGTGTGTTAAAAACAGTTTTGGTGCACGATTAAAAAGAGCTACTATTTTTATTTCTCAACTGGTAATTGAAGCGTGCCTCCCATTCACCATTCAAGTGCAGGCAACAGGCTATCAGCACATCCCCCACCACTTTACAATGTGAGTTGGAGGCATTTTGAAAATACTTAATTGTTTGAAACCTGAAAGTTTTATTTCATATTATGAGGCATGTCTTACCTTGCTTCAAAATAGCCTTTAGGCTAAATATGACCATGGAAACATGGAGGCAATTCTTTTATAAAGACTTAATTGGCGGCGTGTGATTTTCAAGTTTGGGGAAGCTTACAATTGATCCTACCATTTCTACCGTTCTGTGTGCCAGTTATGATTTTCATATGCGCATTTTCATGTAACAGTTTTATTTCAATAATATCGTTTTCGTTTCTCAAAATCACTGTCACGTGGTTCATTATAAAATTCTCAATTAAAATGCAAAAAAAAATTACAATTAAAAGTCAAGATCACCAGCCTCTGCCATTGTAGGATAAATGCCATTGATACACCGTGATCCATTGGCGGCTAAAGAAACGAGCACATGGAACTCAGAGCCTATAGGCCAATGCAGCAGTAGGCTACCATTTCTGAGGCTGGTAACTCTAATGAACATATCATCTGCAGCAGAGGTAACTCTGGGTCTTCCTTTCCTGTGGCGGTCCTCATGAGAGCCAGTTTCATCATAGCGCTTGATGGTTTTTGCGACTGCACTTGAAGAAACTTTCAAAGTTCTTGAAATGTTACGTATTGACTGACCTTCATGTCTTAAAGTAATGATGGACTGTAATCTGTCTTTGCTTATTTGAGCTGTTCTTGACATAATATGGACTTGGTCTTTTACCAAATAGGGCTATCTTCTGTATACCCCCCCTACCTTGTCACAACACAACTGATTGGCTCAAACGCATTAAGAAGGAAAGAAATTCCACAACTTTTAAGAAGGCACACCTGTTAATTTAAATGCATTCCAGGTGACTACCTCATGAAGCTGGTTGAGAGAATGCCAAGAGTAGGCAAAGCTGTCATCAAGGCAAAGGGTGGCTATTTGAAGAATCTCCACACGCACACTCTCTCTCTTTAACCCCCACACTCTTTAACCCCCCCCCCCCCCCCCCCACACACACACACCGACCCACCCCACACATCCCCCCTGTAACTTACTCATCCAGTTGGTCCTCTGGTGGTGCGTTAGTATCAGCATACAGGTACTTGCTCATATCCACCGGCCTGACCCCCTTCCTCCCCCTGGGTTTGGGAGCCTCCGGCTGCTGGACCTGGGGCCCCTGGGGGTCTGGGTCCTGGTCGGGCTGGTCAAACGGGTTGGACTCTGTGTGTGAGTGTGTGTTGTTTTCGTCCTCGTCGAAGGGGTTGGAGGGTTCTTGGTCACAATAGGCCTCTTGGTCCTGTCGGAGGGTGAGGGAGGGGGGCCCTGTGTCTGGGGGGGAGAGAGAGAGAGGGTTAGAGACATACACAGGCACGCACACACACAGAGAGAGAGAGAGAGAAAGACGCACTGACAGAGAGAAAGAGAGAGGAGTGTCATGTCTGTCTACTATGGTGGTCAGACAGAGAGAGAGAGAGAGAGAGGAGAGAGAGAGAGAGATGGGTCAATATTGTCTTAGCTGTCTGTCTGTCTGTCTGACAGTATTCTGCTTTAGTGACAGAATACATAAACACACACACACACAAATGATTCACAATGCTACGTGAGATTTCTTGACAGCTCAACAACAAACAAAAGGGTAACATTTAGTTTGGCATGAAGCACTTTATAAAAACAACCTCAGAACAATAAAGACATCTTTCAACAACTATGTCATTAAACTTGGATAGAAACCACAATATAAAGCCTCATAGAGGATAAACAATCAGTCTATGACTTTGTCCCCATAATAATATACACTACATGGCCAAAAGTATGTGGACACCCCTTCAAATTAGTGGTTACGGCTAGTTCAGCCACACCCGTTGCTGACAGGTGTATAAAATCGAGCACACAGCCATGCAATCTCCATAGACAAACATTGGCAGTAGAATGGCCTTACTGAAGAGCTCAGTGACTTTCAACGTGGCACCGTCATAGGATGCGACCTTTCCAACAAGTCATTTCGTCAAATTTCTGCCCTGCTAGAGCTGTAAGTGCTGTTATTGTGAAGTGGAAACATCTAGGAGCAACAACGGCTCAGCCGCGAAGTGGTAGGCCACACAAGCTCACAGAATGGACCTGCCGAGTGCAGAAGACGTAAAAATAGTTTGTCCTTGGTTGCAACACTCACTACCGAGTTCCAAACTGCCTGTTCTTCGGGAGCTTCATGAAATGGGTTTCCATGGCCGAGCAGCCGCACACAAGCCTAAGATCACCATTGCGCAATGCCAAGCGTTGGCTAGAGTGGTGTAAAAGCTCGCCGCCATTGGACTCTGGAGCAGTGGAAAAGCGTTCTCTGGAGTGATAAATCACGCTTTAACATCTAGCAGTCCGATGGATGGACGAATCTGGGTGGCTGAATGGAAGCAAGTCCCCGCAGAAATGTTCCAACATCTAGTGGAAAGCCTTCCCAGAAGAGTGGAGGCTGTTGTAGCAGCAAAGGGGGGACCAACTCCATATTAATGCCCATGATTTTGGAATGAAATTTTCGACGAGCATGTAGTGTAAATCTGCTAACCCCTAACCCCTTATAGAGAGGTAGACATACAGTAAAGAGAGAGAGACTGGGCCTCCCGAGTGACGCAGCGGTCTAAGGCACTGCATCACAGTGCTTGAGGCGTCACTACTGACACAGGTTGGATCCCAAGCTGTGTCACAACCGGCCGTGACCAGGAGTCCTATAGGGCGGCGTACAATTGGCCCAGCATCGTCCGGGTTAGGGGAGGGTTTGGCTGGGGGGGCCTTTACTTGGCTCATCGCGCTCTAGCGACTCCTTGTGGCGGGCCGGGCGCCTGCAGGCTGACTTCGGTCGTCAGTTGGACGGTGTTTCCTCCGACACATTGGTGCGGCTGGCTTCCGGGTTAAGCGGGTGTTAAGAAGCGCGGTTTGGCGGGTCATGTTTTCGGAGGACGTATGACTTGACCTTCGCCTCTCACGAGCCCGTTGGGGAGTTGTAGCAATGAGACAAGATCGTAATTGGATCGTAATTGGATATCACAATATTGGGGAGAAAAGGGGGGGTAAAATTATTTTTAAAAAAGAGAAAGAGACGGAGCGAGACAGAGGTAGAGGTAAAGAGAGAGAGACAGAACAGGTAGATAGAGGTCAAAGGTCATGCCTACCATCATCATCATCCGGGTCACCGAACGGGTTGAAGAGATTGGTGTGTTCCGGGTGGGAGGGGTCATCAACATCATCATCTGGCTCTTCGAAGGGATTGGAGCAGAGGGCAGGCGGCGTGTCCTGATCCTCCTCCAGGAAGTTCAGCTTACTGATCAGCTCTGTCGCCATGGGAACCACAACAATGCAGGAACGAAAGAACGAATGAACAAAAAAAGAGAAAAGGGAAGGAAAACAGTTCAAACTAGCAGAAGAAAATGAGTTGAGATAACAAACGCCCTCACAACCAACCCTGATGAAATGATCAAAATGAAGAGAAACATCCAGAAATAAAAGGAAATAAAAAAATCTGCACTTTGGAGTGAACCACTCGAGTTCATTTGGTTTCCAAAAGTATTCCTTCCTACTGGTAAAAGGTGATTGGTTAATGCACTTGCGTCCCATCCCAGTCCACTTTTACTCCAGTCCAGCGGTGGCATTCAGCAGAGATTGATGTGCCCGGGTTGCCATGAGGAACCACTAGTGCTGGCTGGGAGTTGCTACAGAGATCAGAGATTCATCTTCTTCATCATCAAGCCAACAATGCCTGACTAGGTTGTGTGTGTGTGTGTCCCAACAGTGAAAGTGTGTGAGAAACAAAATGCTAACTGTGTGTGCTTCTGAATGTGGTATGTGAGAGTGGAAAGTCTATACACAGAGTGAGTGAGAAGATGAGCGTGTGTGGTGTGTGTGTGTGTGAGATATAGTGTGTGTGTGAGATAGTGTGTGGGAGTGTGTGTATGGAGGTGTGTGTGTGTGAGTTGTGTGTGTGTGTGTGTGGGGGTGTGAGGTGTGTGTGTGGTGTGTGTGAGAGGTGTGTGTGTGAGAGAGGTGTGTGGTGTGGAGAGAGGTGTGTGTGTGAGAGAGCGGTGTGTGTGTGAGAGAGCGTGTGTGTGTGTGAGAGAGCGTGTGTGTGTGAGAAAGCGAGAGTGTGTGTGTGTGAGAGAGCGTGTGTGTGTGTGTGTGAGTGTGTGTGTGTGTGTGAGAGAGTGTGTGTGTGTGGTGTGAGAGAGTGTGTGTGTGTGTGTGAGAGAGTGTGTGTGTAAACCTAGTGAAGTGGTAGTAGCTGATAAGGTGTGGTATTTCTCCTGCTGCATTCTGACCCATATTAGGCCAGCAGCAATGTGTTTCTTTCTCTCTATGGTGACAAAGCAACACCATAGAAGAGGAATATGACTGGTCATTGGTTCACTACAAATTGCAGACGGTCAAACAAAGGGGGAGGTTCAGGGTTCAGGTTTCGGGGGCTTGGACACCAAGAGGGCAAACTGAAAAGGGGCAGAAAACCAGCCAATGTACTAAACGTCATCTGACAATATGGATACTGGGAACACTGAACTATAACACAACCACATCACCAATGGCACAGAGAGGGAGAGAGAGAGAGCGCGAGGGTGAGGAGACAGAGAGGGCGAGGGTGAGAGAGACAGAGAGGGCGAGGGTGAGAGAGAAGAGGGAAGCGAGAGCAAGAGAGAGGGGTAAAGAGAGATGGAGCAGTAGAGGAAGATGGAGTACAAGTAGAGAGAGATAGTAGAGAAGAGAGAGAGAGAGAGAGAGCGAGAGCATGCAGGAGAGAGAGAAGAGCAGTATAGAGAGAGAGAGAGCCAGAGCAGTAAGAGAGAGAGACAGAGCCGTTAAGAGAAGAAGAGACAGTAGCAGTGAGAGAGAGAGGAGAGTAGACAGAGCAGTAAGATAGAGAGACAGAGCAGTAGAGAGAGAGACAGAGCAGTAGAGAGAGAGACAGAGCAGTAGAGAGAGAGAGAGCGTTTGGGGGGAAAAAAAAAGGGGGAAAAAAAAAAACCCCCCCCCCCGGAAGGGGGGAAACCCCCAAAAAAAAAAAAAAGGGGGGGGGGGGGGAAAAGGGGGGGGGGGAAAGGGAAAAAGGGGGGGAAAAAAAGGGGGGGGGGGGTTTTTGGGGGGGGGGGGGGGGGGGGGGGGGGGGGGGGTTTTGGGGGAGGGGAGGGGGGGGGTTTTTGGAGAGAGGGGGGGTGGGGGGGGGTTTTTTTGGGGGGGGGGGAAAAAAAGGGAAGGGAAAAAAGGGGGGGGGGGGGGCCCCCGGGGAAAAAAAAAAAAGGGGGGGGGGTTTTTGGGTGGGGGGAACAAAGAAGGGGAAAGGAAAGGGGGGAAAAAAAAAAGGGGGAAAAAAAGGGGGGGGGGGGGGAAAAAAAAAAGGGGGAAAAAAAAAGGGGGGGGAAAAAAACCGGGGGGGGAAAACAAAAAAGGAAAAAAAACCAAAAAAAAAACCCCCAAAAAAAAAAGAAAGAGGGGGGGGGGGAAAAAAGAAGAAAAAAGGGGGGTTTGGAGAGGGGGAAAAAGGGGGGGGAAAAAAAGGGGGGGGGGGAAAAAAAAAGGGGGGGGGGGGGGAAAAAAAAGGGGGAGAAAGAAAAAGGGGGGAAAAAAGGGGGGGGGGGGAAAAAAAGGGGGGAAAGAGAGAAAAAAAAGGGGGGGGGAAAAAAGAAAGCAGTAGGGGAAAGAGGGGGGCCAAAGGGGGTTAAAAGGGGGGGGAAAAAAAAAAGGGGGAAAAGGAGAAAAAAGGGGGGGGGGAAAAATTTAAAAAAAAAAGGGGAGGGAAGAAAAAAAGGAGGGGGGGGGAAAAAAAAACGGGGGGGGGGCCCCGGGGGGGAAAAGAAAGGGGGGGGGAAAAGAAAAAAAAAAAAGGGGGGGGGGGGGGGAAAAAAAAAGGGCACCCCCCAAAAAAAAAAGGGAAAGAAAAGCATTAGAGAGGGGGGGGGAAGGGGACAAAGCAGTAGAGAGAAAAAAGGGGGGGGGGAAAAAAAAAGGGGGGGGGAAAAAAAAAAAAAGAGGGGGGGGGAAAAAAAAAAAAAAAAAGGGGGGGCCCAAAGGGGGGCCGGGGGGAAAAGGGGGGGGGGAAAAAAGAGCAGGGGGGGGGGGAAAAAAAGGGGGAAAGAAAAGGGGAAAGAGAGAGAAAAAAAAAAGGGGGGGGAAAAAAAAAAAAAACAAGGGGGGGGGGGGAAAAAAAAGGGGGGAAAGAGAAAGAGGGGGGAAAGGGGGAAAAAAAGGGGAATTTGGGGGAAAAAAACCCCCCGGGGGGGGGAAAAGGGGGGGGGGAAAAAAAAAAAAAGAGGGGGGGGGGGAAAAAAAAAAAAGGGAGGGGGGAAAAAAAATTGGGGGAAAAAGAAAGGGGGGGGAAAAAAAGGAGAGAAGAGGGGTTTAAAAAAAAAAAAAAACAAAGAGGGGGAGGGAAAAAAGGGGGGGAAAAGAAGGGGGGGGAAAAAGGGGGAAAAAAGAGGGGGGGGAAAAAGAAAGGGGGGGAAAGGGGGGGGGGGGGAAAAAGGAGAAAAAAAGGGGGACGGGGGAAAAGGGGGGAAAAGGGGAAGGGGGGGGAAAAGGGGGAAAAGGGGTGAAGGGGAAAAAAAAAAAAAAAAAGGGGGGGGAAAGGGGGGAGAGAGAGGGGACAAAAAAAAAGAAGACCCAAAAAAAAAAGGGGGGGAAAGGAAAAAAAAAAAAAAAGGGGGGGGAAAGAGAAGGGGGGGAAAAAAAGGGGGGAAAAGGGGGGAAAAAAAGGGGGAAGGGAGGGGGAAAGCAGGGGGGGCAGAAAAAAAAAGAGAGAAAACCCCCGGGGAGAGAAAAAGGGGGAGGGGGGGGGCCGAAAGAGGAGAAGGGAAAGGGGAGAGAAAAGGGAAAAGGGGGGGGGAAAAAAAAGGGGTGGGAAGAGAGGGGGGGGGGGCCCCCCCGGGGGGGGGGAAAGAAAAGGGGAAAAGAGAGGGGGGGGGGGGGGGGGGGGCCCCCCCCCGGGGAAAAAACCCCTGGGGGGGGGGGTTTGGAGGGGGGGGGAAAAAGGGGGGGGGGAAAGGAAAAAAACCCCC
This sequence comes from Coregonus sp. 'balchen', assembly GCA_902810595.1. NCBI lineage: Eukaryota > Metazoa > Chordata > Actinopteri > Salmoniformes > Salmonidae > Coregonus > Coregonus sp. 'balchen'. The sequence continues at coordinate 34,988,863 of LR778289.1, forward strand.
CCCGGGGGGGGGGGGGCCCCCCCCTTGGGGAGAGGGGGAAAAGGGGGGAGGAGAGCCTTTTGGGGGGAGGAAAACCCAGGGGGGGGGGGGGAAAAAAAAAGGGGGGGGAAAAAACCCCCCAAAAGGAGAAAAAAAAGGGGGGGGGAAAACCCCAAAAGGGGGGGGGAAAAAAAAGGGGAAGAAAAAAAGGGGGGAAGAGGGGGGAAAAAAGAGGGGGGAAAAAATTTTCCCCCCGGGGGGGAAAAACCCCGGGAAAAAAAAAATTTGGAGAGGGGAGGGGGGGGGGGGAAAAAACCCCCAAAGGGGGAAAAAAAAGGGGGGGAAAAAAACAAAAAAAAAAAAAGGGGGTTTTTAAAAAAAGGGGCAAAAAAAACCCCAAAGGGGGGGGGGAAAAAAACCAGGGGGGGGGGGGGGAAAAAAGGGGAAAAGGGCCCCCCGGGGGGGGGGGGGGGGAAAAAAAAAAGGGGGGGGAAAAAAACCCCCGGGGAGGGGGGCGGCCCCGGGGGAAAAAAAAAAAAGGGGGGAAAAAAAAAAACCAAGACCCCAAAGAGGGGGAAAGAAAGGGGGGGAAAAACCCCCCCGGGGGGGGGGGGGGCCGGCAGTAGAGAGAGAGAAAGGGGGAGAGAAAAACAAGCGGGGGGGGGGGGGAAAAAAAAAGGGGGGGGGGGAAAAAAAGGGGAAAGAGGGGGAGGGGGGGGAAAAAGAAGGGGAAAAAAAAAAGGGGCCCCCCGGGGGGGCCCCCCCCGGGGGGGGGGGCCCCCCCCCCGGGGGGGAAAACCCGGGGGGGGAAAAGAAGGGGGGCCCCCCAAAGGCCGGGGGGAAGGGGGGGAGAAAAACCCCCGGGGGGGGGGGGGGGAAAAAAAAGGGGGAAAGAAAAAAAGGGAAAAAAAGGGAAAAAAAAGGGAGAGAAAAACCCGGGAAAAGGGGAAAAGTGAGAAAAAAAAAAAAGGGGGGGGGGGAAAAAAAAAAGGGGGGGGAAAAACCCAAAAAAAAACCCCCAAAAGGGCCGGGGCCCCCAAAAAACAAGGAAAGGGGGGGGGCCCGGGGGGGGGGGCCAAAAAAAAAAACCAAAAAAAAGGGGAAAAGGGAAAAAAAAAAGGGAAAAAAAAAAACCCCCTTTTTTGGGGGTTTTGGGGTTTTGGGGGGTTAAAAGGGAAAAAGGGGTTTCCCCTTTTAAAAAAAAAGGGGGGGGGAAAAAAAAAACCCCAAAAAAAATTTTGGGGGGGGTTTTTTAAAAAAAGGGAATTTTAAAAAAAGGGGGTTTTTTCCCAAAAATTTTTGGGGGGTTTTTTTTTTTTAAAAATTTTTTTTTTTGGGGAAGAGAGAGAGAAAGAGCAGAGATAGAGAGAGAGCGAAGGAGTAGAGAGAGAGACAGGCAGTAGAGAGGGGAGACAGACAGTAGAGAGAGAAAGAGAGTAGAGAAGGAGAGGACGGGAGTAGAGAGAGGGCAGAGCAGTAGAGAGAGACAGAGCAGTGAGAGAAGACGGAGTAGAGAGGAGACAGAGAGAGAGGAGAAAGAGCAGTAAAGGAGAGACAGAGAGGAAGAGGGACAGACAGTAGAAGAAAGAGTAGAAAAAACATGAGAAGAACAACAGAGAGAAAAACAGGCGAGACGAACAAAGGACGAGAGAAAAAAAACCAGGAGAGAAGACAGGCGAGAGGGAGAAAGAGGAGAAAGAAAAGAGAAAAGGTGAAAGTGAAAAGGAAGACGGGGAGGAAGACTGGCGTGGCTTTTAAGAGAGAAAGAGTCGCAGGGCCCGGGAAGCACGAGACAGGACGAACCATTGAAAAAAACCCAGCCCAGAGGCAGAAACAGGAGAGAGTGAGCAAAGGGGAAAATTAAACTACAACAAATTAAGAGAGGTTTTGGGTTTACCCTTAGAGTAGTCAGTTGGAAGGCTAAGGCAGGGGGTGTATAGAACATCATATATGTTGAAGGCTAAGAGAGTACATATATTCAGAGAGGTTATATGTGTGTTAGGTTAGGTAGTAGAACATCATATATGTTGAAGGCTAAGAGAGTACATATATTCAGAGAGGTTATACAGTGAGGAAAAAAAGTATTTAGTCAGCCACCAATTGTGCAAGTTCTCCCACTTAAAAAGATGAGAGAGGCCTGTAATTGTCATCATAGGTACACGTCAACTATGACAGACAAAATGAGAAAAAAAATCCAGAAAATCACATTGTAGGATTTTTAATGAATTTATTTGCAAATTATGGTGGAAAATAAGTATTTGGTCAATAACAAAAGTTTCTCAATACTAAGTTATATACCCTTTGTTGGCAATGACACAGGTCAAACGTTTTCTGTAAGTCTTCACAAGGTTTTCACACACTGTTTTTGGCCCATTCCTCCATGCAGATCTCTAGAGCAGTGATGTTTTGGGGCTGTTGCTGGGCAACACGGACTTTCAACTCCCTCCAAAGATTTTCTATGGGGTTGAGATCTGGAGACTGGCTAGGCCACTCCAGGACCTTGAAATGCTTCTTACGAAGCCACTCCTTCGTTGCCCGGGCGGTGTGTTTGGGATCATTGTCATGCTGAAAGACCCAGCCACGTTTCATCTTCAATGCCCTTGCTGATGGAAGGAGGTTTTCACTCAAAATCTCACGATACATGGCCCCATTCATTCTTTCCTTTACACGGATCAGTCGTCCTGGTCCCTTTGCAGAAAAACAGCCCCAAAGCATGATGTTTCCACCCCCATGCTTCACAGTAGGTATGGTGTTCTTTGGATGCAACTCAGCATTCTTTGTCCTCCAAACACGTCGAGTTGAGTTTTTACCAAAAAGTTCTATTTTGGTTTCATCTGACCATATGACATTCTCCCAATCCTCTTCTGGATCATCCAAATGCACTCTAGCAAACTTCAGACGGGCCTGGACATGTACTGGCTTAAGCAGGGGGACACGTCTGGCACTGCAGGATTTTAGTCCCTGGCGGCGTAGTGTGTTACTGATGGTAGGCTTTGTTACTTTGGTCCCAGCTCTCTGCAGGTCATTCACTAGGTCCCCCCGTGTGGTTCTGGGATTTTTGCTCACCGTTCATGTGATCATTTTGACCCTACGGGGTGAGATCTTGCGTCGAGCCCCAGATCGAGGGAGATTATCAGTGGTCTTGTATGTCTTCCATTTCCTAATAATTGCTCCCACAGTTGATTTCTTCAAACCAAGCTGCTTACCTATTGCAGATTCAGTCTTCCCAGCCTGGTGCAGGTCTACAATTTTGTTTCTGGTGTCCTTTGACAGCTCTTTGGTCTTGGCCATAGTGGAGTTTGGAGTGTGACTGTTTGAGGTTGTGGACAGGTGTCTTTTATACTGATAACAAGTTCAAACAGGTGCCATTAATACAGGTAACAAGTGGAGGACAGAGGAGCCTCTTAAAGAAGAAGTTACAGGTCTGTGAGAGCCAGAAATTTGGCTTGTTTGTAGGTGACCAAATACTTATTTTCCACCATAATTTGCAAATAAATTCATTAAAAATCCTACAATGTGATTTTCTGGATTTATTTTTCTCAATTTGTCTGTCATAGTTGACGTGTACCTATGATGAAAATTACAGGCCTCTCTCATCTTTTTAAGTGGGAGAACTTGCACAATTGGTGGCTGACTAAATACTTTTTCCCCCCACTGTATGTGTGTTAGGTTAGGTAGTAGAACATCATATATGTTGAAGGCTAAGAGAGTACATACAGTTGAAATCGGAAGTTTACATAAACCTTAGCCAAATACATTTAAACTCAGTTTTTCACAATTCCTGACATTTAATCGTAGCAAAACTTCCCTGTCTTAGGTCAGTTAGGATCACCACTTTATTTTAAGAATGTGAAATGTCAGAATAATAGTAGTGAGAATGATTTATTTCAGCTTTTATTTCTTTCATCACATTCCCAGTGGGTCAGAAGTTTACATACACTCAATTAGTATTTGCTAGCATTGCCTTTAAATTGTTTAACTTGGGTCAAACGTTTCGGGTGGCCTTCCACAAGCTTCCCACAATAAGTTGGGTGAATTCTGGCCCATTTCTCCTGACAGAGCTGGTGTAACTGAGTCAGGTTTGTAGGCCTCCTTGCTCGCACACGCTTTTTCAGTTCTGCCCACACATTTTCTATAGGATTGAGGTCAGGGCTTTGCGATGGCCACTCCAATACCTTGACATTGTTGTCCTTAAGCCATTTTGCCACAACTTTGGAAGTATGCTTGGGGTCATTGTCCATTTGGAAGACCCATTTGCGACCAAGCTTTAACTTCCTGACTGATGTCTTGAGATGTTGCTTCAATATATCCACATCATTTTCATTCCTCATGATGCCATCTATTTTGTGAAGTGCACCAGTCCTTCCTGCAGCAAAGCACCCCCACAGCATGATGCTGCCACCCCCGTGCTTCACGGTTGGGATGGTGTTCTTCGGCTTGCAACCTCCCCCTTTTTCCTCCAAACATAACGATGGTCATTATTACATTTACATTACATTTTAGTCATTTAGCAGACGCTCTTATCCAGAGCGACTTACAGTTAGTGAATACATATATTTTTTATTTTTATTTTTTATACTGGCCCCCCGTGGGAAACGAACCCACAACCCTGGCGTTGCAAACGCCATGCTCTATCAACTGAGCTACATCCCTGCCGGCCATTCCCTCCCCTACCCTGGACGACGCTGGGCCAATTGTGCGCCGCACATGAGTCTCCCGGTCGCGGCCGGCTGCGACAGAGCCTGGATTCGAACCAGGATCTCTAGTGGCACAGTTAGCACTGCGATGCAGTGCCTTAGACCACTGCGCCAAACAGTTCTATTTTTGTTTCATCAGACCAGAGGACATTTCTCCAAAAGGTACGATCTTTGTCCCCATGTGCAGTTGCAAACCGTAGTCTGGCATTTTTATGGCGGTTTTGGATTAGTGGCTTCTTCCTTGCTGAGTGGCCTTTCAGGTTATGTCGATATAGGACTCGTTTTACTGTGGATATAGATACTTTTGTACCTGTTTCCTCCAGCATCTTCACAAGGTCCTTTGGTGTTGTTCTGGGATTGATTTCCACTTTTCGCACCAAAGTACGTTCATCTCTAGGAGACAGAACACGTCTCCTTCCTGAGTGGTATGACGACTGTGTGGTCCCATGGTGTTTATACTTGCGTACTATTGTTTGTAGAGATGAACGTGATACCTTCAGGCGTTTGGAAATTGCTCCCAAGGATGAACCAGACTTGTGGAGGTCTACAATTTGTTTTCTGAGGTCTTGGCTGATTTCATTTGATTTTCCCATGATGTCAAGCAAAGAGGCACTGAGTTTTAAGGTAGGCCTTGAAATACACAGGTACACCTCCAAAGGACTCAAATGATGTCAGTTAGCCTATCAAAAGCTTCAAAAGCCATGACATCATTCTCTGGAATTTTCCAAGCTGTTTAAAGGCACAGTCAACTTAGTGTAACTTCTGACCCACTGGAATTGTGATACAGTGAATTATAAGTGAAATAATCTGTCTGTAAACAATTGTTGGAAAAATGACTTGTGTCATGCACAAAGTGGATGTCCTAAACGACTTCCCAAAACTATAGTTTGTTAACTATGTATGTAAACTTCCGACTTCAACTGTATATTCACAGAGGTTATATGTGTGTTAGGTTAGGTTGCACTAACACTACACAGCTGATTCAAATAATTAAAGCTTGATGATTAGTTTATTATTTGAATCAGCTGTGTAGTGCTAGGGCTAAAACCAAAACGTGCACCCCTTGGGGTCCCGAGGACCGAGTTTGGGAAACTCTGGACTAAGGGAATGACAATGGGGGTTGACTACCGATAGCACCACTGCTACTTTGACAAAGACTTACGCCCGTATGCATATGACCAGTGGCGCGCTGCTATAGGCACCCAATGTATATGTATACATACATTGAGCAGAGAGGGGTAGAAAGAGGAGAAACATACAGCTTAATGTAAAGAGCCTACAGTCGTGGTCAAAAGTTTTGAGAATGACACAAATATTAATTTTCACAAAGTCTGCTGCCTCAGTTTTTATGATGGCAATGTGCATCTACTCCAGAATGTTATGAAGAGTGATCAGATGAATTGCAATTAATTGCAAAGTCCCTCTTTGCCATGAAAAATGAACTTAATCCCCCAAAAAACATTTCCACTGCATTTCAGCCCTGCCACAAAAGGACCAGCTGACATCATGTCAGTGATTCTCTCGTTAACACAGGTGAGAGTGTTGACGAGGACAAGGCTGGAGATCACTCTGTCATGCTGATTGAGTTAGAATAACAGACTGGAAGCTTTAAAAGGAGGGTGGTGCTTGAAATCATTGTTCTTCCTCTGTTAACCATGGTTACCTGCAAGGAAACACGTGCCGTCATCATTGCTTTGCACAAAAAGGGCTTCACAGGCAAGGATATTGCTGCTAGTAAGATTGCACCTAAATCAACCATTTATCGGATCATCAAGAACTTCAAGGAGAGAGGTTCAATTGTTGTGAAGAAGGCGTCAGGGCACCCAAGAAAGTCCAGCAAGCGCCAGGACCGTCTCCTAAAGTTGATTCAGCTGCGGGATCAGGGCACCACCAGTGCAGAGCTTGCTCCGGAATGGCAGCAGGCAGGTGTGAGTGCATCTGCACGCATAGTGAGGCAAAGACTTTTGGAGGATGGCCTGGTGTCAAGAAGGGCAGCGAGGAAGCCACTTCTCTCCAGGAAAAACATCAGGGACAGACTGATATTCTGCAAAAGGTACAGGGATTGGACTGCTGAGGACTGGGGTAAAGTCATTTTCTCTGATGAATCCCCTTTCCGATTGTTTGGGGCATCCGGAAAAAAGCTTGTCCGGAGAAGACAAGGTGAGCGCTACCATCAGTCCTGTGTCATGCCAACGGTAAAGCATCCTGAGACCATTCATGTGTGGGGTTGCTTCTCAGCCAAGGGAGTGGGCTCACTCATAATTTTGCCTAAGAACACAGCCATGAATAAAGAATGGTACCAACACATCCTCCGAGAGCAACTTCTCCCAACCATCCAAGAACAGTTTGGTGACGAACAATGCCTTTTCCAGCATGATGGAACACCTTGCCATAAGGCAAAAGTGACAACTAAGTGGCTCGGGGAACAAAACATCGACATTTTGGGTCCATGGCCAGGAAACTCCCCAGACCTTAATCCCATTGAGAATTTATGGTCAATCCTCAAGAGGTGGGTGGACAAACAAAAACCTACAAATTCTGACAAACTCCAAGCATTGATTATGCAAGAATGGACTGCCATCAGTCAGGATGTGGCCCAGAAGTTAATTGACAGCATGCCAGGGCAGATTGCAGAGGTCTTGAAAAAGAAGGGTCAACACTGCAAATATTGACTCTTTGCATAAACTTAATGTAATTGTCAATAAAAGCCTTTGACACTTATGGAATGCTTGTAATTATACTTCAGTATACCATAGTAACATCTGACAAAAATATCTAAAAACACTGAAGCAGCAAACTTTGTGAAGACCAATACTTGAGTCATTCTCAAAACTTTTGACCACGACTGTATGCTTTGTGAAGTCAGATTAAGCAAAGCAGAACACAGCAGCTCCCATTCATTAGTCACAGTGTGATCTGGAGCATATACGGATAGATAGATGGAGAGAGGGAGCCAGCCCATCAGGGAGAACAGAAGAGATAGATAGATGGAGAGAGGGAGCCATGATGGAAGAAGGAAAAGGGAGAAAGAAAGTAGAAGCCAAAAAAGCACCACATAAAACATCTGTGAATAAACTGCAAATGAACCCAACACCCACGAACACATCTCATACACCCACACCCACGAACACATCCCATACACCCCACCCACGAACACATCCCATACACCCACGAACACATCCCATACACCCAACACCCCACGAACACATCCCATACACCCACACCCACGAACACATCCCATACCACACCCACACCACGACATCCCATACACCACGACACATCCCTACCCCACACCAACACATCCCATACACCCACACCCACGAACACATCCCATACCACCGAACATCACCATACACCACACACCAGAACACATCCCATACACCACACAGAACACAACCATACCCCAACAAACCCACCCACCAGAACACATCCCATACCACCACACCCCCAACACATCCCATACCACCCACACCCCATCGACACACATCCCATACACCCACACCACGAACACACCCTACACCACACCCACCACATCCCATCACCCACCACACCATCCCCCTATACACCACTCGAACACATCCCATACACCCACACACGAACACATCCCACTACACCACCACAAACACATCCATACACCCACACACGAACACATCCAACACCCACCACCACATCAACACATCCCACTACACCCATCACAGAAACACATCCCAACACCACACACATGAACCACCACTCCCCATACACCCACACAACACATCCAAACACACTCCACATACATAACCACCACATCCCATACCAACACTCCCATACCCATCCCACACACAACACACATACCCAACAAACATCCCATACACCCACACACATGAACACATCCCATACACATGAACACATCCCATACACCCACACACGAACACATCCCATACAACATGAACACATCCCATACCCATCACAATACACATCCCATACACTCAACACATGAACACTCCCATACACCATACACAGAACACATCCCATACATACATGAACACATCCCATACACCCAACTCATAACATGAACACATCCCATACACCCACACCCAACACATCCAAAAACATGAACACATCCCATACAACCCACACACCATAAACATGAACACATCCCATACACCCAACACCATAATCATGAACACATCACCACACTGACACATCCCATAACAACATAAACACATCCATACACCCACACCACATCACCCATACAACAACAACACCAATCCCATACACCACCACATAAACATGAACACATCCCATACACACACACATCTACACATAACAAACACATCCCCATACACCCACAACAACATGAACACATCCCATACACCCATAACATGAACCATCCCATACACCATAAACATGAACACATCCCATACACCCATAAACATGAACACATCCCATACACCCATAAACATGAACACATCCCATACACCCATAAACATGAACACATCCCATACACCCATAAACATGAACACATCCCATACACACCCATAAACATGAACACATCCCATACACCCATAAACATGAACACATCCCATACACCCCATAACATAACACAATCCCATAACACCCATAAACATGAACACATCCCATACAACCCATAAACATGAACAACACATCCCATACACCCATAAACATGAACACATCCCATACACCCATAAACATGAACACATCCCTAACAAACTACACACCATCACCCAAACATGAACACATCCCATACACCCATAAACATGAACACATCCCATACACCCACACCCATAAACATGAACACATCCCATACACCCATAAACATGAACACATCCCATACACCCAACACCCATAAACATGAACACATCCCACATACACTCTTTCCCAAACACACATGCTGACCCACAAGCATTAGGAAACAAAATGGCAACCAAAAAGGAAGAAGATGAGGAAGCGTGTTGGGTATTTCTGTTGATGCCTCAGTCACAGCAGACTGTTAAGCTGTGGCTGTCTGGTCATGGTGAACAACACTTCACAACACCTTGTGGCTACAACAACACTATGACTGGATGAATCTACATGATGCGAGGAAACACATTGCCCTCAGCTGTAGAATTATTGTAGATTTTTGCAGATCCTGTGATTTAGGTTATTCATGTATTCTTCATGGGTGTTATTACATGACCAAAGGTCTTCTGATGACAAAATGCTCTTTAAATGTAGTCTTATTTAAGCAGGAAGTCCCAATGAGGTCAGAAGACCTCTTTCCCAAAGCAGAACTTTTACAACTTAGGGGGAGATTTGCTGCATTTCATCTGTGATCTTAGCAGCTTCTTCTGGCCCCTTAACAAATAGAGGTGTGTGTGTGTTCCCTCTCACCTGTGATCTTGGCAGCCTTCTCCTCCTGATTGGCCCTGTTCTCCTTCACATAGGTGTGTGTGTGTTCCCTCTCACCTGTGATCTTGGCAGCCTTCTCCTCCTGATTGGCCCTGTTCTCCTCATTCTCCTCGTCCTCCTCCTCAAAGTCGTCAAGGTTGCCGATGTCGGCCTGCTTCATACTCATCAGGCTGGCCAGGCTCTGCATGTCCTCGTCACTGAGACACACACACACACACACACACACACACACACACAATCAGATTTTATTTGTGACAAATCTACCAAAGAGAAACCACAACATACTGCCATTTTGTACAGGCCAACAACTCTCTCTTTTATATCTCTCTCTCCCTCTCTCATAGCAGGCAACCATCTCACAGGGGAGGGAGGCCGATCTCACACCTACTGTAAGACCATGTAACACATCAAGTCTCAGGATGTACAGGGAATATCATGACCTGTCTATAGAGTGTTAGTAAACAGGGAATATCATGACATGTCTATAGAGTGTTAGTAAACAGGGAATATCATGACATGTCTATAGAGTGTTAGTAAACAGGGAATATCATGACATGTCTATAGAGTGTTAGTAAACAGGGAATATCATGACCTGTCTATAGAGTGTTAGTAAACAGGGAATATCATGACATGTCTATAGAGTGTTAGTAAACAGGGAACTATCATGACCTGTTATAGAGTGTTAGTAAACAGGGAATCATCATGGACATGTCTATAGAGTGTTAGTAACAGGGAATATCATGACATGTCTATAGAGTGTTAGTAAACAGGGAATATCATGACCTGTCAAGGTTGGTTAGTAGAACAGGGAATATCCTGATCTGTCTATAGAGTGTAGAAACAGGGAATATCATGACCTGTCTATAGAGTGTTAGTAAACAGGGAATATCATGACCTGTCTATAGAGTGTTAAGATATCATGACAGTGAATATCATGACCTGTCTATAGAGTGTTAGTAAACAGGGAATATCATGATGTCTGTAGAGTGTTAGTAAACAGGGAATATCATGACCTGTCTATAGAGTGTTAGTAAACAGGGAATATCATGACATGTCTATAGAGTGTTAGTAAACAGGGAATATCATGACCTGTCTATAGAGTGTTATTAAACAGGGAATATCATGACATGTCTATAGAGTGTTAGTAAACAGGGAATATCATGACCTGTCTATAGAGTGTTAGTAAACAGGGAATATCATGACATGTCTATAGAGTGTTAGTAAACAGGGAATATCATGACCTGTCTATAGAGTGTTAGTAAACAGGGAATATCATGACATGTCTATAGAGTGTTAGTAAACAGGGAATATCATGACCTGTCTATACAGTGTTAGTAAACAGGGAATATCATGACCTGTCTATAGAGTGTTAGTAAACAGGGAATATCATGACGGAGAGTGAGAAAGGGAGAGCTGGACCAGAGAGAGAGCACTACTCTCCTGTCTCCGTAAGCAATGTGTCCTTCATGCAGCGGCTGCTGAGGAGATGAAATGTGCACGTGTGTGTGTTGTGTGTGTGTGTTTAGTTGTATGTTTCTGTGTGTGCGTGCATGTATGTTTCTGTGTGTGTGTGTGTGTGTGTATTAGGGGGCAAGGAGAAAACACACTCTGCCGAGGGGTTTCTCATCCAGTCACCACCAGATAGATAACACCCTGTGATTAACTCTACCTCTCTCTCCTTCCCGCTTTATTTATCCTCCTCTTTCTCACTCCCTCCCTCTCCCCCACCACCACCACCTCTCTCCCTCCTCTCTCTCCCTGGCTCTCTCTTTCTCCCCCTCTCTCTCACTGGCTCTCTCTTTCTCCTCCTCTATCTCACTCCTTCCCTCTCCCCCACCACCACCACCTCTCTCCCTCCTTCTCTCTCTCCCTGGCTCTCTCTTTCTCCTCCTTTCTCTCACTCCTTCCCCCCCCCACCCCTCCATCTCGCTCTCTTTTCTGTGGTGGCAGGCCAGACAACAGAAGCAGGCCAGACATCAGATGCTGGCCAGACAACAGAAGAAGGCCAGGCAACAGAAGCAGGCCAGGCTTCAGAAGCAGGCCAGGGAACAGAAGCAGGCCAGGGAACAGAAGCAGGCCAGGCAACAGAAGCAGTCCAGGCAAACAGAAGCATGCCAGGCAAACAGAAGCAGGCCAGGCAAACAGAAGCAGGCCAGGCAAACAGAAGCAGGCCAGGCAAAGAGAAGCAGGCCAGGCATCAGAAGGAGGCCAGGCATCAGAAGGAGGCCAGACATCAGAAGCAGGCCAGGCAACAGAAGCAGGCCAGGCAACAGAAGCAGGCCAGGCAATAGAAGCTCATTTTAACTGACGTGATGGAGTTTATTTGTGTGTAGTGACATTGTTCTCCAATGGGTTAAGAGGGGTTACACACTTCTGCTCCCCGGTCCCCCTGCACAACAAAGGAGCTTGCTCTGCTCTGCTTTAACGGTATGTGTGTGACAGCAAGCTCATACAAAATAGCACTAGGTTTTATCAAAGGGACTGAGGAGAGAGAGAGGAGAGAGAGAGAGAGAGAGAGAGCATAGAAAGAGTGAGAGTGAATGCTGGAGAGAATATGATCCATTGAATGAGAGATATTCTCACTCTGAAGCCGGGGTGACTGGGGGTTGATTCCTCTAGCTGACTGTTATTATACAGAGACTAGTACTATACAGAGACTGGTATTATACAGGTATTATACAGAGACAGGTATTATACAGAGACAGGTATTATTACAGAGGCCTGGTATTATACAGAGACTGGTATTATACAGAGACTGGGTTATTATTACAGAGGACAGGTATTATACAGGTAATTATACAGAGACTGGTATTAGACAGAGACTGGTTATTATACAAACGAGGACTGGTATACTACAGAGGGACTGGGTAGTATACCGAGGACTGGTATTATACAGGTATATATTACAGAGGACAGGTATTCATACAGCGACTGGTATTATACAGAGACTGGTATTATACAGAGACTGGTATTCATACAGGTTTTTTTTTTTTGATTATACAGAGACTGGTTCTTATACAGAGACAGGGATTTATACAGGTATTTTATACAGAGACTGGTATTATACAGCGACAGGTATTATACAGAGACTGGGCATTATACAGAGGACTTGGTATTATTTATAAAGAGGACAGGTCTTATGACAGAGACAGGGTCATTATACAGGTATCTTACAGAGGACTGGTATTATACAGAGACTGGGTATTCTTTTTGTGGTAAACAGAGACTGGTATTATACAGAGACTGGTTATTATACAGGTATTATACAGGACAGTATTATACTAGAATGGTTATTATACAGAGACAGGTATTATACAAGATAGGTATTATACAGAGACTGGTATTATACAGAGACAGGTATTATACAGAGACTGGTATTATACAGAGACTGGTATTATACAGAGACAGGTATTATACAGAGACTATTATACAGAGACAGGTATTATACAGGTATTATACAGAGACTGGTATTATACAGAGACTGGAATTATACAGAGACTGGTATTATACAGGTATTATACAGAGACAGGTATTATACATAGACTGGTATTATACAGAGACAGGTATTATACAGAGACAGGTATTATACAGGTATTATACAGAGACTGGTATTATACAGAGACTGGTATTATACAAGACTGGTATTATACAGAGACTGGTATTATACAGGGTATTATACAGAGACTGGTATTATACAGAGACTGGTATTATACAGAGACTGGTATTATACAGAGACTGGTATTATACAGGTATTATACAGAGACTGGTATTATACAGAGACAGGTATTATACAGGTATTATACAGAGACTGGTATTATACAGGTATTATACAGAGACTGGTATTATACAGAGACTGGTATTATACAGGTATTATACAGATACTGGTATTATACAGAGACTGGTATTATACAGAGACTGGTATTATACAGAGACTGGTATGCCGTGTGTGTGTGTGTGTGTGTGTGTGTGTGTGTGTGTGTGTGTGTGTGTGTGTGTGTGGACTTACGTGGCCTTGCCCTCACGGAGGAAGATGCAGGAGAGGGAGAACTGTAGCGTGGCAGACACCACCTTCTTGGAGAGGGGCTTGAACTTGAGCTTGACGTCAGTCTGTGTGGGCATGGGGCTGGCATACTGCTTCATGTTGATGCTGCTGGTCGCCAGAGCCTTTCTACGACCTGAAGGAGACTCCTGAGAGATGGAGGGAGGGAGAGGAGGTGGAGAGAGGAGGGAGGGGAGAGGGAAGGGAGGGAGAGGAGGGTGGAGAGATGAGGGAGATGAGAGGATGGAGGAGGAGGGAGTGGAGGAGAGGGTGGACCGGAGGAGGAGGGGGAAGAGACGTGCGGGGAGGAGGAGTGAGAGAGTGAGGTGAGAGAGTACGGAGAGGCGAAGGAGAGAAGCGACTGGGGTAGGAGGAAGCTTAAGGAGGCGAGAGAGGACGGTGAGAGAGAGGAGCGGTGAGAGAGAGGGAGGGGGGGAGGAGGGGGGGGTGGAGAGAGGAGGTGGAGAGAGGAGGGAGAGAAGGAGGTGGAGAGAGGGGGGGAGGAGGTGGAGAGAGGAGGGGGAGAGAGGAGGGGGAGAGAGGAGGGGAGAGGAGGTGGAGAGAGGAGGTGGAGAGAGGCTGGAGAGGATGGTGGAGAGAGGACCGGTGGAGACGAGGAGGTGGAGAGAGAGTGAGGTGGAGAGAGGACGGTGAGAAGAGGGTGGAGGAGGGTGGAGAGAGGAGGTGGAGAGAGGAGGTGAGAGGGATGGGCACGAGAGGAGGGAGATGAGAGTGAGGGAGAGAGGAGGTGGAGAGAGGAGGTGGAGAGAGGGAGAAATACTTGTTACAGTCTGGTGGGTAGATTGAATGTGTTTTGTGCTGATGTCAAATAAAGGAGTCATATTTATATTTCTGTCACCATTGCTCTATTCCAAATAGCCTCTTCCCAGCGGCACTAGATCTGAAACCATTGGATAGCTTTAGAAAATAATGGCACAAAGTCACATTACTAAAACTGCCATACCAATCCAAATCCATTCTGATCTTCAAAAGTGCTTACAGGTAGGAGCTAGGGGCAGATATGGAACTGGGCCCATGCCACCACAGCCCTGGTAAAAGGCATTATGGGATTGGAACTAGAGAAGACCGATGTCCTGTGTCGTAGGCTGCTCACACAACACATGGAATGAAATAATGAAACGTCTTAGAGGGGTGTCAGAATTCTAGATAGGGAACAAAACGCACCCACACACTTACGCCCAAAGGTTTGGAAACCAAAACACTGATACATCTAGTCTCTTTCTCCTCTGGGCGTTTAGCTCTGCCTTGCTGTCAGAGAACAGAGGATTTACATGCTGCCTCACTGTGTTGATACGACACCCGGGCCATTCTGCCTTCTCTCTTTCTCTCCCCCGCTCGCTGGCTTTTCTCTCTCTCTCGGTCTGTCTTGTGTCCTGGAAGCACTGCCTGGAGTTCTCAGTTAAACAAATGTGTCTTTGGGGCACTGTGTGTGGGGAGGGAGGGGAGGGAGGGAGGGAGTGTCATCTCAATCCTGCATAATAACTGAAATTAAGACAGTAGCTAAGTCTTGTCAGTATTCTAGATAGGGAACAACACACAGACGTGAAATGAACCAGCGGCTGCCAGACAACTGAATCTCTCTCTCTCTTTCCCTCTCTCTCTCCATCTCACTGTCTTTCCTCTCTCTCTCCATCTCACTATCTGTTGGTCTGTCCTCCATCTCACTGTCTGTGTCTCCTCTCTCTCTCCTCTCTCTCTCTCTCTCTCCTCTTCTCTCCCCATCTCACGCTCTCTCCTCTCCTCTCTCTCTCTCTCTCTCCTCTCTCTCTCCCTCTCCTCTCTCTCTCCCCATCTCACTATCTGTTGGTCTGTCTCTCCATCTTACTGTCTGTCGGTCTGTCTCTCCATCTTACTGTCTGTGTCTCCTCTCTCTCTCTTTCTCTCCCTCTCCCCATCTCACTCTCTCTCTCTCTCACTGTCGGTCTCTCTCCTCTCTCTCTCCCTCTCCTCTCTCTCTCTCTCCATCTCACTGTCGGTTTGTCTGTCTCCCTCCATCTCACTGTCTGTCTCCCTCCATCTCACTGTCTGTCTCCCTCCATCTCACTGTCTGTCTCCCTCCATCTCACTGTCTGTCTCTCCATCTTACTGTCTGTCGGTCTGTCTCTCCATCTTACTGTCTGTCGGTCTGTCTCTCCATCTTACTGTCTGTCGGTCTGTCTCTCCATCTTACTGTCTGTCGGTCTGTCTCTCCATCTTACTGTCTGTCGGTCTGTCTCTCCATCTTACTGTCTGTCGTCTGTTCTTCCATCTTACTGTCTGTCGGTCTGTCTCTCCATCTTACTGTCTGTCGGTCTGTCTCTCCATCTTACTGTTGTCGGTCTGTCTCTCCATCTACTGTCTGTGGTCTGTCTCTCCATCTTACTGTCTGTCTGGTTGTCTCTCCATCTTACTGTCTGTCGGTCTGTCTCTCCATCTACTTACTGTCTTGCCCTTGTCGGTCTGTCTCTCCATCTTACTGTCTGTCGGTCTGTCTCTCCATCTTACTGTCTGTCGGTCTCCTTGTCTGCTCTCTCATCATCTACTGTCTGTTGATCTGTCTCTCTCCATCTCACTGTCTGTCGGTCTGTCTCTCCATCTTACTGTCTGTCGGTCTGTCTCTCCATCTTACTGTCTGTCGGTCTGTCTCTCCATCTTACTGTCTGTCGGTCTGTCTCTCCATCTTACTGTCTGTCGGTCTGTCTCTCTCCATCTCACTGTCTGTTGATCTGTCTCTCTCCATCTTACTGTCTGTTGATCTGTCTCTCTCCATCTTACCGTCTGTTGATCTGTCTCTCTCCATCTCACCGTCTGTTGATCTGTCTCTCTCCATCTCACCGTCTGTTGATCTGTCTCTCCATCTTACCGTCTGTTGATCTGTCTCTCTCTATCTCACTGTCTGTTGATCTGTCTCTCTCCATCTTACTGTCTGTTGATCTGTCTCTCTCCATCTTACTGTCTGTCTGTCTGTCTCTCTCTATCTCACTGTCTGTTGATCTGTCTCTCTCCATCTTACCGTCTGTCTGTGTCTCTTCTCTCTCTGTGTTTCTAATCTCCTCTCTCTCCAGTCTTCTCTCTTTCTCTCCACATAACATATTGTAGCCAATGGCAGGCCTGTATTCTTGGCCAGTGTTCAGTGTGTGTTTCAGTGTTTGAGGTTTGCCTGCGGCAGTTTATATCCTGGACTTCTCCTGTCTTTTAGTCTGCTATACCTTCACAGGCTAAATGAAACAAAGAAGCCATCACACACACACACACACACACACACACACACACACACACCACACACACACACACACACACAACACACAAACATACACAGACACACACAGACAACACACAAACATACACAGACACACCACACACAGAGACAACACACAAACATACACAGACACACACACACAGACACACACACAGACAGACACTTAGCCTATATGCTAATCAAAAAGCCATAGAAAACCCCCACAGTCCTTTTAGGCAGCAGAATGGGCCCTAAGTAGTCAACCCATAGAAAACCCCCACAGTCCTTTTAGGCAGCAGAACGGGCCCTAAGTAGTCAACCCATAGAAAACCCCCACAGTCCTTTTAGGCAGCAGAACAGGCCCTAAGTAGTCAACCCATAGAAAACCCCACATCCTTTAGGCAGCAGAACGGGCCCAAGTAGTCAACCCATAGAAACCCCCACAGTCCTTTTAGGCAGCAGAACAGGCCCTAAGTAGTCAACCCATAGAAAACCCCCACAGTCCTTTTAGGCAGCAGAACGGGCCCTAAGTAGTCAACCCATAGAAAACCCCCACAGTCCTTTTAGGCAGCAGAACGGGCCCTAAGTAGTCAACCCATAGAAAACCCCCACAGTCCTTTTAGGCAGCAGAACGGGCCCTAAGTAGTCAGCCCATAGAAAACCCCCCACAGTCCTTTTAGGCAGCAGAACAGGCCTAAGTAGTCAACCCATAGAAAACCCCCACATCCTTTTGGCAGCGAAACGGGGCCCTAAGTAGTCACCCATAGAAACACCCCCACAGTCCTTTTAGGCAGGAAAGAACGGGCCCTAAGTAGTCAGCCCGAAGAAAACCCCCACAGTCCTTGTAAAGGCAGCAGAACGGGCCCAAGTAGTCAACCCAAAAAACCCCCACAGTCCTTTTAGGCAGCAGAACGGGCCCCAAGTAGTCAACCCTTAGAAAACCCCCACAGTCCTTTTAGGCAGCAGAACGGGCCCTAAGGAGTCATGCTCTGCTGGGTGCAGTACCTGACAAAGACCTCTATTTCCGTCTCACATCACGCCATTGGAAGAGCAGCACATATACATAGACTAGACACACTGGATTAGAGAGGATCTGATATGGGCTCTTTACATCGCTGCTGTTGGCTGATGTCTTCACACACCTATACAAGGCAGATGCTTGCCACTCACTCACTCACTCTCTCTTTCTCTCTCTTCCTCCTCTCTCTCTCCCTTCTCTCTCTCTTTCTCCTCTCTCTCTCTCCCTCCTCTCTCTCTTTCTCACTCTCCCTTTCTTTCGCTCTCTTCCTTCTCTCTTCCTCCTCTCTCTCTTCCTCCCCTCTCTCTTTCTCCTCTCTCTCTTTCTCCTCTCTCTCTTCCTCTCCTCTCTCTTTCCTCTCCCTCTCTCCCTTTCCCCCTTCCTCCTCTCTCTCTTCCTTTTCTCTCTCTTTCTCCTCTCTCCCTTCCTCCTCTCTCTTTCTCTCTCCCTTTCTCCTCTCGCCTTTCTGCCCATCGCTTCTCCTCTCCTTCTATCCTCATACCCTCTCCTCTCTCCCTTTCTCGCCTCGTCCTACTAGCCTGACGCCGTCATACCTACTCCCTAGCTCTCTTACGCATCCTCCTCGTCCTTCCACCTCACCTCCTCCTCTCGTTTCTACTCTCTCCCTTCCTTCTGTCTCTCGACTCCGTCACTTTCCTTTCGTCTACCTGCTTCCCTCTCGTCTCTTCCTCCCCTAGCTACTCGTGCAAATCCCTCCTATCGTCTGCTCTCGACATCCCTCTCCTACTCTCTCCTCTCCTCTCCTTTGCCTCCTTCCTCCTCTCATCCCTCGTCCTCTCCTTCTCCTCTCCCTTCTGCCTTCTCTGCCTTCCTCTCTGTCTCTTCTCCTCTCTCTTCTCCTCCTCATCTACTCCTTCCCTTCTCTTCCTTCCTCCTCCTCTCCTTCTTCTCCTCTTCTCTTCTCCTTTCTCTCCTCTCTCTCTCCTCTCTCCTTTCTCCAAGACCACACCCTTCCTTTGATGCGTACATACCTTTCATGCGTCCACTTTCATGGGATTGTGGGATGTTATTAACTTGATAAGCCTACATATTACACAGAGGGGGATGAGAGGAGAGCACATACACATCTCCAATTGGAACTGAAAAAGACAAAGGGAACCACACTGGCAAAACAACGTCTCCCAAACACAACCCACTGCACCTCTACTCTACCAGGCCTGTCCACCTCTACTCTACCAGGCCTCTCCACCTCTACTCTACCAGGCCTCTCCACCTCTACTCTACCAGGCCTGTCCACCTCTACTCTACCAGGCCTCTCACTCTACTCTCAGGCTCTCCACCTCTACTCTACCATGCCTGTCCACCTCTACTTACCAGGTCCCCTCTCCACCTCTACTCTACCAGGCTGTCCACCTCTACCTCTACCAGCCTGTCCCACCCCCAAGCTCCACCTCTACTCTACCAGCCTGTCCACCTCTACTTACAGCCTGTCCACCTCTCCACCTCTACCTACCAGGCCTTCCACCTCTACCTCTAACCAGGCCTGTCCCCACCTCTCCACCTCTACTCTACCAGGCCTGTCCACCTCTATCTACCAGGCCTGTCCACCCTTCCTACCAGCCTCCACTCTACCATACGCCTTGTCCACCTCTACTTACAGCCTGTCCACCTCTACGCTACCAGGCCTGTCCACCTCTCCACGCCTACTCACACGCCTATCCACCAGGCCTGCCACCTCTACTCCTACCAGGCCTGTCCACCTCTACTCTACCGGGCCTGTCCCCCTTTTGGCTTCCACCTCTACTCTACCAGCCTGTCCCCCTCTACCACTTACTTACTCTACCAGGCCTGTCCACCTCTCCTCACTCTCTCTACCAGGCCTGTCCCCTCTACTCCACCTTTCACTCTACTCTACCAGGCCTGTCCACCTCTACTTACCAGGCCTGTCCACCTCTACTCTACAGGCCTTCCACCTCTACTCTACCGGCCCTGTCCACCTCTCTCACCTCCCTACCACATTCTTTCCACCTCTCACCTCTACTCTACCAGGCCTCTCCACCTCTCCATCACCCCTCCTTCACTCTACCTACAGGCCTGTCCACCTCTACTCTACCAGCCTGTCCACCTCTACTCTACCAGGCCTGTCCAACCTCTCCACCTCTACTCTACCAGGCCTGTCCACCTTCCTCCACCTCTACTTCTACCAGGCCTCTCCACCTCTACTCTACCGGGCCCTTCCACCTCTACTCTACCAGGCCTCTCCACCTCTCCACCTCTACTCTACCAGGCCTCTCCACCTCTACTCTACCAGGCCTGTCCAACCTCCACTCTACTCACAGCCTGTCCACCTCTACCACCAGGCCTGTCCACCTCTACCACGGCCTCACCCTCTACTCACAGGCCTGTCCACCTCTACTCTACCAGGCCTGTCCACCTCCTCCACCTTTTTACTCTACCAGGCCTGTCCACCTCTCCACTCTACCTACCAGGCCTGTCACCTCTCTACCAGCCTTCCACCTCTACTCTACCAGGCCTGTCCACCTCTCCACCTCCTACTCTACCAGGCCTGTCCACCTCTACTCTACCAGCCTGTCCACTCTACTCTACCAGGCCTGCCCACCTCTACTCTACCAGCCGTTCCACCTTCCTACAGGCTGTCCACCTCTACTCTACCAGGCCTGTCCACCTCTCCACCTCTACTCTACCAGGCCTGTCCACCTCTCCACCTCTACTCTACCAGCCTGTCCACCTCTACTCTCCCCGGCCTTCCACCTCTACCTCTACCAGGCCTGTCCCCCTTTCCTACTCTACCAGGCCTGTCCCCCCTCTACTCTAACCAGGCCTGCCACTCTACTCTACCAGGCCTGTCCACCTCTACTCTACCAGGCCTGTCCACCTCTCCACCTCTACTCTACCGGGCCCGTTCCACCATCTCCACCTCTACTCTACCAGGCCTCTCCCACCTCTCTACTCACCAGGCCTCTCCACCCTCTACTCTACCAGGCCTGCCCCACCTCTACTTTTCACCAGCCTGTCCACCTCTTCCCCTCTACTCTACCAGGCCCTGTCCACTCTCCCCTCTACTCTACCAGGCTCACTTCTCTACCAGCCTGTCCACCTTCTTAGCCTTCCCTCACTCTACCAGGCCTCTCCACCTCTACTCTACCAGGCCTGTCCACCTCTACTCTACCAGGCCTGTCCACCTCTACTCTACCAGGCCTGTCCACCTCTCCACCTCTACTCTACCAGGCCTGTCCCCTCTCCACCTCTACTCTACCAGGCCTGTCCACCTCTACTCTACCAGGCCTGTCCACCTCTACTCTACCAGGCCTGTCCACCTCTACTCTACCAGGCCTGTCCACCTCTCCACCTCTACTCTACCAGGTGTCCTCTTACAGGCCTCCACCTCTACTCTACCAGGCCTGTCCACCTCTACTCTACCAGGCCCTCCCCCTCCACCCTCTTACTCTTACCAGGCCTGTCCACCTCTATCTATCTACCAGGCCTGTCCACCTCTACTCTACCAGGCCTCCCCCTCACTTACCGCTGTCCACCTCTACTCTACCAGGCCGTCCACCTCTCTCACCAGGCCTCTCCCCTCTACTCTAGGCCACTTCGTCCAGCCTGTCCCCCCTCTACTCTACCAGGCCTGTCCACCTCTCCACCTCTCCAGGCTTCCACCTCTACTCTACCAGGCCTGTCCACCTCTACTCTACCAGGCCTGTCCACCTCTACTCTACCAGGCCTGTCCACCTCTACTCTACCAGGCCTCTCCACCTCTACTCTACCAGGCCTGTCCACCTCTACTCTACCAGGCCTGTCCACCTCTCCACCTCTACTCTACCAGGCCTGTCCACCTCTACTCTACCAGGCCTGTCCACCTCTACTCTACCAGGCCTGTCCACCTCTACTCTACCAGGCCTGTCCCCCTACTCTACCAGGCTGTCCACCTCTACTCTACCAGGCCTGTCCACCTCTACTCTACCGGGCCTGTCCCCCCTCTACTCTACCAGGCCTGTCCACCTCTCCACCTCTACTCTACCAGGCCTGTCCACCTCTCCACCCCCTCTACTCTACCAGGCCTGTCCCCCTCTCCACCTCTACTCTACCAGGCCTGTCCACCTCTCCTCTACCAGGCCTGTCCCCCTCTACTCTACCAGGCCTGTCCCCCTCTCCACCTCTACTCTACCAGGCCTGTCCACCCCACCTCTACTCTACCAGGCCTCTCCACCTCTTCCCTCCCTCTACTCTACCAGGCCTGTCCACCTCTACTCAAACCAGCCTGTCCACCTCTACTCTACAGGCCTCTTCACCATCTCTACCAGGCCTGTCCACCCCTTCCACCTCTACTCTACCCAGGCCTGTCCACCCTCTCTCCACCCTCCACTCTACTCTACCAGGCCTGTCCACCTCTACTCTACCAGGCCTGCCCCTCCACCTCTACTCTACCAGGCCTTTTCCACCTCTACTCTACCAGGCCTGTCCACCCTCCCTACTCTACCAGGCCTGTCCACCTCTACTCTACCAGCCTGTCACCCTCTACTCTACCAGGCGCCCCTTCCACCTCTACTCTACCAGGCCTCCTCTCTTCTCCATCCATCCCTCCCCATCCTCCCTCCCAGCGTCCCCCTCTCCCTCCACCTCAGACAAAAAACCCTGTTCACACATCTATATCCTTGGAAAACCTCTCTGACACTACCAGGCCTGCCCACCTCACCTCATCCCATTCCCTTCCCAGGCCTGCCCCTCCTCACCTTCCACCATTACTCCACCCTCCCATCCCTACTTCTACCATGCCGGCCCCTCTTCTCTCACGCCTCTCACCCTCCCTTCCCTAACATCCCATCCACCCAGCCCTTCCATCAAAAACAAGTTCACCCCCCTCTTCCATCATCCCACCACCACCTCCCTCCCACCCTTCCAACCCACACCCTCCTCCACCATCCTCCCCCCCCTCCACCCCCCCCTCCTTCCATCCATCCACCCCTCCCTCCCTCACTTCACCACCCCTCCCTTCCCATACAATCCTCCATCCCCCCCCCCTTCCATCCACTCCATCCACCCCCCCTTCCCTCCACCCCACCCCTCCACCATCCACCCCTCCCTTCCACACCCCCCCCCTCCCTTCCATCCACCCCCCTTCCTTCCATCCACCCCTCCTTCCTTCCCTTCATCATCTCACAGTAACGATTAGAAAAGGCATTCGTCAAGCGACGCAGCCACTTGACATTTGTGTTGACATTTGAGCCTCGTTGAATCGTCCATGTCTGGAAATATGAGTGCATCATGTCATCCCCCTGAAGAATACTACAGCCTCAGAACCACCTCTACTTCCTTATCATCGTCCAGATTATACCTTCCCCATTATACTGAGCTAATAGTGCATGGAGATACTTTAAGAATGAATTTAGCAAATGCATCAAACACTTAAGAAGGGGATTTAGTATCGAAAGTCGTCGTACAGGGGCCCTCTAGGAAAGGAAATACTTAAGAATATGTAAATGATTCTGACGGGGAATAATAATAATGGTTTAACAGATTTGACTCGGGTCGGGAGGAGAACAATAAGAATTGTGCTCTTTTCCCCGGATGGCGCTTGTCAATCAGAAGAGGATTAGGGCGCTCTGAGGGAGGACGGATGAGGGGTCCGTGAAGAGAACACACAGACCCATAACAGCGATGGTCCCCTAGTCACCATCCACGCAGCCCACATCATCTCACCATTGCTTGACATGAGCCACAATCCAGCAGACAATGTGCACCACGCAGCTCACTAATCTATGACATCTACACCAGTAAACACTAGAAAAAGCACACAACACCTCAGCACGACACATGCTGATTTAGGGGTGTCCAATGTGTGATGTTACTGGTTCAAAATGAACAGGAGACAATAGCTACTCTATGAGCTTCTCTAATACAGTCAGATTTGAACTTATCAACTACCCAACTGCTCTCATGACGTGCTGATCTCTTGATTACTAAATACCTAGTGGCATTTTCTTGATAGAC
This sequence comes from Coregonus sp. 'balchen', assembly GCA_902810595.1. Classification (NCBI taxonomy): domain Eukaryota; kingdom Metazoa; phylum Chordata; class Actinopteri; order Salmoniformes; family Salmonidae; genus Coregonus; species Coregonus sp. 'balchen'. The sequence goes on from LR778289.1 coordinate 35,013,201, forward strand.
TTAAGAGCTTAAAAAATACTAGATGAAATGTTGCTGAGGTACTGCAGTCCCATAAACTGACCTCAGTCAGACAATGTGTTGAATCTACGCAGCTTCCCATAAACTACCTCAGTCAGACAATAGTTGCTGATGTCTACTGAGCTTCCCCTAAACTACCTAGTCAGACCATGTTGCTTGACCACTGCAGCTTCCACTAACTACCTCAGTCAGACAATGTGCTTGATGCTCTACTGCAGCTTCCCACTAAACTACCTCAGTCAGACATGTTGCTTGATGCCTACTGCAGCTTCCCACTAAACTACCTCAGCAGACAATGTTGCTGATCTCTACTGCAGCTTCCCCTAAACTACCTTCAGTCAGACATGTTGCTTGATACTCTACTGCAGCTTCCCACTAAACTACCTCAGTCAGACCATGTTGCTTGACACTACTGCAGCTTCCCACTAAACTACCTCAGTCAGACCATGTTGCTTGACACTACTGCAGCTTCCCACTAAACTACCTCAGTCAGACCATGTTGCTTGATGCTCTACTGCAGCTTCCCACTAAACTACCTCAGTCAGACCATGTTGCTTGACACTACTGCAGCTTCCCACTAAACTACCTCAGTCAGACCATGTTGCTTGATGCTCTACTGCAGCTTCCCACTAAACTACCTCAGTCAGACCATGTTGCTTGACACTACTGCAGCTTCCCACTAAACTACCTCAGTCAGACATGTTGCTTGATACTCTACTGCAGCTTCCCACTAAACTACCTCAGTCAGACCATGTTGCTTGACACTACTGCAGCTTCCCACTAAACTACCTCAGTCAGACCATGTTGCTTGATGCTCTACTGCAGCTTCCCACTAAACTACCTCAGTCAGACCATGTTGCTTGATGCTCTACTGCAGCTTCCCACTAAACTACCTCAGTCAGACCATGTTGCTTGATGCTCTACTGCAGCTTCCCACTAAACTACCTCAGTCAGACAATGTTGCTTGATGCTCTACTGCAGCTTCCCACTAAACTACCTCAGTCAGACCATGTTGCTTGATTGCTCTACTGCAGCTTCCCACTAACTACCTCAGTCAGACCATGTGCTTGATGCTCTACTGCAGCTTCCCACTAAACTACCTCAGTCAGACCATGTTGCTTGATGCTCTACTGCAGCTTCCCCACTAAACTACCTCAGTCAGACCATGTTGCTTGATGCTCTACTGCAGCTTCCCACTAAACTACCTCAGTCAGACCATGTTGCTTGATGCTCTACTGCAGCTTCCCACTAAACTACCTCAGTCAGACCATGTTGCTTGATGCTCTACTGCAGCTTCCCACTAAACTACCCAGTCAGACCATGTTGCTTGATGCTCTCTACTGCAGCTTCCCACTAAACTACCTCAGTTCAGACCAGTTTTGCTTGAGCACTACTGCAGCTTCCCACTAACAAGTACCTTAACCAGTGCTTTGCGTGGTCTTGAGCCACCAATCGTTAGACTCTTGAATGCTCTACTGCAAGCTTCCACTCCCTAAGAGTGTGCTCTACTCAGCTCACCGGGGTCTCGAGGTCAGTCGACCTATGTATGCATTGATGCCTTAATCTGTTTTCCTACGCTTCCCATAAACTACCTCAGTCAACGAAAATCGCACAATACACTCGTCAGACCATGTTGCTTGATGCTCTACTGCAGCTTCCCACTAAACTAGAATCAGCTGTGTAGTGTTAGGGCAAAAACCAAAACGTGCACCCCTTAGGGTCCCGAGGACCGAGTTTGGGAAACGCTGGTCTACTGGATTATCATAGTCATTTAGCAGACGCCCTTATCCAGAGACACTACAGTGTAGTGTGTTAGGGTAGTGTGTAGTGTGTTAGGGTGTTTGAGTGTTAGGTTTAGTGTAGTTGTGTTAGGTGTTATGTGTAGTGTGTTAGGTAGTTGTTAGGGTAGTGTGTAGGGTATGTGTAGTGTGTGTGTTAGGGTAGTGTGTTGTAGGGTAGTAGTGTGTAGGTAGTTGTGGTACTTGTAGTGTGTGTTACGGGTAGTGTAGGTGTGGGTACGTGGTGTGTGTAGTGTGTGTTAGGGTGTGTGTGGTCGGTGTGTTGTGTGTGTAGGTGTTAGGGAGTAGGGTGTGGTGTACGGTAGTGTGATTGTAGGTAGTGCGAGCGTAGGTGTGTGTGTTTAGGTAGTGGTATGTTTAGGGTAGTGTTGTGTGTTAGGGGGTGTGTTAGAGGTGGTCATGGGTAGGGAGTGTGGTGGTGTTGGGTCTTTGTGTGTTGGTCGGGGGCCCGGTTGGTGCCCTAATCCACCCTGTCCCAGTATCGCCCCGGTCCCAGTGGGGAGGGCAGGGGTCAGGGCAGAGGGGGGGGCGGGGGCCCGCTGTACACCTCCCAAAACGCCAATGGGACAGGAGAAGAGGAAGGGGTAGAGGGGGAGAGGATGTCTTCTGTCACCAAGGGATAGATTCATTAGGATAAGTGCTAAAGGAGCAGGGTGTGTGTGTGGTGTGTGTGTGGTGTGTGTGTGTGTGTGTGTGTGTGTGTGCTCAACAATCAACTAAAGGGCTTTTAACACAGGCTCTAAGTCAATTGGTTTGTAATCACAACAAAGGTGCTGGTCAATATTCCCTATTGATCAAGACAGACTCCAATGTGAGCCCATATTCATCTTCATGTTCCAGCAACAATTGAAAGTGACAGAAAATGGGGTGAGTAAATAAGTGTGGTGTGTCGGTGTGTCTGTGTGTGTGTGTGTGTGTCGGTGTGTGTGTGTGTGTGTGTGTGTGTGTGTCTGTGTGTCTGTGTGTCGGTGTGTGTGTCGGTGTCGATGTGTGGGTCGGTGTGTCGGTGTGTCTGTGTCTGTGTCTGTGTGTCTGTGACCACTAAAGGCTTGAGTAAACATCTTTCATTAATTGATCAACTTTGTCATAACGATGTTAAACTCTCCATCTCTGAGAAACACTGGTATACTACTACGTATAATAAAATCTCTCTCTGAAGTACTATGTTCCGTCTGGGAGATAGTGTAGACCTGGAAATAGTATGTCCATATTTTCCTCTCATCCCTCTCTCTCTGCTGTTTATTAAAGCTCCTGAGGATGGGGAAATAAACAGAGAGAGAGAAGAGAGAGAGAGAGAGAGAGAGAGAGAGATTACCATCGCTCCAATCTCTCTGTCCCTGTGTGTCACACCGCATGCAGAGAGGAGGAGATAGGAGAGAGGAGCAGGGCGAGTGGATCGTACGTGAGCTAGGCTGTGTAGCTGATGCTCTGTTGAGATCTTGACTGGAGACAGCGTTCTCTGACGACGCTTCAGCTGCGCGAGTCGCGAGACGTCTTCTCTCGCTGGTAACGCTTCTCTCTTGTCTTCTCATACTCTCTCCTTCTCATCTCTGCGCGCTCCACATTCTCTTTCCATTACATTGTTCGCTTTGCTTAGCCTCCCCTGATCTATATAAGAGTCTTGTCTTGTACTCTGACGAGCCTTCTCATTCCACTTATCTATACATGACTTTGACAGACGTCACTGACACACCACACATGTACCATTGAAATAGACCAGGAAGTTAGCTTCAGCTAGTGTGTGTTTAAAGAAACTCCTGTGTGTGCTGTGTGCTATAGCGGAAGAGAACACCCTTGTGACTTTAGGTGCAACAAGACTCGGGCTGTTTCCAACATGTGGAACGTTTATGTTTTGTTTCATTACCACAATACTTCTGAGTACTGTGATACTGGTATCGTGACAACCCTAACACACACACACTCGTTAGCATTATGTTACAGTCGTCTCAGGATTCAGTATTCAGCCTGAGGTTGTGTTCTGTCCTCCTGATATGGGCAGTGTGTTCCTATCTTTGTCTCAGTGTGTGTGGTGTGTGTGTGTGTGTCTGTATAGGTGTGTGAGAGACAGTGTGTGTGTGTGTGTGTGTGTTGGGGAGAAAGCCCGGAATGAGACGTGGTTGTTTCCTAAAGTTTCTGTTGTGTCATGTTGTTCTCGTTCGTGAGAAAGGCCATAATTATGACAGGTTAACCTTATCCCTAATGTATTCTGCCTCCGTTTCTTCTTCTCCTTCTGTCCTCCCTTAATCCTATCTAATCCACCCTTGTGTTGTCTAACCACACGTCCTCTCCTCTCTCCCTGTCCTCCTCTCTCTCGTCATCCAGACCTTGTGTTGTCTAACCACCGTCCTCTCCTCTCCTCTCTCCCTGTCCTCCTCTCTCTCGTCATCCAGACCTTGTGTTGTCTAACCAGTCTCTTTCTCTGAGCCTCTCTCTCTCGGGTATCCCGACTTGTGTGTTGTGTAAACCCACCCTCTCCTATCTCTTGGCAACTCGTGTGTTGTGGAGCGAAATTGGTGGGGGTAGACGAGAGGAAATAGCCTCCCCCTTGCTCTCTCTGGGGGGGGGGGGGGGGGGTCCTCCCTCCACTTCTTCGCAGACTTGTGATTGTCACCACCTACCTCACTCCCGTCTACTTCCCCTCTCACATTCATCCACCTTGTAGTGTCACCAAAACGACACTCCTCCTCCTCTTGAGCTAGTTTACCAACACTTGACATCCAGACTCTGTGAAGCTGAGATTCACCAACCTGACACTCACTCACTCTTGAGAGCTGAGATTCCCAACACTGACATCCTCACTCTGTGAGAGCTGATTCACCACACGACATCCTCACTCTGTGAGGCTGAGATTCCCACACTGACTCATCCCTCTGTGGAGCTGAGATTCACCAACACTGAACTCCACTCACTCTGTAGAGCTGAGATCACCAACACTGACACTCATCACTCGTGAGAGCTGAGATTCACCAACATGACACTATTACATCGGGAGAGCTGAGTTTCCCAACCCATCCTTCACTCTCGTGAGAGCTGAGATCACCAACACTGACTTCACTCACTCTGTGAGCTAGATCACCAAACTGACACTCACTCACTCTTAACAACACCAACACTGACACTCACTCACTCTGTGAGAGCTGAGATTCACCAACACTGACACTCACTCACTCTGTGAGAGCTGAGATTCACCACCGCTGATATTCACCGCCCCTGATATTCACTCACTTTGTGAGAGCTGAGATTCACCGCTGCTGATATTCACTCAATCTATGAGAGGTGAGATTCATCATCGCTGACATTCACTCACTCTGTGAGAGGTGAGATTCACCACCGCTAACACTCACTCTGTGAGAGGTGAGATTCACCACAGCTGATATTCACTCACTCTGTGAGAGGTTTGTACCAACAACCTCCTAAAGAACGTCACAGGAAGAGGCCCAGGTCTGTGCTGTGGTCAGCTCATCTGCTGGCCCAATCAGCTATTGCAGACTCTGGCTGACTGCTGGAGAATACATCAGAAACATGATGCAGTAATATTACAGACAGAATCATCCCTCCCCCTCTCCCTCCCCTCCCTCCCTCCCTCCCTCCCATCCCCTCCTCCTCCTCCTCTCCTCAGGCCGTGTCAGAATACCCAAACTAGCATACTACATACTTAAAACTGCATACTCATTTTGGTGTTTGGTCTAGTAGAATTCAATTGCCTTTTCTGACTTGTGTTCGACAACAGCTGATAATCAGATAAATTGCCGCTCTTTACCAAAATGAATGAATGGTGGGAGTCAACACAATCGCGCATTACACATTCGGAGTACTATTTTCAAAATGTCACATACTATAGAACGTTATTTTTTTTCGCATACTATTTAGTACGCTGGTAAAGGTATTCAGACACTACCTCTCTTTACCTCTTTCTCCTCCTACTTAACCCCTCTCTCCCCCCCTCCATTTCTCTCTCTCCTCCTCTTCCCCTTGGGTTCTTATCAGTGTGTCCAGGGCCCTCTCCGCTCCACTGTTCTCTCCATCGCCCTACCAGCCCCTCAGACCCAGGAGCACCATCTTCAGAGAAGGGGCTAATGGGAAAATAAATGACTATACCAAAAGACCTGCCACTGCACTATTCTACTGGAGAGAGAGAGAGAGAGAGAGAGAAAGCTCATCGCTTTTCAACCACCTGCTGCCATCGGTGGCCATCATAAAAAGGTCCAATATCATGGTCGATAGTGATACACACACAGACCCTGTTAGGAAATACTCCCAGAGATCTGGGATTGATTATTAGCCCTTAGCAAGGCAGCAGGGGTGGATATCAGAACCTCACATTTACCATAGTAACGCAGCAGGCCAGGACGGAAGGTTTATCATTGGGAAAGAAAGAAAGAAAGAAAAGTTTGGGAAACATTTAAATACACCCTCTCATATCATTACCAAGCCCTGCAATGCCAAGAGCTGTCCCCCTCATCCAGCTGGTCCTGGGGATGAGTTCACAAACCTGTTCTACTAACACACTGAAGCCTCAGGACCAGAACATCCAATCAATCAGAATAAACCAAATTACAACACAGTCAAAACAAAACTACATTACCTATTGGGAAACACAAGCACAGTGCAAAATGCAGTGCTATCTGGCCCTAAATCGACAGTACACCATGGCAAACTATTTAACCATGGTTACTGATCAAAACCTTAGAAAAACCTTGACAAAGTACAGGCTCAGTGAGCACAGCCTTGCCATTGAAAAGGACAGGCTGTGCAACCACCGCACCACAGCAGAACCCGAGACAGAGTTGCATTTCCTGACAAAATGTAAAAAAAATAATAATAATTAGTGTCATTTCCCCAAATTTGAAACTCTTATTCAAGGTTTCAAAGACGTCTCTGATGAGAATAGGCTACCCCATCCTGTTGGGGGAGGATGCAGAGAGCTGTGGGTTGGCAGCGCACTACATTGCTGCCTGCCATAAGATGAGGGACAGTGTCTGACAGACCAACCAACCTGCACATGTCCTCTATATTGTTATTTATCAATTATTATTTAGACCTTATTGTTGTTACTGTTGTCCCGTTGACAATATTAATTACTATTATTTTAATTATGTTAATATGGTAAATATCCAAAGTAAGCTTTGGCAATATGTACATGGTTACGTCATGCCAATAAAGCAAATTGAATTGAATTGAGAGAGAGATGGAGAGAGAGAATGAGAGAGAGAGATGGAGAGAGCGAATGAGAGAGAGAGAGAGAGAGAGAGAGAGAGAGGGAGAATGAGAAAGCGAGAATGAGAGAGAGAGAGCGAGAGAGAGAATGAGAGCGAGGTGAGACGAGGGATCATTGATCCTGAGAACATGGTTTCCCCCAGACTAGTATTTGTAATAAGTGTAAATTGAGGGCAGTGCTGAGGTAATGGACCCTGGCAGAGAACTGCTGACGGTGCTCAGTTCTAGAGAGACTGGAGGAGGCAGACATGTGACTACTAGCAGTGGGTAAGAGGAGTGAGGTAGGTGGGAGGAAGGGAGGCAAAGGGGTCCACCACCCAAGCGCCAACACCCCATTAGAATGGGGCTGACAGTTTGACATTGGGGAACACACAGAACACACACACACCTCATTAGAAGATCCCTGATTTGAACACTTTTCTCTCTCTCACACACACACACACAGCCCTCATCTCCTCCAATTGTATCTTTACATCCAGTGACAGAACAGACTCTTAATTCAGCCTTTAAGTCTGTTTGTTTTAGCGTTTAGCCGTGGTTTAAGACCTGGAGTATAATATCTGTGGTTTAAGGTTTAAAATCAGACATGACAATGATGATATGAGTTTAATCCAGAACAAGCTGATTTACTAAAGGAGGTCTTAAGATGGCAGAGGACAAACAACTATGATAATAAGATTCTCATACTCATCTTAACAAGGTCTGTGTGTGTGTGTGTGTGTGTCTCTCTCTGTGTGTGTGTGTGTGTGTCTGTGTGTGTGTTAAGATGACAGATGGCAAAGAGTTTAGAGACTATTTGCCTCTCAAAAGGTGTCCAGAGTAAACACACACGAGCAGTCACACTCTCCCCTCCTCTCCTCTCCCTCTCCTCTCCTCTCCTCTCCTCTCCTCTCCTCTCCTCTCCTCTCCTCTCCTCTCCTCTCCTCTCCAAGCCCTGTGTTGTGAGTCATCTCCACAGACTGTTAGAGTGTTCTGGCTAAAGTGTAACTGGCAGTGAGGAGCATTAGACCCTATTCACTGTCAGCTAGCGGAACGTTCCTTCGCTGGGACACATACACACACACGCTCGGTTTGCTAACCAACCCCACCACACACTTGCACATACTCAAAAAAATCACCCCCCCCCCCCCCACCCCCCACCCCCCATCTACACACACCCTGTCACGAGGACACACACACACACACACCACACACATACACACCACACCGGGTGGTGGGTCATTGTTGTGTGTAAACAGGGGGATTTGTGTGTTGGGGATGTTTAGCGTTTACGCCACAGAGTCTGTCTCCATCTTGGGCAGCCATCTTAAGACGCACAGGCCAAAATAAATAACTGACTCAGAGATTAGAACTAACCACCGCTCTACAGCGAGCCAATCAACAGAGGACATACCAAGGAGAGGAGCTGACCCAGAGGACATACCAAGGAGTGGAGCTGGCATCTCTGTCCTCTGTTCAGTCCCTCCCTTTCTCATTTTACACCAACCCCCCAAACCTGATCCAGCGTACCTCTGCTGAACCCTGTGTGCTGAATCAGTGTGTGTGTGTGTGTTCTTGTATGCGAGCGTGTGTGTGTGTGAGTGAGCGTGTGTGTGTGTGCGCTTGTATGCGAGTGTGTGTGCTTGTATGCAAGCATGCATGTGTGTGTGTGTGGGTCAGGTTGGGGACAGTAGAAGTAACGTGAGAGTAGAAGTCGATGTTTTAAGACTGGCACAGACCTCAGTCAGAGAGAGAGAGAGAGAGACACACTACACAAAGGGAAGTACAATGGGGAATAGGTAGAGCCTAAATTCCCCTCAACCTCTGGTCTAGGGTCAAATATAGTTCTGACCCCCCTATGGGGTCTAAGTCCTAGTCACCATTTTATTTAGGGAACAAACAATTAAGAATACATATTATTGTATGGGACAATATACAAAGGTTTTTGAAGGATAATAAAAAGTAAATGTATTTTATTTGAGAGAAATGACAATGTAATAAATTGATGGTTATTTGTTGATGTAAAAGTCTATATTTACCGTCATTAGATTGGGGCTGGGGTCGCCACAAATATGGCCAAAACAAATGGGTTCGCCACACTACCCTCCCCACTAACTCCCCACTACCCCCCCACTAACCCCCCACCAACTCCCCACTAACCCCCCACTAACCCCCACCACTCCCCACCAACTCCCCACCAACTCCCATCTAACGTTCCCCCACTAAACTCCCCACTCACCTCCCCACTAACTTCCCACTAACTCCCCACTAACTCCCCACTAACTCCCCACTAACTCCCCACTAACTTCCCACTAACTCCCCACTAACTCCCCACTAACTCACACTACGGCCCTCCCCACAACTCCCCCCTAACTTAAACCAACCCCCCACTAACTAACCCCATTACTAACCCCCTATTCCCACACTAACCCCCCCAACTAACCCACTCCCCACTCTAACTACCAACTCCCCACTCACTAACCACTCCCCACTCTAACTAACCACTCCCCACTCAAACTAACCAACTCCCCACCTTAACTAACAAACTCCCCACTCTAACTAACCAACTCCCACTCTAACTAAACCAACCTCCCACTAACTAACCAGCTCCCCACTCTAACTAACCAACTCCCCACTCTAACTAACCAACTCCCCACTCTAACTAACCAACTCCCCACTCTAACTAACCAACTCCCCCCTCTAACTAACCAACTCCCCACTCTAACTAACCAACTCCCCACTCTAACTAACCAACTCCCCACTCTAACTAACCGCCCACCTTAATCTTGTTTGGACCCCAGGCAGAGTAACTGCTGCCTTGGGGGATAATTTGGGGGGGCCATAATAACCCCCCCACCCAGAGATAACTGCTGCCTTGGCATGAACTAATGGGGATCCATAATAAACCCCAGGAAGAGTAGCTGCTGCCTTGGCATGAACTAATGAGGAGCCGTAATAAAATACAAATACAATACAAACTGCCCACCTTTTACATTTTAAATAATCTCCTTGAGACTCCACAGTGGAGGAGACAATGTGGAGCTACAGCAACGACCCCCAGCTGGAAGCATCTAGATCAAGACTGTTGCTGAGGATTAACAAGTATCCCAGGTGACACTACTGTTTTTATGTTTATTTATTTTATATGGAGACCTGCGTCACCATGCAGAGACCAAACAAAGACTGTTTCTGTCCTGCTTAGGGTGTCTTGAGAGAGAGAGAGAGAGAGAGAGAGAGAGAGAGAGAGTAGAGCGAGAGAGAGATGATGAGAGAGAGAAAGAGAGACGAGATAGAGGAGAGAGAGTGTGTGTGAGCTTGTGTCTGATCTTTTGACATCTTCTTGCTGTTTTGTTGTTTTACCTAATCCCAGCATTCTCCAATTGGCTCAAAAACGGAGAGATGAAGACAAGGTCAAGGGAAAACCCTGGGCCACGGATAACACCCCCGTGCTCACACACATCGCACAACCCACACACACACACACAATACAAAGAATGACACAACCACACACAGAGAGACAGACAAACTGTCACCCTGCTCACTGCTGAAAGACAAGGGCAAAGACAGACAAAAACAACAATTAAAAACAACTAATGTTATTTGTCAAATGCTTCCTAAACAACAGGTGTAGACTAACAGTGAACTGCTTCCTACAGGTCTTTTCCAACAATGCAGAGTTAAAGATAACAATTTTTTTTTTTTAGAATAGTGACACAAGGAATAATACACAGTGAATAACAAAATAAAAAAAACAGGATATACAAAGTACCTTACTGTAAAAGGGAAAAAAAAACAAAATAAAAACCCCGGTAAAAACTTAAAAAAGTGGTAAAACTCATAAAGAAACCTTTAAAAAATGGTATAAAAAAAGTTTTTTAAAAAAAAAT